>OY720108.1:9038152-9557501 GCA_963082835.1 Leptogaster cylindrica | reverse complement strand
ATATAACTTTGGTTGTAGGTGTATGCAAACGTTGGAAATGGCTAAACAATCATAAACTATAGTTAAATCGAATGCTTTTCGTTTGTTTTTGATTGTTTAGCCATTTCGACGTTTGTTTAGACCTACAACCAAAGTTATCCAAAGTTACAGGACCAAAGGTGCTTTTCGTTTGTTTTTGATTGTTTAGCCATTTCGACGTTTGTTTAGACCTACAACCAAAGTTATAGAACCAAAGGTGGGTATGTATGGAATTCCTATATAACTTTGGTTGTAGGTGTATGCAAACGTTGGAAATGGCTAAACAATCATAAACTATATTTAAATCGAATGCTTTTCGTTTGTTTTTGATTGTTTAGCCATTTCGACGTTTGTTTAGACCTACAACCAAAGTTATCCAAAGTTATAGGACCAAAGGTGGGTGTGTATGGAATTCCTATATAACTTTGGTTGTAGGTGTATGCAAACGTTGGAAATGGCTAAACAATCATAAACTATATTTAAATCGAATGCTTTTCGTTTGTTTTTGATTGTTTAGCCATTTCGACGTTTGTTTAGACCTACAACCAAAGTTATCCAAAGTTATAGAACCAAAGGTGGGTATGTATGAAATTCCTATATAACTTTGGTTGTAGGTGTATGCAAACGTTGGAAATGGCTAAACAATCATAAACTATAGTTAAATCGAATGCTTTTCGTTTGTTTTTGATTGTTTAGCCATTTCGACGTTTGTTTAGACCTACAACCAAAGTTATCCAAAGTTATAGGACCAAAGGTGGGTGTGTATGGAATTCCTATATAACTTTGGTTGTAGGTGTATGCAAACGTTGGAAATGGCTAAACAATCATAAACTATATTTAAATCGAATGCTTTTCGTTTGTTTTTGATTGTTTAGCCATTTCGACGTTTGTTTAGACCTACAACCAAAGTTATCCAAAGTTATAGAACCAAAGGTGGGTATGTATGGAATTCCTATATAACTTTGGTTGTAGGTGTATGCAAACGTTGGAAATGGCTAAACAATCATAAACTATAGTTAAATCGAATGCTTTTCGTTTGTTTTTGATTGTTTAGCCATTTCGACGTTTGTTTAGACCTACAACCAAAGTTATCCAAAGTTATAGAACCAAAGGTGGGTATGTATGGAATTCCTATATAACTTTGGTTGTAGGTGTATGCAAACGTTGGAAATGGCTAAACAATCATAAACTATAGTTAAATCGAATGCTTTTCGTTTGTTTTTGATTGTTTAGCCATTTCGACGTTTGTTTAGACCTACAACCAAAGTTATCCAAAGTTATAGAACCAAAGGTGGGTATGTATGGAATTCCTATATAACTTTGGTTGTAGGTGTATGCAAACGTTGGAAATGGCTAAACAATCATAAACTATAGTTAAATCGAATGCTTTTCGTTTGTTTTTGATTGTTTAGCCATTTCGACGTTTGTTTAGACCTACAACCAAAGTTATCCAAAGTTACAGGACCAAAGGTGCTTTTCGTTTGTTTTTGATTGTTTAGCCATTTCGACGTTTGTTTAGACCTACAACCAAAGTTATAGAACCAAAGGTGGGTATGTATGGAATTCCTATATAACTTTGGTTGTAGGTGTATGCAAACGTTGGAAATGGCTAAACAATCATAAACTATATTTAAATCGAATGCTTTTCGTTTGTTTTTGATTGTTTAGCCATTTCGACGTTTGTTTAGACCTACAACCAAAGTTATCCAAAGTTATAGGACCAAAGGTGGGTGTGTATGGAATTCCTATATAACTTTGGTTGTAGGTGTATGCAAACGTTGGAAATGGCTAAACAATCATAAACTATAGTTAAATCGAATGCTTTTCGTTTGTTTTTGATTGTTTAGCCGTTTCGACGTTTGTTTAGACCTACAACCAAAGTTATCTAAAGTTATAGGAACAAAGGTGGGTGTGTATGGAATTCCTATATAACTTTGGTTGTAGGTGTATGCAAACGTTGGAAATGGCTAAACAATCATAAACTATAGTTAAATCGAATGCTTTTCGTTTGTTTTTGATTGTTTAGCCGTTTCGACGTTTGTTTAGACCTACAACCAAAGTTATCCAAAGTTATAGAACCAAAGGTGGGTATGTATGGAATTCCTATATAACTTTGGTTGTAGGTGTATGCAAACGTTGGAAATGGCTAAACAATCATAAACTATAGTTAAATCGAATGCTTTTCGTTTGTTTTTGATTGTTTAGCCGTTTCGACGTTTGTTTAGACCTACAACCAAAGTTATCTAAAGTTATAGGAACAAAGGTGGGTGTGTATGGAATTCCTATATAACTTTGGTTGTAGGTGTATGCAAACGTTGGAAATGGCTAAACAATCATAAACTATAGTTAAATCGAATGCTTTTCGTTTGTTTTTGATTGTTTAGCCATTTCGACGTTTGTTTAGACCTACAACCAAAGTTATCCAAAGTTATAGGACCAAAGGTGGGTGTGTATGGAATTCCTATATAACTTTGGTTGTAGGTGTATGCAAACGTTGGAAATGGCTAAACAATCATAAACTATAGTTAAATCGAATGCTTTTCGTTTGTTTTTGATTGTTTAGCCGTTTCGACGTTTGTTTAGACCTACAACCAAAGTTATCTAAAGTTATAGGAACAAAGGTGGGTGTGTATGGAATTCCTATATAACTTTGGTTGTAGGTGTATGCAAACGTTGGAAATGGCTAAACAATCATAAACTATAGTTAAATCGAATGCTTTTCGTTTGTTTTTGATTGTTTAGCCGTTTCGACGTTTGTTTAGACCTACAACCAAAGTTATCCAAAGTTATAGGAACAAAGGTGGGTGTGTATGGAATTCCTATATAACTTTGGTTGTAGGTGTATGCAAACGTTGGAAATGGCTAAACAATCATAAACTATAGTTAAATCGAATGCTTTTCGCTTGTTTTTGATTGTTTAGCCATTTCGACGTTTGTTTAGACCTACAACCAAAGTTATCCAAAGTTATAGAACCAAAGGTGGGTATGTATGGAATTCCTATATAACTTTGGTTGTAGGTGTATGCAAACGTTGGAAATGGCTAAACAATCATAAACTATAGTTAAATCGAATGCTTTTCGTTTGTTTTTGATTGTTTAGCCATTTCGACGTTTGTTTAGACCTACAACCAAAGTTATCCAAAGTTACAGGACCAAAGGTGCTTTTCGTTTGTTTTTGATTGTTTAGCCATTTCGACGTTTGTTTAGACCTACAACCAAAGTTATCCAAAGTTACAGGACCAAAGGTGCTTTTCGCTTGTTTTTGATTGTTTAGCCATTTCGACGTTTGTTTAGACCTACAACCAAAGTTATCCAAAGTTATAGAACCAAAGGTGGGTATGTATGGAATTCCTATATAACTTTGGTTGTAGGTGTATGCAAACGTTGGAAATGGCTAAACAATCATAAACTATATTTAAATCGAATGCTTTTCGTTTGTTTTTGATTGTTTAGCCATTTCGACGTTTGTTTAGACCTACAACCAAAGTTATCCAAAGTTATAGGACCAAAGGTGGGTGTGTATGGAATTCCTATATAACTTTGGTTGTAGGTGTATGCAAACGTTGGAAATGGCTAAACAATCATAAACTATATTTAAATCGAATGCTTTTCGTTTGTTTTTGATTGTTTAGCCATTTCGACGTTTGTTTAGACCTACAACCAAAGTTATCCAAAGTTATAGAACCAAAGGTGGGTATGTATGGAATTCCTATATAACTTTGGTTGTAGGTGTATGCAAACGTTGGAAATGGCTAAACAATCATAAACTATAGTTAAATCGAATGCTTTTCGTTTGTTTTTGATTGTTTAGCCATTTCGACGTTTGTTTAGACCTACAACCAAAGTTATCCAAAGTTATAGGACCAAAGGTGGGTGTGTATGGAATTCCTATATAACTTTGGTTGTAGGTGTATGCAAACGTTGGAAATGGCTAAACAATCATAAACTATATTTAAATCGAATGCTTTTCGTTTGTTTTTGATTGTTTAGCCATTTCGACGTTTGTTTAGACCTACAACCAAAGTTATCCAAAGTTATAGAACCAAAGGTGGGTATGTATGGAATTCCTATATAACTTTGGTTGTAGGTGTATGCAAACGTTGGAAATGGCTAAACAATCATAAACTATAGTTAAATCGAATGCTTTTCGTTTGTTTTTGATTGTTTAGCCATTTCGACGTTTGTTTAGACCTACAACCAAAGTTATCCAAAGTTATAGAACCAAAGGTGGGTATGTATGGAATTCCTATATAACTTTGGTTGTAGGTGTATGCAAACGTTGGAAATGGCTAAACAATCATAAACTATAGTTAAATCGAATGCTTTTCGTTTGTTTTTGATTGTTTAGCCATTTCGACGTTTGTTTAGACCTACAACCAAAGTTATCCAAAGTTATAGAACCAAAGGTGGGTATGTATGGAATTCCTATATAACTTTGGTTGTAGGTGTATGCAAACGTTGGAAATGGCTAAACAATCATAAACTATAGTTAAATCGAATGCTTTTCGTTTGTTTTTGATTGTTTAGCCATTTCGACGTTTGTTTAGACCTACAACCAAAGTTATCCAAAGTTACAGGACCAAAGGTGCTTTTCGTTTGTTTTTGATTGTTTAGCCATTTCGACGTTTGTTTAGACCTACAACCAAAGTTATAGAACCAAAGGTGGGTATGTATGGAATTCCTATATAACTTTGGTTGTAGGTGTATGCAAACGTTGGAAATGGCTAAACAATCATAAACTATATTTAAATCGAATGCTTTTCGTTTGTTTTTGATTGTTTAGCCATTTCGACGTTTGTTTAGACCTACAACCAAAGTTATCCAAAGTTATAGGACCAAAGGTGGGTGTGTATGGAATTCCTATATAACTTTGGTTGTAGGTGTATGCAAACGTTGGAAATGGCTAAACAATCATAAACTATAGTTAAATCGAATGCTTTTCGTTTGTTTTTGATTGTTTAGCCATTTCGACGTTTGTTTAGACCTACAACCAAAGTTATCCAAAGTTATAGGAACAAAGGTGGGTGTGTATGGAATTCCTATATAACTTTGGTTGTAGGTGTATGCAAACGTTGGAAATGGCTAAACAATCATAAACTATAGTTAAATCGAATGCTTTTCGTTTGTTTTTGATTGTTTAGCCGTTTCGACGTTTGTTTAGACCTACAACCAAAGTTATCCAAAGTTATAGGAACAAAGGTGGGTGTGTATGGAATTCCTATATAACTTTGGTTGTAGGTGTATGCAAACGTTGGAAATGGCTAAACAATCATAAACTATAGTTAAATCGAATGCTTTTCGTTTGTTTTTGATTGTTTAGCCATTTCGACGTTTGTTTAGACCTACAACCAAAGTTATCCAAAGTTATAGGAACAAAGGTGGGTGTGTATGGAATTCCTATATAACTTTGGTTGTAGGTGTATGCAAACGTTGGAAATGGCTAAACAATCATAAACTATAGTTAAATCGAATGCTTTTCGTTTGTTTTTGATTGTTTAGCCATTTCGACGTTTGTTTAGACCTACAACCAAAGTTATCCAAAGTTATAGGAACAAAGGTGGGTGTGTATGGAATTCCTATATAACTTTGGTTGTAGGTGTATGCAAACGTTGGAAATGGCTAAACAATCATAAACTATAGTTAAATCGAATGCTTTTCGTTTGTTTTTGATTGTTTAGCCGTTTCGACGTTTGTTTAGACCTACAACCAAAGTTATCCAAAGTTATAGGACCAAAGGTGGGTGTGTATGGAATTCCTATATAACTTTGGTTGTAGGTGTATGCAAACGTTGGAAATGGCTAAACAATCATAAACTATAGTTAAATCGAATGCTTTTCGTTTGTTTTTGATTGTTTAGCCATTTCGACGTTTGTTTAGACCTACAACCAAAGTTATCCAAAGTTATAGGAACAAAGGTGGGTGTGTATGGAATTCCTATATAACTTTGGTTGTAGGTGTATGCAAACGTTGGAAATGGCTAAACAATCATAAACTATAGTTAAATCGAATGCTTTTCGTTTGTTTTTGATTGTTTAGCCAATTCGACGTTTGTTTAGACCTACAACCAAAGTTATCCAAAGTTATAGGAACAAAGGTGGGTGTGTATGGAATTCCTATATAACTTTGGTTGTAGGTGTATGCAAACGTTGGAAATGGCTAAACAATCATAAACTATATTTAAATCGAATGCTTTTCGTTTGTTTTTGATTGTTTAGCCATTTCGACGTTTGTTTAGACCTACAACCAAAGTTATCCAAAGTTATAGAACCAAAGGTGGGTATGTATGGAATTCCTATATAACTTTGGTTGTAGGTGTATGCAAACGTTGGAAATGGCTAAACAATCATAAACTATAGTTAAATCGAATGCTTTTCGTTTGTTTTTGATTGTTTAGCCATTTCGACGTTTGTTTAGACCTACAACCAAAGTTATCCAAAGTTATAGGACCAAAGGTGGGTGTGTATGGAATTCCTATATAACTTTGGTTGTAGGTGTATGCAAACGTTGGAAATGGCTAAACAATCATAAACTATATTTAAATCGAATGCTTTTCGTTTGTTTTTGATTGTTTAGCCATTTCGACGTTTGTTTAGACCTACAACCAAAGTTATCCAAAGTTATAGAACCAAAGGTGGGTATGTATGGAATTCCTATATAACTTTGGTTGTAGGTGTATGCAAACGTTGGAAATGGCTAAACAATCATAAACTATAGTTAAATCGAATGCTTTTCGTTTGTTTTTGATTGTTTAGCCATTTCGACGTTTGTTTAGACCTACAACCAAAGTTATCCAAAGTTATAGAACCAAAGGTGGGTATGTATGGAATTCCTATATAACTTTGGTTGTAGGTGTATGCAAACGTTGGAAATGGCTAAACAATCATAAACTATAGTTAAATCGAATGCTTTTCGTTTGTTTTTGATTGTTTAGCCATTTCGACGTTTGTTTAGACCTACAACCAAAGTTATCCAAAGTTATAGAACCAAAGGTGGGTATGTATGGAATTCCTATATAACTTTGGTTGTAGGTGTATGCAAACGTTGGAAATGGCTAAACAATCATAAACTATAGTTAAATCGAATGCTTTTCGTTTGTTTTTGATTGTTTAGCCATTTCGACGTTTGTTTAGACCTACAACCAAAGTTATCCAAAGTTACAGGACCAAAGGTGCTTTTCGTTTGTTTTTGATTGTTTAGCCATTTCGACGTTTGTTTAGACCTACAACCAAAGTTATAGAACCAAAGGTGGGTATGTATGGAATTCCTATATAACTTTGGTTGTAGGTGTATGCAAACGTTGGAAATGGCTAAACAATCATAAACTATATTTAAATCGAATGCTTTTCGTTTGTTTTTGATTGTTTAGCCATTTCGACGTTTGTTTAGACCTACAACCAAAGTTATCCAAAGTTATAGGACCAAAGGTGGGTGTGTATGGAATTCCTATATAACTTTGGTTGTAGGTGTATGCAAACGTTGGAAATGGCTAAACAATCATAAACTATAGTTAAATCGAATGCTTTTCGTTTGTTTTTGATTGTTTAGCCATTTCGACGTTTGTTTAGACCTACAACCAAAGTTATCCAAAGTTATAGGAACAAAGGTGGGTGTGTATGGAATTCCTATATAACTTTGGTTGTAGGTGTATGCAAACGTTGGAAATGGCTAAACAATCATAAACTATAGTTAAATCGAATGCTTTTCGTTTGTTTTTGATTGTTTAGCCGTTTCGACGTTTGTTTAGACCTACAACCAAAGTTATCCAAAGTTATAGGAACAAAGGTGGGTGTGTATGGAATTCCTATATAACTTTGGTTGTAGGTGTATGCAAACGTTGGAAATGGCTAAACAATCATAAACTATAGGTTAATCGAATGCTTTTCGTTTGTTTTTGATTGTTTAGCCATTTCGACGTTTGTTTAGACCTACAACCAAAGTTATCCAAAGTTATAGGAACAAAGGTGGGTGTGTATGGAATTCCTATATAACTTTGGTTGTAGGTGTATGCAAACGTTGGAAATGGCTAAACAATCATAAACTATAGTTAAATCGAATGCTTTTCGTTTGTTTTTGATTGTTTAGCCATTTCGACGTTTGTTTAGACCTACAACCAAAGTTATCCAAAGTTATAGGAACAAAGGTGGGTGTGTATGGAATTCCTATATAACTTTGGTTGTAGGTGTATGCAAACGTTGGAAATGGCTAAACAATCATAAACTATAGTTAAATCGAATGCTTTTCGTTTGTTTTTGATTGTTTAGCCGTTTCGACGTTTGTTTAGACCTACAACCAAAGTTATCCAAAGTTATAGGACCAAAGGTGGGTGTGTATGGAATTCCTATATAACTTTGGTTGTAGGTGTATGCAAACGTTGGAAATGGCTAAACAATCATAAACTATAGTTAAATCGAATGCTTTTCGTTTGTTTTTGATTGTTTAGCCATTTCGACGTTTGTTTAGACCTACAACCAAAGTTATCCAAAGTTATAGGAACAAAGGTGGGTGTGTATGGAATTCCTATATAACTTTGGTTGTAGGTGTATGCAAACGTTGGAAATGGCTAAACAATCATAAACTATAGTTAAATCGAATGCTTTTCGCTTGTTTTTGATTGTTTAGCCATTTCGACGTTTGTTTAGACCTGCAACCATAGTTATCCAAAGTTATAGGAACAAAGGTGGGTGTGTATGGAATTCCTATATAACTTTGGTTGTAGGTGTATGCAAACGTTGGAAATGGCTAAACAATCATAAACTATAGTTAAATCGAATGCTTTTCGTTTGTTTTTGATTGTTTAGCCGTTTCGACGTTTGTTTAGACCTACAACCAAAGTTATCCAAAGTTATAGGAACAAAGGTGGGTGTGTATGGAATTCCTATATAACTTTGGTTGTAGGTGTATGCAAACGTTGGAAATGGCTAAACAATCATAAACTATAGTTAAATCGAATGCTTTTCGTTTGTTTTTGATTGTTTAGCCAATTCGACGTTTGTTTAGACCTACAACCAAAGTTATCCAAAGTTATAGGAACAAAGGTGGGTGTGTATGGAATTCCTATATAACTTTGGTTGTAGGTGTATGCAAACGTTGGAAATGGCTAAACAATCATAAACTATAGTTAAATCGAATGCTTTTCGTTTGTTTTTGATTGCTTAGCCGTTTCGACGATGGTTAAGACCTACAACCAAAGTTATCCAAAGTTATAGGAACAAAGGTGGGTGTGTATGGAATTCCTATATAACTTTGGTTGTAGGTGTATGCAAACGTTGGAAATGGCTAAACAATCATAAACTATAGTTAAATCGAATGCTTTTCGTTTGTTTTTGATTGCTTAGCCGTTTCGACGTTTGTTTAGACCTACAACCAAAGTTATCCAAAGTTATAGGAACAAAGGTGGGTGTATGGAATTCCTATATAACTTTGGTTGTAGGTGTATGCAAACGTTGGAAATGGCTAAACAATCATAAACTATAGTGAAATCGAATTCTTTTCGTTTGTTTATGTTTGTTTAGCCATTTCGACGTTTGTTTAGACCTACAACCAAAGTTACAGGACCAAAGGTGCGTGTGTATGGAATTCCTATATAACTTTGGTTGTAGGTGTATGCAAACGTTGGAAATGACTAAACAATCATAAACTATATTTAAATCGAATGCTTTTCGTTTGTTTTTGATTGTTTAGTCATTTCGACGTTTGTTTAGACCTACAACCAAAGTTATCCAAAGTTATAGGAACAAAGGTGGGTGTGTATGGAATTCCTATATAACTTTGGTTGTAGGTGTATGCAAACGTTGGAAATGGCTAAACAATCATAAACTATAGTTAAATCGAATGCTTTTCGTTTGTTTTTGATTGTTTAGCCATTTCGACGTTTGTTTAGACCTACAACCAAAGTTATCCAAAGTTATAGGACCAAAGGTGGGTGTGTATGGAATTCCTATATAACTTTGGTTGTAGGTGTATGCAAACGTTGGAAATGGCTAAACAATCATAAACTATATTTAAATCGAATGCTTTTCGTTTGTTTTTGATTGTTTAGCCATTTCGACGTTTGTTTAGACCTACAACCAAAGTTATCCAAAGTTATAGAACCAAAGGTGGGTATGTATGGAATTCCTATATAACTTTGGTTGTAGGTGTATGCAAACGTTGGAAATGGCTAAACAATCATAAACTATAGTTAAATCGAATGCTTTTCGTTTGTTTTTGATTGTTTAGCCATTTCGACGTTTGTTTAGACCTACAACCAAAGTTATCCAAAGTTATAGGACCAAAGGTGGGGTGTGTATGGAATTCCTATATAACTTTGGTTGTAGGTGTATGCAAACGTTGGAAATGGCTAAACAATCATTAACTATATTTAAATCGAATGCTTTTCGTTTGTTTTTGATTGTTTAGCCATTTCGACGTTTGTTTAGACCTACAACCAAAGTTATCCAAAGTTATAGGACCAAAGGTGGGTGTGTATGGAATTCCTATATAACTTTGGTTGTAGGTGTATGCAAACGTTGGAAATGGCTAAACAATCATAAACTATATTAAATCGAATGCTTTTCGTTTGTTTTTGATTGTTTAGCCATTCGACGTTTGTTTAGACCTACAACCAAAGTTATCCAAAGTTATAGGAACAAAGGTGGGTGTGTATGGAATTCCTATATAACTTTGGTTGTAGGTGTATGCAAACGTTGGAAATGGCTAAACAATCATAAACTATAGTTAAATCGAATGCTTTTCGTTTGTTTTTGATTGTTAGCCAATTCGACGTTTGTTTAGACCTACAACCAAAGTTATCCAAAGTTATAGGAACAAAGGTGGGTGTGTATGGAATTCCTATATAACTTGGTTGTAGGTGTATGCAAACGTTGGAAATGGCTAAACAATCATAAACTATAGTTAAATCGAATGCTTTTCGTTTGTTTTTGATTGTTTAGCCATTTCGACGTTTGTTTTAGACCTACAACCAAAGTTATCCAAAGTTATAGAACCAAAGGTGGGTATGTATGGAATTCCTATATAACTTTGGTTGTAGGTGTATGCAAACGTTGGAAATGGCTAAACAATCATAAACTATAGTTAAATCGAATGCTTTTCGTTTGTTTTTTGATTGTTTAGCCATTTCGACGTTTGTTTAGACCTACAAACCAAAGTTATCCAAAGTTATAGAACCAAAGGTGGGTATGTATGGAATTCCTATATAACTTTGGTTGTAGGTGTATGCAAACGTTGGAAATGGCTAAACAATCATAAACTATAGTTAAATCGAATGCTTTTCGTTTGTTTTTGATTGTTTAGCCATTTCGACGTTTGTTTAGACCTACAACCAAAGTTTATCCAAAGTTATAGAACCAAAGGTGGGTATGTATGGAATTCCTATATAACTTTGGTTGTAGGTGTATGCAAACGTTGGAAATGGCTAAACAATCTAAACTATAGTTAAATCGAATGCTTTTCGTTTGTTTTTGATTGTTTAGCCATTTCGACGTTTGTTTAGACCTACAACCAAAGTTATCCAAAGTTACAGGACCAAAGGTGCTTTTCGTTTGTTTTTGATTGTTTAGCCATTTCGACGTTTGTTTAGACCTACAACCAAAGTTATAGAACCAAAGGTGGGTATGTATGGAATTCCTATATAACTTTGGTTGTAGGTGTATGCAAACGTTGGAAATGGCTAAACAATCATAAACTATATTTAAATCGAATGCTTTTCGTTTGTTTTTGATTGTTTAGCCATTTCGACGTTTGTTTAGACCTACAACCAAAGTTATCCAAAGTTATAGGACCAAAGGTGGGTGTGTATGGAATTCCTATATAACTTTGGTTGTAGGTGTATGCAAACGTTGGAAATGGCTAAACAATCATAAACTATAGTTAAATCGAATGCTTTTCGTTTGTTTTTGATTGTTTAGCCATTTCGACGTTTGTTTAGACCTACAACCAAAGTTATCCAAAGTTATAGGAACAAAGGTGGGTGTGTATGGAATTCCTATATAACTTTGGTTGTAGGTGTATGCAAACGTTGGAAATGGCTAAACAATCATAAACTATAGTTAAATCGAATGCTTTTCGTTTGTTTTTGATTGTTTAGCCGTTTCGACGTTTGTTTAGACCTACAACCAAAGTTATCCAAAGTTATAGGAACAAAGGTGGGTGTGTATGGAATTCCTATATAACTTTGGTTGTAGGTGTATGCAAACGTTGGAAATGGCTAAACAATCATAAACTATAGGTTAATCGAATGCTTTTCGTTTGTTTTTGATTGTTTAGCCATTTCGACGTTTGTTTAGACCTACAACCAAAGTTATCCAAAGTTATAGGAACAAAGGTGGGTGTGTATGGAATTCCTATATAACTTTGGTTGTAGGTGTATGCAAACGTTGGAAATGGCTAAACAATCATAAACTATAGTTAAATCGAATGCTTTTCGTTTGTTTTTGATTGTTTAGCCATTTCGACGTTTGTTTAGACCTACAACCAAAGTTATCCAAAGTTATAGGAACAAAGGTGGGTGTGTATGGAATTCCTATATAACTTTGGTTGTAGGTGTATGCAAACGTTGGAAATGGCTAAACAATCATAAACTATAGTTAAATCGAATGCTTTTCGTTTGTTTTTGATTGTTTAGCCGTTTCGACGTTTGTTTAGACCTACAACCAAAGTTATCCAAAGTTATAGGACCAAAGGTGGGTGTGTATGGAATTCCTATATAACTTTGGTTGTAGGTGTATGCAAACGTTGGAAATGGCTAAACAATCATAAACTATAGTTAAATCGAATGCTTTTCGTTTGTTTTTGATTGTTTAGCCATTTCGACGTTTGTTTAGACCTACAACCAAAGTTATCCAAAGTTATAGGAACAAAGGTGGGTGTGTATGGAATTCCTATATAACTTTGGTTGTAGGTGTATGCAAACGTTGGAAATGGCTAAACAATCATAAACTATAGTTAAATCGAATGCTTTTCGCTTGTTTTTGATTGTTTAGCCATTTCGACGTTTGTTTAGACCTGCAACCATAGTTATCCAAAGTTATAGGAACAAAGGTGGGTGTGTATGGAATTCCTATATAACTTTGGTTGTAGGTGTATGCAAACGTTGGAAATGGCTAAACAATCATAAACTATAGTTAAATCGAATGCTTTTCGTTTGTTTTTGATTGTTTAGCCGTTTCGACGTTTGTTTAGACCTACAACCAAAGTTATCCAAAGTTATAGGAACAAAGGTGGGTGTGTATGGAATTCCTATATAACTTTGGTTGTAGGTGTATGCAAACGTTGGAAATGGCTAAACAATCATAAACTATAGTTAAATCGAATGCTTTTCGTTTGTTTTTGATTGTTTAGCCAATTCGACGTTTGTTTAGACCTACAACCAAAGTTATCCAAAGTTATAGGAACAAAGGTGGGTGTGTATGGAATTCCTATATAACTTTGGTTGTAGGTGTATGCAAACGTTGGAAATGGCTAAACAATCATAAACTATAGTTAAATCGAATGCTTTTCGTTTGTTTTTGATTGCTTAGCCGTTTCGACGATGGTTAAGACCTACAACCAAAGTTATCCAAAGTTATAGGAACAAAGGTGGGTGTGTATGGAATTCCTATATAACTTTGGTTGTAGGTGTATGCAAACGTTGGAAATGGCTAAACAATCATAAACTATAGTTAAATCGAATGCTTTTCGTTTGTTTTTGATTGCTTAGCCGTTTCGACGTTTGTTTAGACCTACAACCAAAGTTATCCAAAGTTATAGGAACAAAGGTGGGTGTATGGAATTCCTATATAACTTTGGTTGTAGGTGTATGCAAACGTTGGAAATGGCTAAACAATCATAAACTATAGTGAAATCGAATTCTTTTCGTTTGTTTATGTTTGTTTAGCCATTTCGACGTTTGTTTAGACCTACAACCAAAGTTACAGGACCAAAGGTGCGTGTGTATGGAATTCCTATATAACTTTGGTTGTAGGTGTATGCAAACGTTGGAAATGACTAAACAATCATAAACTATATTTAAATCGAATGCTTTTCGTTTGTTTTTGATTGTTTAGTCATTTCGACGTTTGTTTAGACCTACAACCAAAGTTATCCAAAGTTATAGGAACAAAGGTGGGTGTGTATGGAATTCCTATATAACTTTGGTTGTAGGTGTATGCAAACGTTGGAAATGGCTAAACAATCATAAACTATAGTTAAATCGAATGCTTTTCGTTTGTTTTTGATTGTTTAGCCATTTCGACGTTTGTTTAGACCTACAACCAAAGTTATCCAAAGTTATAGGACCAAAGGTGGGTGTGTATGGAATTCCTATATAACTTTGGTTGTAGGTGTATGCAAACGTTGGAAATGGCTAAACAATCATAAACTATATTTAAATCGAATGCTTTTCGTTTGTTTTTGATTGTTTAGCCATTTCGACGTTTGTTTAGACCTACAACCAAAGTTATCCAAAGTTATAGAACCAAAGGTGGGTATGTATGGAATTCCTATATAACTTTGGTTGTAGGTGTATGCAAACGTTGGAAATGGCTAAACAATCATAAACTATAGTTAAATCGAATGCTTTTCGTTTGTTTTTGATTGTTTAGCCATTTCGACGTTTGTTTAGACCTACAACCAAAGTTATCCAAAGTTATAGGACCAAAGGTGGGTGTGTATGGAATTCCTATATAACTTTGGTTGTAGGTGTATGCAAACGTTGGAAATGGCTAAACAATCATTAACTATATTTAAATCGAATGCTTTTCGTTTGTTTTTGATTGTTTAGCCATTTCGACGTTTGTTTAGACCTACAACCAAAGTTATCCAAAGTTATAGGACCAAAGGTGGGTGTGTATGGAATTCCTATATAACTTTGGTTGTAGGTGTATGCAAACGTAGGAAATGGCTAAACAATCATAAACTATATTTAAATCGAATGCTTTTCGTTTGTTTTTGATTGTTTAGCCATTTCGACGTTTGTTTAGACCTACAACCAAAGTTATCCAAAGTTATAGAACCAAAGGTGGGTATGTATGGAATTCCTATATAACTTTGGTTGTAGGTGTATGCAAACGTTGGAAATGGCTAAACAATCATAAACTATAGTTAAATCGAATGCTTTTCGTTTGTTTTTGATTGTTTAGCCATTTCGACGTTTGTTTAGACCTACAACCAAAGTTATCCAAAGTTATAGGACCAAAGGTGGGTGTGTATGGAATTCCTATATAACTTTGGTTGTAGGTGTATGCAAACGTTGGAAATGGCTAAACAATCATAAACTATATTTAAATCGAATGCTTTTCGTTTGTTTTTGATTGCTTAGCCATTTCGACGTTTGTTTAGACCTACAACCAAAGTTATCCAAAGTTATAGAACCAAAGGTGGGTATGTATGGAATTCCTATATAACTTTGGTTGTAGGTGTATGCAAACATTGGAAATGGCTAAACAATCATAAACTATAGTTAAATCGAATGCTTTTCGTTTGTTTTTGATTGTTTAGCCATTTCGACGTTTGTTTAGACCTACAACCAAAGTTATCCAAAGTTATAGAACCAAAGGTGGGTATGTATGGAATTCCTATATAACTTTGGTTGTAGGTGTATGCAAACGTTGGAAATGGCTAAACAATCATAAACTATAGTTAAATCGAATGCTTTTCGTTTGTTTTTGATTGTTTAGCCATTTCGACGTTTGTTTAGACCTACAACCAAAGTTATAGAACCAAAGGTGGGTATGTATGGAATTCCTATATAACTTTGGTTGTAGGTGTATGCAAACGTTGGAAATGGCTAAACAATCATAAACTATATTTAAATCGAATGCTTTTCGTTTGTTTTTGATTGTTTAGCCATTTCGACGTTTGTTTAGACCTACAACCAAAGTTATCCAAAGTTATAGGACCAAAGGTGGGTGTGTATGGAATTCCTATATAACTTTGGTTGTAGGTGTATGCAAACGTTGGAAATGGCTAAACAATCATAAACTATAGTTAAATCGAATGCTTTTCGTTTGTTTTTGATTGTTTAGCCATTTCGACGTTTGTTTAGACCTACAACCAAAGTTATCCAAAGTTATAGGAACAAAGGTGGGTGTGTATGGAATTCCTATATAACTTTGGTTGTAGGTGTATGCAAACGTTGGAAATGGCTAAACAATCATAAACTATAGTTAAATCGAATGCTTTTCGTTTGTTTTTGATTGTTTAGCCGTTTCGACGTTTGTTTAGACCTACAACCAAAGTTATCTAAAGTTATAGGAACAAAGGTGGGTGTGTATGGAATTCCTATATAACTTTGGTTGTAGGTGTATGCAAACGTTGGAAATGGCTAAACAATCATAAACTATAGTTAAATCGAATGCTTTTCGTTTGTTTTTGATTGTTTAGCCGTTTCGACGTTTGTTTAGACCTACAACCAAAGTTATCCAAAGTTATAGGAACAAAGGTGGGTGTGTATGGAATTCCTATATAACTTTGGTTGTAGGTGTATGCAAACGTTGGAAATGGCTAAACAATCATAAACTATAGTTAAATCGAATGCTTTTCATTTGTTTTTGATTGGTTAGCCATTTCGACGTTTGTTTAGACCTACAACCATAGTTATCCAAAGTTATAGGAACAAAGGTGGGTGTGTATGGAATTCCTATATAACTTTGGTTGTAGGTGTATGCAAACGTTGGAAATGGTTAAACAATCATAAACTATAGTTAAATCGAATGCTTTTCATTTGTTTTTGACAGTTTAGCCATTTCGACGTTTGTTTAGACCTACAACCAAAGTTATCCAAAGTTATAGGAACAAAGGTGGGTGTGTATGGAATTCCTATATAACTTTGGTTGTAGGTGTATGCAAACGTTGGAAATGGCTAAACAATCATAAACTATAGTTAAATCGAATGCTTTTCGTTTGTTTTTGATTGTTTAGCCATTTCGACGTTTGTTTAGACCTACAACCAAAGTTATTCAAAGTTATAGGAACAAAGGTGGGTGTGTATGGAATTCCTATATAAATTTGGTTGTAGGTTTAGGCAAACGTTGGAAATGGCTAAACAATCATAAACTATAGTTAAATCGAATGCTTTTCGCTTGTTTTTGATTGTTTAGCCATTTCGACGTTTGTTTAGACCTACAACCAAAGTTATCCAAAGTTATAGGAACAAAGGTGGGTGTGTATGGAATTCCTATATAACTTTGGCTGTAGGTGTATGCAAACGTTGGAAATGGCTAAACAATTATAAACTATAGTTAAATCGAATGCTTTTCGTTTGTTTATGATTGTTTAGCCATTTCGACGTTTGTTTAGACCTACAACCAAAGTTATCCAATGTTATAGGAACAAAGGTGGGTGTGTATGGAATTCCTATATAACTTTGGTTGTAGGTGTATGCAAACGTTGGAAATGGCTAAACAATCATAAACTATAGTTAAATCGAATGCTTTTCATTTGTTTTTGATTGGTTAGCCATTTCGACGTTTGTTTAGACCTACAACCATAGTTATCCAAAGTTATAGGAACAAAGGTGGGTGTGTATGGAATTCCTATATAACTTTGGTTGTAGGTGTATGCAAACGTTGGAAATGGCTAAACAATCATAAACTATAGTTAAATCGAATGATTTTCGTTTGTTTATGATTGTTTAGGCATTTCGACGTTTGTTTAGACCTACAACCAAAGTTATCCGAAGTTATAGGAACAAAGGTGGGTGTGTATGGAATTCCTATATAACTTTGGTTGTAGGTGTATGCAAACGTTGGAAATGGCTAAACAATCATAAACTTATAGTTAAATCGAATGCTTTTCATTTGTTTTTGATTGGTTAGCCATTTCGACGTTTGTTTAGACCTACAACCATAGTTATCCAAAGTTATAGGAACAAAGGTGGGTGTGTATGGAATTCCTATATAACTTTGGTTGTAGGTGTATGCAAACGTTGGAAATGGCTAAACAATCATAAACTATAGTTAAATCGAATGCTTTTCATTTGTTTTTGACAGTTTAGCCATTTCGACGTTTGTTTAGACCTACTACCAAAGTTATCCAAAGTTATAGGAACAAAGGTGGGTGTGTATGGAATTCCTATATAACTTTGGTTGTAGGTGTATGCAAACGTTGGAAATGGCTAAACAATCATAAACTATATTTAAATCAAATGCTTTTCGTTTGTTTTTGATTGTTTAGCCATTTCGACGTTTGTTTAGACCTACAACCAAAGTTATCCAAAGTTATAGAACCAAAGGTGGGTATGTATGGAATTCCTATATAACTTTGGTTGTAGGTGTATGCAAACGTTGGAAATGGCTAAACAATCATAAACTATAGTTAAATCGAATGCTTTTCATTTGTTTTTGACAGTTTAGCCATTTCGACGTTTGTTTAGACCTACAACCAAAGTTATCCGAAGTTATAGGAACAAAGGTGGGTGTGTATGGAATTCCTATATAACTTTGTTTGTAGGTGTATGCAAACGTTGGAAATGGCTTAACAATTATAAACTATAGTTAAATCGAATGCTTTTCGTTTGTTTATGATTGTTTAGCCATTTCGACGTTTGTTTAGACCTACTACCAAAGTTATCCAAAGTTATAGGAACAAAGGTGGGTGTGTATGGAATTCCTATATAACTTTGGTTGTAGGTGTATGCAAACGTTGGAAATGGCTAAACAATCATAAACTATATTTAAATCAAATGCTTTTCGTTTGTTTTTGATTGTTTAGCCATTTCGACGTTTGTTTAGACCTACAACCAAAGTTATCCAAAGTTATAGGAACAAAGGTGGGTGTGTATGGAATTCCTATATAACTTTGTTTGTAGGTGTATGCAAACGTTGGAAATGGCTTAACAATTATAAACTATAGTTAAATCGAATGCTTTTCGTTTGTTTATGATTGTTTAGCCATTTCGACGTTTGTTTAGACCTACAACCAAAGTTATCCAAAGTTATAGGAACAAAGGTGGGTGTGTATGGAATTCCTATATAACTTTGGTTGTAGGTGTATGCAAACGTTGGAAATGGCTAAACAATCATAAACTATAGTTAAATCGAATGCTTTTCGTTTGTTTTTGATTGTTTAGCCATTTCGACGTTTGTTTAGACCTACAACCAAAGTTATCCAAAGTTATAGGAACAAAGGTGGGTGTGTATGGAATTCCTATATAACTTTGGTTGTAGGTGTATGCAAACGTTGGAAATGGCTAAACAATCATAAACTATAGTTAAATCGAATACTTTTCATTTGTTTTTGATTGGTTAGCCATTTCGACGTTTGTTTAGACCTACAACCAAAGTTATCCAAAGTTATAGGAACAAAGGTGGGTGTGTATGGAATTCCTATATAACTTTGTTTGTAGGTGTATGCAAACGTTGGAAATGGCTTAACAATTATAAACTATAGTTAAATCGAATGCTTTTCGTTTGTTTATGATTGTTTAGCCATTTCGACGTTTGTTTAGACCTACTACCAAAGTTATCCAAAGTTATAGGAACAAAGGTGGGTGTGTATGGAATTCCTATATAACTTTGGTTGTAGGTGTATGCAAACGTTGGAAATGGCTAAACAATCATAAACTATATTTAAATCAAATGCTTTTCGTTTGTTTTTGATTGTTTAGCCATTTCGACGTTTGTTTAGACCTACAACCAAAGTTATCCAAAGTTATAGGAACAAAGGTGGGTGTGTATGGAATTCCTATATAACTTTGTTTGTAGGTGTATGCAAACGTTGGAAATGGCTTAACAATTATAAACTATAGTTAAATCGAATGCTTTTCGTTTGTTTATGATTGTTTAGCCATTTCGACGTTTGTTTAGACCTACAACCAAAGTTATCCAAAGTTATAGGAACAAAGGTGGGTGTGTATGGAATTCCTATATAACTTTGGTTGTAGGTGTATGCAAACGTTGGAAATGGCTAAACAATCATAAACTATAGTTAAATCGAATGCTTTTCGTTTGTTTTTGATTGTTTAGCCATTTCGACGTTTGTTTAGACCTACAACCAAAGTTATCCAAAGTTATAGGAACAAAGGTGGGTGTGTATGGAATTCCTATATAACTTTGGTTGTAGGTGTATGCAAACGTTGGAAATGGCTTAACAATCATAAACTATAGTTAAATCGAATGCTTTTCATTTGTTTTTGATTGTTTAGCCATTTCGACGTTTGTTTAGACCTACAACCAAAGTTATCCAAAGTTATAGGAACAAAGGTGGGTATGTATGGAATTCCTATATAACTTTGGTTGTAGGTGTATGCAAACGTTGGAAATGGCTAAACAATCATAAACTATAGTTAAATCGAATGCTTTTCATTTGTTTTTGATTGTTTAGCCATTTCGACGTTTGTTTAGACCTACAACCAAAGTTATCCAAAGTTATAGGAACAAAGGTGGGTGTGTATGGAATTCCTATATAACTTTGGTTGTAGGTGTATGTAAACGTTGGAAATGGCTAAACAATTATAAACTATAGTTAAATCGAATGCTTTTCATTTGTTTTTGATTGTTTAGCCATTTCGACGTTTGTTTAGACCTACAACCAAAGTTATCCAAAGTTATAGGAACAAAGGTGGGTGTGTATGGAATTCCTATATAACTTTGTTTGTAGGTGTATGCAAACGTTGGAAATGGCTTAACAATTATAAACTATAGTTAAATCGAATGCTTTTCGTTTGTTTATGATTGTTTAGCCATTTCGACGTTTGTTTAGACCTACAACCAAAGTTATCCAAAGTTATAGGAACAAAGGTGGGTGTGTATGGAATTCCTATATAACTTTGGTTGTAGGTGTATGCAAACGTTGGAAATGGCTAAACAATCATAAACTATAGTTAAATCGAATGCTTTTCGTTTGTTTTTGATTGTTTAGCCATTTCGACGTTTGTTTAGACCTACAACCAAAGTTATCCAAAGTTATAGGAACAAAGGTGGGTATGTATGGAATTCCTATATAACTTTGGTTGTAGGTGTATGCAAACGTTGGAAATGGCTAAACAATCATAAACTATAGTTAAATCGAATGCTTTTCATTTGTTTTTGATTGTTTAGCCATTTCGACGTTTGTTTAGACCTACAACCAAAGTTATCCAAAGTTATAGGAACAAAGGTGGGTGTGTATGGAATTCCTATATAACTTTGGTTGTAGGTGTATGCAAACGTTGGAAATGGCTAAACAATCATAAACTATGGTTAAATCGAATGCTTTTCATTTGTTTTTGATTGTTTAGCCATTTCGACGTTTGTTTAGACCTACAACCAAAGTTATCCAAAGTTATAGGAACAAAGGTGGGTATGTATGGAATTCCTATATAACTTTGGTTGTAGGTGTATGCAAACGTTGGAAATGGCTAAACAATCATAAACTATAGTTAAATCGAATGCTTTTCATTTGTTTTTGACAGTTTAGCCATTTCGACGTTTGTTTAGACCTACAACCAAAGTTATCCAAAGTTATAGGAACAAAGGTGGGTGTGTATGGAATTCCTATATAACTTTGGTTGTAGGTGTATGCAAACGTTGGAAATGGCTAAACAATCATAAACTATATTTAAATCAAATGCTTTTCGTTTGTTTTTGATTGTTTAGCCATTTCGACGTTTGTTTAGACCTACAACCAAAGTTATCCGAAGTTATAGGAACAAAGGTGGGTGTGTATGGAATTCCTATATAACTTTGGTTGTAGGTGTATGCAAACGTTGGAAATGGCTAAACAATCATAAACTATAGTTAAATCGAATACTTTTCATTTGTTTTTGATTGGTTAGCCATTTCGACGTTTGTTTAGACCTACAACCAAAGTTATCCAAAGTTATAGGAACAAAGGTGGGTGTGTATGGAATTCCTATATAACTTTGTTTGTAGGTGTATGCAAACGTTGGAAATGGCTTAACAATTATAAACTATAGTTAAATCGAATGCTTTTCGTTTGTTTATGATTGTTTAGCCATTTCGACGTTTGTTTAGACCTACTACCAAAGTTATCCAAAGTTATAGGAACAAAGGTGGGTGTGTATGGAATTCCTATATAACTTTGGTTGTAGGTGTATGCAAACGTTGGAAATGGCTAAACAATCATAAACTATATTTAAATCAAATGCTTTTCGTTTGTTTTTGATTGTTTAGCCATTTCGACGTTTGTTTAGACCTACAACCAAAGTTATCCAAAGTTATAGGAACAAAGGTGGGTGTGTATGGAATTCCTATATAACTTTGTTTGTAGGTGTATGCAAACGTTGGAAATGGCTTAACAATTATAAACTATAGTTAAATCGAATGCTTTTCGTTTGTTTATGATTGTTTAGCCATTTCGACGTTTGTTTAGACCTACAACCAAAGTTATCCAAAGTTATAGGAACAAAGGTGGGTGTGTATGGAATTCCTATATAACTTTGGTTGTAGGTGTATGCAAACGTTGGAAATGGCTAAACAATCATAAACTATAGTTAAATCGAATGCTTTTCGTTTGTTTTTGATTGTTTAGCCATTTCGACGTTTGTTTAGACCTACAACCAAAGTTATCCAAAGTTATAGGAACAAAGGTGGGTGTGTATGGAATTCCTATATAACTTTGGTTGTAGGTGTATGCAAACGTTGGAAATGGCTAAACAATCATAAACTATAGTTAAATCGAATGCTTTTCATTTGTTTTTGATTGTTTAGCCATTTCGACGTTTGTTTAGACCTACAACCAAAGTTATCCAAAGTTATAGGAACAAAGGTGGGTATGTATGGAATTCCTATATAACTTTGGTTGTAGGTGTATGCAAACGTTGGAAATGGCTAAACAATCATAAACTATAGTTAAATCGAATGCTTTTCATTTGTTTTTGATTGTTTAGCCATTTCGACGTTTGTTTAGACCTACAACCAAAGTTATCCAAAGTTATAGGAACAAAGGTGGGTGTGTATGGAATTCCTATATAACTTTGGTTGTAGGTGTATGTAAACGTTGGAAATGGCTAAACAATTATAAACTATAGTTAAATCGAATGCTTTTCGTTTGTTTATGATTGTTTAGCCATTTCGACGTTTGTTTAGACCTACAACAAAAGTTACAGGACCAAAGGTTGGTGTGTACGGAATTCCTATATAACTTTGGTTGTAGGTGTATGCAAACGTTGGAAATGGCTAAACAATCATAAACTATAGTTAAATCGAATGCTTTTCGTTTGTTTTTGATTGTTTAGCCATTTCGACGTTTGTTTAGACCTACAACCAAAGTTATCTAAAGTTAAAGGGACAAAGGTGGGTATGTATGGAATTCCTATATAACTTTGGTTGTAGGTGTATGCAAACGTTGGAAATGGCTAAACAATCATAAACTATAGTTAAATCGAATGCTTTTCATTTGTTTTTGATTGTTTAGCCATTTCGACGTTTGTTTAGACCTACAACCAAAGTTATCCAAAGTTATAGAACCAAAGGTGGGTATGTATGGAATTCCTATATAACTTTGGTTGTAGGTGTATGCAAACGTTGGAAATGGCTAAACAATCATAAACTATAGTTAAATCGAATGCTTTTCGCTTGTTTTTGATTGTTTAGCCATTTCGACGTTTGTTTAGACCTACAACCAAAGTTATCCAAAGTTATAGGAACAACGGTGGGTGTGTATGGAATTCCTATATAACTTTGTTTGTAGGTGTATGCAAACGTTGGAAATGGCTTAACAATTATAAACTATAGTTAAATCGAATGCTTTTCGTTTGTTTATGATTGTTTAGCCATTTCGACGTTTGTTTAGACCTACAACCAAAGTTATCCAAAGTTATAGGAACAAAGGTGGGTGTGTATGGAATTCCTATATAACTTTGGTTGTAGGTGTATGCAAACTTTGGAAATGGCTAAACAATCATAAACTATAGTTAAATCGAATGCTTTTCGTTTGTTTTTGATTGTTTAGCCATTTCGACGTTTGTTTAGACCTACAACCAAAGTTATCCAAAGTTATAGGAACAAAGGTGGGTGTGTATGGAATTCCTATATAACTTTGGTTGTAGGTGTATGCAAACGTTGGAAATGGCTAAACAATCATAAACTATAGTTAAATCGAATGCTTTTCGTTTGTTTATGATTGTTTAGCCATTTCGACGTTTGTTTAGACCTACAACCAAAGTTATCCAAAGTTATAGGAACAAAGGTGGGTATGTATGGAATTCCTATATAACTTTGGTTGTAGGTGTATGCAAACGTTGGAAATGGCTAAACAATCATAAACTATAGTTAAATCGAATGCTTTTCATTTGTTTTTGATTGTTTAGCCATTTCGACGTTTGTTTAGACCTACAACCAAAGTTATCCAAAGTTATAGGAACAAAGGTGGGTGTGTATGGAATTCCTATATAACTTTGGTTGTAGGTGTATGTAAACGTTGGAAATGGCTAAACAATTATAAACTATAGTTAAATCGAATGCTTTTCGTTTGTTTATGATTGTTTAGCCATTTCGACGTTTGTTTAGACCTACAACAAAAGTTACAGGACCAAAGGTTGGTGTGTACGGAATTCCTATATAACTTTGGTTGTAGGTGTATGCAAACGTTGGAAATGGCTAAACAATCATAAACTATAGTTAAATCGAATGCTTTTCGTTTGTTTTTGATTGTTTAGCCATTTCGACGTTTGTTTAGACCTACAACCAAAGTTATCCAAAGTTATAGGAACAAAGGTGGGTATGTATGGAATTCCTATATAACTTTGGTTGTAGGTGTATGCAAA
This sequence comes from Leptogaster cylindrica, assembly GCA_963082835.1. Taxonomy (NCBI): domain Eukaryota; kingdom Metazoa; phylum Arthropoda; class Insecta; order Diptera; family Asilidae; genus Leptogaster; species Leptogaster cylindrica. The sequence goes on along the minus strand of OY720108.1, from coordinate 9,532,801 downwards.
CGTTGGAAATGGCTAAACAATTATAAACTATAGTTAAATCGAATGCTTTTCGTTTGTTTATGATTGTTTAGCCATTTCGACGTTTGTTTAGACCTACAACCAAAGTTATCCAAAGTTATAGGAACAAAGGTGGGTGTGTATGGAATTCCTATATAACTTTGGTTGTAGGTGTATGCAAACGTTGGAAATGGCTAAACAATCATAAACTATAGTTAAATCGAATGCTTTTCGTTTGTTTTTGATTGTTTAGCCATTTCGAAGTTTGTTTAGACCTACAACCAAAGTTATCCAAAGTTATAGGAACAAAGGTGGGTATGTATGGAATTCCTATATAACTTTGGTTGAATGTGTATGCAAACTTTGGAAATGGCTAAACAATCATAAACTATAGTTAAATCGAATGCTTTTCGTTTGTTTTTGATTGTTTAGCCATTTCGACGTTTGTTTAGACCTACAACCAAAGTTATCCAAAGTTATAGGACCAAAGGTGGGTGTGTATGGAATTCGTATATAACTTTGGTTGTAGGTGTATGCAAACGTTGGAAATGGCTAAACAATCATAAACTATAGTTAAATCGAATGCTTTTCGTTTGTTTTTGATTGTTTAGCCATTTCGACGTTTGTTTAGACCTACAACCATAGTTATCCAAAGTTATAGGAACAAAGGTGGGTGTGTATGGAATTCCTATATAACTTTGGTTGTAGGTGTATGCAAACGTTGGAAATGGCTAAACAATCATAAACTATAGTTAAATCGAATGCTTTTCATTTGTTTTTGACAATTTAGCCATTTCGACGTTTGTTTAGACCTACAACCAAAGTTATCCAAAGTTATAGGACCAAAGGTGGGTGTGTATGGAATTCCTATATAACTTTGGTTGTAGGTGTATGCAAACGTTGGAAATGGCTAAACAATCATAAACTATAGTTAAATCGAATGCTTTTCATTTGTTTTTGACAGTTTAGCCATTTCGACGTTTGTTTAGACCTACAACAAAAGTTATCCAAAGTTATAGGACCAAAGGTGGGTGTGTATGGAATTCCTATATAACTTTGGTTGTAGGTGTATGCAAACGTTGGAAATGGCTAAACAATCATAAACTATAGTTAAATCGAATGCTTTTCATTTGTTTTTGATTGTTTAGCCATTTCGACGTTTGTTTAGACCTACAACCATAGTTATCCAAAGTTATAGGAACAAAGGTGGGTGTGTATGGAATTCCTATATAACTTTGGTTGTAGGTGTATGCAAACGTTGGAAATGGCTAAACAATCATAAACTATAGTTAAATCGAATGCTTTTCGTTTGTTTTTGATTGTTTAGCCATTTCGACGTTTGTTTAGACCTACAACAAAAGTTACAGGACCAAAGGTGGGTGTGTATGGAATTCGTATATAACTTTGGTTATAGGTGTATGCAAACGTTGGAAATGGCTAAACAATCATAAACTATAGTTAAATCGAATGCTTTTCGTTTGTTTTTGATTGTTTAGCCATTTCGACGTTTGTTTAGACCTACAACCAAAGTTACAGGACCAAAGGTGCGTGTGTATGGAATTCCTATATAACTTTGATTGTAGGGGTATGCAAACGTTGGAAATGGCTAAACAATCATAAACTATAGTTAAATCGAATGCTTTTCGTTTGTTTTTGTGTGTTTAGCCATTTCGACGTTTGTTTAGACCTACAACAAAAGTTACAGGACCAAAGATTGGTGTGTACGGAATTCCTATATAACTTTGGTTGTAGGTGTATGCAAACGTTGGAAATGGCTAAACAATCATAAACTATAGTTAAATCGAATGCTTTTCGTTTGTTTTTCATTGTTTAGCCATTTCGACGTTTGTTTAGACCTACAACCAAAGTTATCCAAAGTTATAGGAACAAAGGTGGGTATGTATGGAATTCCTATATAACTTTGGTTGTAGGTCTATGCAAACGTTGGAAATGGCTAAACAATTATAAACTATAGTTAAATCGAATGCTTTTCGTTTGTTTATGATTGTTTAGCCATTTCGACGTTTGTTTAGACCTACAACCAAAGTTATCCAAAGTTATAGGAACAAAGGTGGGTGTGTATGGAATTCCTATATAACTTTGGTTGTAGGTGTATGCAAACGTTGGAAATGGCTAAACAATCATAAACTATAGTTAAATCGAATGCTTTTCGTTTGTTTTTGATTGTTTAGCCATTTCGACGTTTGTTTAGACCTACAACCAAAGTTATCCAAAGTTATAGGAACAAAGGTGGGTATGTATGGAATTCCTATATAACTTTGGTTGAATGTGTATGCAAACTTTGGAAATGGCTAAACAATCATAAACTATAGTTAAATCGAATGCTTTTCGTTTGTTTTTGATTGTTTAGCCATTTCGACGTTTGTTTAGACCTACAACCAAAGTTATCCAAAGTTATGGGACCAAAGGTGGGTGTGTATGGAATTCCTATATAACTTTGGTTGTAGGTGTATGCAAACGTTGGAAATGGCTAAACAATCATAAACTATAGTTAAATCGAATGCTTTTCATTTGTTTTTGACAGTTTAGCCATTTCGACGTTTGTTTAGACATACAACCAAAGTTATCCAAAGTTATAGGACCAAAGGTGGGTGTGTATGGAATTCCTATATAACTTTGGTTGTAGGTGTTTGCAAACGTTGGAAATGGCTAAACAATCATAAACTATAGTTAAATCGAATGCTTTTCATTTGTTTTTGACAATTTAGCCATTTCGACGTTTGTTTAGACCTACAACCAAAGTTATCCAAAGTTATAGGACCAAAGGTGGGTGTGTATGGAATTCCTATATAACTTTGGTTGTAGGTGTATGCAAACGTTGGAAATGGCTAAACAATCATAAACTATAGTTAAATCGAATGCTTTTCATTTGTTTTTGACAGTTTAGCCATTTCGACGTTTGTTTAGACCTACAACAAAAGTTATCCAAAGTTATAGGACCAAAGGTGGGTGTGTATGGAATTCCTATATAACTTTGGTTGTAGGTGTATGCAAACGTTGGAAATGGCTAAACAATCATAAACTATAGTTAAATCGAATGCTTTTCGTTTGTTTTTGATTGTTTAGCCATTTCGACGTTTGTTTAGACCTACAACCAAAGTTATCCAAAGTTATGGGACCAAAGGTGGGTGTGTATGGAATTCCTATATAACTTTGGTTGTAGGTGTATGCAAACGTTGGAAATGGCTAAACAATCATAAACTATAGTTAAATCGAATGCTTTTCATTTGTTTTTGACAGTTTAGCCATTTCGACGTTTGTTTAGACATACAACCAAAGTTATCCAAAGTTATAGGACCAAAGGTGGGTGTGTATGGAATTCCTATATAACTTTGGTTGTAGGTGTTTGCAAACGTTGGAAATGGCTAAACAATCATAAACTATAGTTAAATCGAATGCTTTTCATTTGTTTTTGACAGTTTAGCCATTTCGACGTTTGTTTAGACCTACAACAAAAGTTATCCAAAGTTATAGGACCAAAGGTGGCACAGTGGGCCAGAAAACCGAAAAAGCGGCCAAAATTATATAATCATACCAATTGTTTTGATATTGTTCTACAATATGGTATTCAGGGGTTTTTGAGATCGCGAAATTAGAATCTATGGTTCAAATTTCAAAATTCAAAATGGCGGATCCAATATGGCGACGAAAAATTTTAAAATTACTCCAATTTGCTCGAAATTTGATACTCGAGGGTTTTTGAGGTAGTTGAATAAGAATCTGTGGTTAAAATTTCAAAATTCAAAATGGCGGATCCAATATGGCGACGAAAAATTTCAAAATCACTCCAATATTTTGGGGAGTTTTCTTTACGTGAGTTCCAAGTTGACAAGTGTTGGGTTTGAGAGAAGTGAGAATTACAGTTTTTACAGTCAGTGGCAGGCCCCGAGCTATGGTGAAAGACGCCCTGGGCAAATGGTCTACTGGCGCCCTTTTTCTCACTCATCTGTTTTATAAAAATAGTATAATAGGTTTTTTTTTACAAACAACCACTTTACTAATATTGCATGACAGGAAACAATAAGAAAAACAGGTCGTTCATACAAATAACTGTAGCCATTTATTGATACATTATTCACACTACAAACCAAGATTACAAATTTAAAAGTTAAATTTTAAAAGTACAATACACACAAAAATTCAAATCAAAGGTTTTTTTCTAGCTTTTATCTTTGCAAATTTATTTATGATATCAGAAAAGTCTGTGCCAAGGGTTAAGTCTTTTTCACAACACAATAACATTAGAGAATTTAGTTTGTTGTCTGAAAGAGTTGATCTTTTCACATTCTTTATTCGAGTCAAAACAGAAAATCCTCTTTCTGCGGAGCAGTTTGTGACTGGTAAAGTCAGAAAAATTCTAGCAGCTACTTCCAGATTAGGAAAAGTGGTTTTCAAACCATTTTTTATTATGTATTCATATATGTCATGAATTCCCGTAAATTCTTCCTGTTCCACATACATTTTGAAGTGCTGACATTCATTTTCAAATTCATTTCCGATGTCATTAGGGTAGGATTCATAGAGTTTATTCGCAGCCTGTGATATGACCTCTATCTGCGATCTCTTTTGAACAAGAATTGAAAGTATTTCAAATTTGTCAGCCAAATTCTCGTAAGCTGTTTTTCGCCTTGATAGGTTACTTATCAAAGAATCGAAGATTTTAATGTAAACTTGGGATTTGAATATGGTCCTTTCATCAAGAATAGCTTCATCACCTAGGCTCTCATCCGCAAAAGTTTTTCTGGTTCTTATTTTTTTGTAGTTGGGTGATTCAACTTGTAAAAACTTCATGACTGCTTGTTCATAGAGATCAAATTCGTTTCTCTTTTCATTTAAATAGCTCTCCAGGGTTTGAAGCTGCTTTGTACCGACTACGAGATTAAGGGTTTTGCTTTGTAGATTGTTGTTGACTTTATCAAATCTTTCCAAAATATCATTCCACAAAATAGTGAGGAAGGCTATTTCAAAGTTTACAAACTTCTTTTCTAGTCCGGAAGCTTCTACTTGTACTGCACGCTTCTGAGTAGGGTCTACAGATATTTCCTTCAGTGATTTTTGTATTTCTTTGTAGCCTCTGACCAGAGCCTTTACAGCATCGGCTCTCGCTGACCATCTAGTTTGAGATAGGGATTTTAACACTGGAGTTTTGCTATTTTCTAAACATGTTTTTAAAATGCCCCATCTATGGGTTGAATTAGAAAAAAATGTGAAGAGGTTGTGGACGAATCCAAAAAACACAATAGCGTCAGTGCAGCACTCTGCAGCGGAAGAACCAACAAGGTTGAGTGAATGCGCTGCACAAGGGACAAACTCAGCAAAAAAGCAGTGTTTTTTAATTCTAGCTTGTAGGCCTGAGTAAGCTCCGGACATATTTGCCGCGTTATCATAGCTTTGTCCTCGACATAACTCAATATCTAGCCCTAATTCTGCCATTGAACTTAAAACTGCCTCTTCTAAACTACTTGAGGTATGGCCTATTCCAGGGAGAAGCTTAAAGAGACGTTCCTTTGGTTTAGCATCTTTCAAACAGACGTAACGTAGAACCAATGCCAATTGATCGGTGTGGGAACAATCGGGAGTAGAATCCACTATGAAGGCATAGTAACGAGAATGTTTGACATCCTCTGTCATTGTTTGCAGCACACAATCTGCCATAACATTGATGAACTCGTCACACGTTTTAGAAGATAGGTATGATACTTTTCCAAGCCCTTTGTTCCCGTACTGAAGAAGGTGCTGGGAAAGAAAAGGGTCGAATTCGCTTATCAATTTAAGGCATCCTAGAAAGAGGCCATTAGAGGTAGATCCTAAACGTTCATTGTCGCCTTGAAAAGGTAACCCTCTAACTGAGAGAAATTTCACGACAGACACAATTCTGAGTAAAACACTTCGCCAGTAAGTGACCTCCTGCTCATATTGGGTTGAAAGTTGTGTATTTATTTGCTCTTTCTGTTTTTGTACAGTAATGTAAGTTAGCATGTTGGAACGATGGTCTGCTGATTGTTCATGTTGTTTAATCAACTCCATCCCATGTTTCCAATCATTAAACCCGGATGAAAATCCACTTTTCTTTTCCAAAGGCTGTAACAAGCAGCAAGGAACACAAAAGACTTTTCCAGAAGATTGCGAGTAGATCAGCCAATCTCTAACATAAGATTCGCCATTGGAAAGTGTACATTTAAATAGTTTTACGGTAAGTGTACGCTTAGATCCGTCATTGTAAATACGCTCAGAGCTAGAAAAATCTGCTTGAAAATTTTGTTTTGGGGGATTTTTCGCAATAAATTCTAAAGTTGTTGAAGGCGAAGTGACGTCCCACGTTGCAGGGTCATTGATGTTACAAGTAAACCCCAACACATTATCAAAGTTTGACTCAGCAACTATCTGGTCATCTGACTTGTCATCATTATTGCAAATAATTTTATCCGTATTACCTTCATTATGAGAAATATCGTTTAGGACTTGAGTTTCCTCACTTGAGGCGGCAGACGTTATAGATGTAACTCTTTGTGTAAAGAAACATGCGATTTTAGGCACTTTCTTTAAAAGTTCTTCTTTCTCACTTTCCTTCTTGGCAGCACGTTTCCTAAATTCTGACCCACTTAATTTTTTATTCATTTTAAAATTTGCACAAACCACTAGCAATATAAACAAACAACCTTTGAGGTTAAGAAGTTGACAAAACCGCGTCGCGTGGCACACACGTCAGTTGTAAAGTTAAGAGTATTGCCAACAGCGGCAACCGTGCATCACTATCTACTGCCTACAGTGATGCTCAATACTGTATTATAATATAATCATGATTAAGTCTAAGTACTATGAATGTATAAGTCATTTGATATTACTTTATTTTATATTTCATGTAAATAAATTATACTTAATTTATCCTACATTTTTCAACATTTTCGTGTCATACTTATTTTTAACGGTGGGCAATTCTTTTTCCTGCGTTCCTCTACATTTTGGCGCCCCCTAAAATTTGGCGCCCTGGGCAAATGCCCAGTCTGCCCGTTTATAGCTCGGGGCTTGGTCAGTGGCTTATAAATTAAGTCTAATACTATAATAATTTGCAAAATAGTTTAGCTATGAACACTTTCAATACTACATTATATTAGTAATTGATCGGATATGAAATTATGAAATCTAAGTGAAATTTGGTACTTTTTGGGTAATAAACCTCTCACCAGATCACGTGTATGAATATTCGCAAAAGTTCGCAGGTTTTTTTTGAAGCAGATACTCCAATGTATCCGACGGTACGTTGATAATTTAAATAAGTAGCGAGGCCACGCGAGGCGCTGTTTCTAAACTCGGGTTATACGTCGAAATTCAGCAATACGCACACTTGACGTTAGAGTCCTCTGCCTTTTCTATTTGTTTTTGTACTTCTTAAGCTATTGCTTTTATTTCTTTAAGTAAAATGAACCATGAGAACCGATGACATGTTTTGGATTTGATGGAATTCGAATAATATACTACTACTAGAAGACTCGTAATGGTTTTTCGATTTATGTGAGATTTTAGTACTTAAGTCTCTGCCACGTGAAAACTAGCTGACCAAATTCAAAAAAATTTTGTATAAAACAGGTTAAACTAATCTACAACCTGAAACACTAATTCTTTTCGTGAATTTCCATAGGTGGTTTTTGGCCACTTTTTCGGTTTTCTGGCCCACTGTGGGTGGGTGTGTATGGAATTCCTATATAACTTTGGTTGTAGGTGTATGCAAACGTTGGAAATGGCTAAACAATCATAAACTATAGTTAAATCGAATGCTTTTCGTTTGTTTTTGATTGTTTAGCCATTTCGACGTTTGTTTAGACCTACAACCATAGTTATCCAAAGTTATAGGAACAAAGGTGGGTGTGTATGGAATTCCTATATAACTTTGGTTGTAGGTGTATGCAAACGTTGGAAATGGCTAAACAATCATAAACTATAGTTAAATCGAATGCTTTTCGTTTGTTTTTGATTGTTTAGCCATTTCGACGTTTGTTTAGACCTACAACAAAAGTTACAGGACCAAAGGTGGGTGTGTATGGAATTCGTATATAACTTTGGTTATAGGTGTATGCAAACGTTGGAAATGGCTAAACAATCATAAACTATATTTAAATCGAATGCTTTTCGTTTGTTTTTGATTGTTTAGCCATTTCGACGTTTGTTTAGACCTACAACCAAAGTTATCCAAAGTTATAGAAGCAAAGGTGGTTATGTATGGAATTCCTATATAACTTTGGTTGTAGGTGTATGCAAACGTTGGAAATGGCTAAACAATCATAAACTATAGTTAAATCGAATGCTTTTCATTTGTTTTTGACAGTTTAGCCATTTCGACGTTTGTTTAGACATACAACCAAAGTTATCCAAAGTTATAGGACCAAAGGTGGGTGTGTATGGAATTCCTATATAACTTTGGTTGTAGGTGTTTGCAAACGTTGGAAATGGCTAAACAATCATAAACTATAGTTAAATCGAATGCTTTTCATTTGTTTTTGACAATTTAGCCATTTCGACGTTTGTTTAGACCTACAACCAAAGTTATCCAAAGTTATAGGACCAAAGGTGGGTGTGTGGAATTCCTATATAACTTTGGTTGTAGGTGTATGCAAACGTTGGAAATGGCTAAACAATCATAAACTATAGTTAAATCGAATGCTTTTCATTTGTTTTTGACAGTTTAGCCATTTCGACGTTTGTTTAGACCTACAACAAAAGTTATCCAAAGTTATAGGACCAAAGGTGGGTGTGTATGGAATTCCTATATAACTTTGGTTGTAGGTGTATGCAAACGTTGGAAATGGCTAAACAATCATAAACTATAGTTAAATCGAATGCTTTTCGTTTGTTTTTGATTGTTTAGCCATTTCGACGTTTGTTTAGACCTACAACCATAGTTATCCAAAGTTATAGGAACAAAGGTGGGTGTGTATGGAATTCCTATATAACTTTGGTTGTAGGTGTATGCAAACGTTGGAAATGGCTAAACAATCATAAACTATAGTTAAATCGAATGCTTTTCGTTTGTTTTTGATTGTTTAGCCATTTCGACGTTTGTTTAGACCTACAAAAAAAGTTACAGGACCAAAGGTGGGTGTGTATGGAATTCGTATATAACTTTGGTTATAGGTGTATGCAAACGTTGGAAATGGCTAAACAATCATAAACTATATTTAAATCGAATGCTTTTCATTTGTTTTTGACAGTTTAGCCATTTCGACGTTTGTTTAGACATACAACCAAAGTTATCCAAAGTTATAGGACCAAAGGTGGGTGTGTGGAATTCCTATATAACTTTGGTTGTAGGTGTATGCAAACGTTGGAAATGGCTAAACAATCATAAACTATAGTTAAATCGAATGCTTTTCATTTGTTTTTGACAGTTTAGCCATTTCGACGTTTGTTTAGACCTACAACAAAAGTTATCCAAAGTTATAGGACCAAAGGTGGGTGTGTATGGAATTCCTATATAACTTTGGTTGTAGGTGTATGCAAACGTTGGAAATGGCTAAACAATCATAAACTATAGTTAAATCGAATGCTTTTCGTTTGTTTTTGATTGTTTAGCCATTTCGACGTTTGTTTAGACCTACAACCATAGTTATCCAAAGTTATAGGAACAAAGGTGGGTGTGTATGGAATTCCTATATAACTTTGGTTGTAGGTGTATGCAAACGTTGGAAATGGCTAAACAATCATAAACTATAGTTAAATCGAATGCTTTTCGTTTGTTTTTGATTGTTTAGCCATTTCGACGTTTGTTTAGACCTACAACAAAAGTTACAGGACCAAAGGTGGGTGTGTATGGAATTCGTATATAACTTTGGTTATAGGTGTATGCAAACGTTGGAAATGGCTAAACAATCATAAACTATATTTAAATCGAATGCTTTTCGTTTGTTTTTGATTGTTTAGCCATTTCGACGTTTGTTTAGACCTACAACCAAAGTTATCCAAAGTTATAGAAGCAAAGGTGGTTATGTATGGAATTCCTATATAACTTTGGTTGTAGGTGTATGCAAACGTTGGAAATGGCTAAACAATCATAAACTATAGTTAAATCGAATGCTTTTCGCTTGTTTTTGATTGTTTAGCCATTTCGACGTTTGTTTAAACCTACAACCAAAGTTATCCAAAGTTATAGGAACAAAGGTGGGTGTGTATGGAATTCCTATATAACTTTGGTTGTAGGTGTATGCAAACGTTGGAAATGGCTAAACAATCATAAACTATAGTTAAATCGAATGCTTTTCGCTTGTTTTTGATTGTTTAGCCATTTCGACGTTTGTTTAGACCTACAACCAAAGTTATCCAAAGTTATAGGAACAAAGGTGGGTGTGTATGGAATTCCTATATAACTTTGGTTGTAGGTGTATGCAAACGTTGGAAAAGGCTAAACAATCATAAACTATAGTTAAATCGAATGCTTTTCGCTTGTTTTTGATTGTTTAGCCATTTCGACGTTTGTTTAGACCTACAACCAAAGTTATCCAAAGTTATAGGAACAAAGGTGGGTGTGTATGGAATTCCTATATACCTTTGGTTGTAGGTGTATGCAAACGTTGGAAAAGGCTAAACAATCATAAACTATAGTTAAATCGAATGCTTTTCGCTTGTTTTTGATTGTTTAGCCATTTCGACGTTTGTTTAGACCTACAACCAAAGTTATCCAAAGTTATAGGAACAAAGGTGGGTGTGTATGGAATTCCTATATAACTTTGGTTGTAGGTGTATGCAAACGTTGGAAATGGCTAAACAATCATAAACTATAGTTAAATCGAATGCTTTTCGTTTGTTTTTGATTGTTTAGCCATTTCGACGTTTGTTTAGACCTACAACCAAAGTTATCCAAAGTTATAGGAACAAAGGTGGGTGTGTATGGAATTCCTATATAAATTTGGTTGTAAGTGTATGCAAACGTTGGAAATGGCTAAACAATCATAAACTATAGTTAAATCGAATGCTTTTCGCTTGTTTTTGATTGTTTAGCCATTTCGACGTTTGTTTAGACCTACAACCAAAGTTATCCAAAGTTATAGGAACAAAGGTGGGTGTGTATGGAATTCCTATATAACTTTGGTTGTAGGTGTATGCAAACGTTGGAAATGGCTAAACAATTATAAACTATAGTTAAATCGAATGCTTTTCGTTTGTTTATGATTGTTTAGCCATTTCGACGTTTGTTTAGACCTACAACCAAAGTTATCCAAAGTTATAGGAACAAAGGTGGGTGTGTATGGAATTCTTATATAACTTTGGTTGTAGGTGTATGCAAACGTTGGAAATGGCTAAACAATCATAAACTATAGTTAAATCGAATGCTTTTCGTTTGTTTTTGATTGTTTAGCCATTTCGACGTTTGTTTAGACCTACAACCAAAGTTATCCAAAGTTATAGGAACAAAGGTGGGTGTGTATGGAATTCCTATATAAATTTGGTTGTAAGTGTATGCAAACGTTGGAAATGGCTAAACAATCTTAAACTATAGTTAAATCGAATGCTTTTCGCTTGTTTTTGATTGTTTAGCCATTTCGACGTTTGTTTAGACGTACAACCAAAGTTATCCAAAGTTATAGGAACAAAGGTGGGTGTGTATGGAATTCCTATATAACTTTGGTTGTAGGTGTATGCAAACGTTGGAAATGGTTAAACAATCATAAACTATAGTTAAATCGAATGCTTTTCGTTTGTTTTTGATTGTTTAGCCATTTCGACGTTTGTTTAGACCTACAACAAAAGTTCCAGGACCAAAGGTGGGTGTGTATGGAATTCGTATATAACTTTGGTTATAGGTGTATGCAAACGTTGGAAATGGCTAAACAATCATAAACTATATTTAAATCGAATGCTTTTCGTTTGTTTTTGATTGTTTAGCCATTTCGACGTTTGTTTAGACCTACAACCAAAGTTATCCAAAGTTATAGAAGCAAAGGTGGTTATGTATGGAATTCCTATATAACTTTGGTTGTAGGTGTATGCAAACGTTGGAAATGGCTAAACAATCATAAACTATAGTTAAATCGAATGCTTTTCATTTGTTTTTGACAGTTTAGCCATTTCGACGTTTGTTTAGACATACAACCAAAGTTATCCAAAGTTATAGGACCAAAGGTGGGTGTGTATGGAATTCCTATATAACTTTGGTTGTAGGTGTTTGCAAACGTTGGAAATGGCTAAACAATCATAAACTATAGTTAAATCGAATGCTTTTCATTTGTTTTTGACAATTTAGCCATTTCGACGTTTGTTTAGACCTACAACCAAAGTTATCCAAAGTTATAGGACCAAAGGTGGGTGTGTGGAATTCCTATATAACTTTGGTTGTAGGTGTATGCAAACGTTGGAAATGGCTAAACAATCATAAACTATAGTTAAATCGAATGCTTTTCATTTGTTTTTGACAGTTTAGCCATTTCGACGTTTGTTTAGACCTACAACAAAAGTTATCCAAAGTTATAGGACCAAAGGTGGGTGTGTATGGAATTCCTATATAACTTTGGTTGTAGGTGTATGCAAACGTTGGAAATGGCTAAACAATCATAAACTATAGTTAAATCGAATGCTTTTCGTTTGTTTTTGATTGTTTAGCCATTTCGACGTTTGTTTAGACCTACAACCATAGTTATCCAAAGTTATAGGAACAAAGGTGGGTGTGTATGGAATTCCTATATAACTTTGGTTGTAGGTGTATGCAAACGTTGGAAATGGCTAAACAATCATAAACTATAGTTAAATCGAATGCTTTTCGTTTGTTTTTGATTGTTTAGCCATTTCGACGTTTGTTTAGACCTACAACAAAAGTTACAGGACCAAAGGTGGGTGTGTATGGAATTCGTATATAACTTTGGTTATAAGTGTATGCAAACGTTGGAAATGGCTAAACAATCATAAACTATAGTTAAATCGAATGCTTTTCATTTGTTTTTGACAGTTTAGCCATTTCGACGTTTGTTTAGACATACAACCAAAGTTATCCAAAGTTATAGGACCAAAGGTGGGTGTGTATGGAATTCCTATATAACTTTGGTTGTAGGTGTTTGCAAACGTTGGAAATGGCTAAACAATCATAAACTATAGTTAAATCGAATGCTTTTCATTTGTTTTTGACAATTTAGCCATTTCGACGTTTGTTTAGACCTACAACCAAAGTTATCCAAAGTTATAGGACCAAAGGTGGGTGTGTGGAATTCCTATATAACTTTGGTTGTAGGTGTATGCAAACGTTGGAAATGGCTAAACAATCATAAACTATAGTTAAATCGAATGCTTTTCATTTGTTTTTGACAGTTTAGCCATTTCGACGTTTGTTTAGACCTACAACAAAAGTTATCCAAAGTTATAGGACCAAAGGTGGGTGTGTATGGAATTCCTATATAACTTTGGTTGTAGGTGTATGCAAACGTTGGAAATGGCTAAACAATCATAAACTATAGTTAAATCGAATGCTTTTCGTTTGTTTTTGATTGTTTAGCCATTTCGACGTTTGTTTAGACATACAACCAAAGTTATCCAAAGTTATAGGACCAAAGGTGGGTGTGTGGAATTCCTATATAACTTTGGTTGTAGGTGTATGCAAACGTTGGAAATGGCTAAACAATCATAAACTATAGTTAAATCGAATGCTTTTCATTTGTTTTTGACAGTTTAGCCATTTCGACGTTTGTTTAGACCTACAACAAAAGTTATCCAAAGTTATAGGACCAAAGGTGGGTGTGTATGGAATTCCTATATAACTTTGGTTGTAGGTGTATGCAAACGTTGGAAATGGCTAAACAATCATAAACTATAGTTAAATCGAATGCTTTTCGTTTGTTTTTGATTGTTTAGCCATTTCGACGTTTGTTTAGACCTACAACCATAGTTATCCAAAGTTATAGGAACAAAGGTGGGTGTGTATGGAATTCCTATATAACTTTGGTTGTAGGTGTATGCAAACGTTGGAAATGGCTAAACAATCATAAACTATAGTTAAATCGAATGCTTTTCGTTTGTTTTTGATTGTTTAGCCATTTCGACGTTTGTTTAGACCTACAACAAAAGTTACAGGACCAAAGGTGGGTGTGTATGGAATTCGTATATAACTTTGGTTATAGGTGTATGCAAACGTTGGAAATGGCTAAACAATCATAAACTATATTTAAATCGAATGCTTTTCGTTTGTTTTTGATTGTTTAGCCATTTCGACGTTTGTTTAGACCTACAACCAAAGTTATCCAAAGTTATAGAAGCAAAGGTGGTTATGTATGGAATTCCTATATAACTTTGGTTGTAGGTGTATGCAAACGTTGGAAATGGCTAAACAATCATAAACTATAGTTAAATCGAATGCTTTTCGCTTGTTTTTGATTGTTTAGCCATTTCGACGTTTGTTTAAACCTACAACCAAAGTTATCCAAAGTTATAGGAACAAAGGTGGGTGTGTATGGAATTCCTATATAACTTTGGTTGTAGGTGTATGCAAACGTTGGAAATGGCTAAACAATCATAAACTATAGTTAAATCGAATGCTTTTCGCTTGTTTTTGATTGTTTAGCCATTTCGACGTTTGTTTAGACCTACAACCAAAGTTATCCAAAGTTATAGGAACAAAGGTGGGTGTGTATGGAATTCCTATATAACTTTGGTTGTAGGTGTATGCAAACGTTGGAAAAGGCTAAACAATCATAAACTATAGTTAAATCGAATGCTTTTCGCTTGTTTTTGATTGTTTAGCCATTTCGACGTTTGTTTAGACCTACAACCAAAGTTATCCAAAGTTATAGGAACAAAGGTGGGTGTGTATGGAATTCCTATATACCTTTGGTTGTAGGTGTATGCAAACGTTGGAAAAGGCTAAACAATCATAAACTATAGTTAAATCGAATGCTTTTCGCTTGTTTTTGATTGTTTAGCCATTTCGACGTTTGTTTAGACCTACAACCAAAGTTATCCAAAGTTATAGGAACAAAGGTGGGTGTGTATGGAATTCCTATATAACTTTGGTTGTAGGTGTATGCAAACGTTGGAAATGGCTAAACAATCATAAACTATAGTTAAATCGAATGCTTTTCGTTTGTTTTTGATTGTTTAGCCATTTCGACGTTTGTTTAGACCTACAACCAAAGTTATCCAAAGTTATAGGAACAAAGGTGGGTGTGTATGGAATTCCTATATAAATTTGGTTGTAAGTGTATGCAAACGTTGGAAATGGCTAAACAATCATAAACTATAGTTAAATCGAATGCTTTTCGCTTGTTTTTGATTGTTTAGCCATTTCGACGTTTGTTTAGACCTACAACCAAAGTTATCCAAAGTTATAGGAACAAAGGTGGGTGTGTATGGAATTCCTATATAACTTTGGTTGTAGGTGTATGCAAACGTTGGAAATGGCTAAACAATTATAAACTATAGTTAAATCGAATGCTTTTCGTTTGTTTATGATTGTTTAGCCATTTCGACGTTTGTTTAGACCTACAACCAAAGTTATCCAAAGTTATAGGAACAAAGGTGGGTGTGTATGGAATTCTTATATAACTTTGGTTGTAGGTGTATGCAAACGTTGGAAATGGCTAAACAATCATAAACTATAGTTAAATCGAATGCTTTTCGTTTGTTTTTGATTGTTTAGCCATTTCGACGTTTGTTTAGACCTACAACCAAAGTTATCCAAAGTTATAGGAACAAAGGTGGGTGTGTATGGAATTCCTATATAAATTTGGTTGTAAGTGTATGCAAACGTTGGAAATGGCTAAACAATCTTAAACTATAGTTAAATCGAATGCTTTTCGCTTGTTTTTGATTGTTTAGCCATTTCGACGTTTGTTTAGACGTACAACCAAAGTTATCCAAAGTTATAGGAACAAAGGTGGGTGTGTATGGAATTCCTATATAACTTTGGTTGTAGGTGTATGCAAACGTTGGAAATGGTTAAACAATCATAAACTATAGTTAAATCGAATGCTTTTCGTTTGTTTTTGATTGTTTAGCCATTTCGACGTTTGTTTAGACCTACAACAAAAGTTACAGGACCAAAGGTGGGTGTGTATGGAATTCGTATATAACTTTGGTTATAGGTGTATGCAAACGTTGGAAATGGCTAAACAATCATAAACTATATTTAAATCGAATGCTTTTCGTTTGTTTTTGATTGTTTAGCCATTTCGACGTTTGTTTAGACCTACAACCAAAGTTATCCAAAGTTATAGAAGCAAAGGTGGTTATGTATGGAATTCCTATATAACTTTGGTTGTAGGTGTATGCAAACGTTGGAAATGGCTAAACAATCATAAACTATAGTTAAATCGAATGCTTTTCATTTGTTTTTGACAGTTTAGCCATTTCGACGTTTGTTTAGACATACAACCAAAGTTATCCAAAGTTATAGGACCAAAGGTGGGTGTGTATGGAATTCCTATATAACTTTGGTTGTAGGTGTTTGCAAACGTTGGAAATGGCTAAACAATCATAAACTATAGTTAAATCGAATGCTTTTCATTTTTTTTTTGACAATTTAGCCATTTCGACGTTTGTTTAGACCTACAACCAAAGTTATCCAAAGTTATAGGACCAAAGGTGGGTGTGTGGAATTCCTATATAACTTTGGTTGTAGGTGTATGCAAACGTTGGAAATGGCTAAACAATCATAAACTATAGTTAAATCGAATGCTTTTCATTTGTTTTTGACAGTTTAGCCATTTCGACGTTTGTTTAGACCTACAACAAAAGTTATCCAAAGTTATAGGACCAAAGGTGGGTGTGTATGGAATTCCTATATAACTTTGGTTGTAGGTGTATGCAAACGTTGGAAATGGCTAAACAATCATAAACTATAGTTAAATCGAATGCTTTTCGTTTGTTTTTGATTGTTTAGCCATTTCGACGTTTGTTTAGACCTACAACCATAGTTATCCAAAGTTATAGGAACAAAGGTGGGTGTGTATGGAATTCCTATATAACTTTGGTTGTAGGTGTATGCAAACGTTGGAAATGGCTAAACAATCATAAACTATAGTTAAATCGAATGCTTTTCGTTTGTTTTTGATTGTTTAGCCATTTCGACGTTTGTTTAGACCTACAACAAAAGTTACAGGACCAAAGGTGGGTGTGTATGGAATTCGTATATAACTTTGGTTATAAGTGTATGCAAACGTTGGAAATGGCTAAACAATCATAAACTATATTTAAATCGAATGCTTTTCATTTGTTTTTGACAGTTTAGCCATTTCGACGTTTGTTTAGACATACAACCAAAGTTATCCAAAGTTATAGGACCAAAGGTGGGTGTGTGGAATTCCTATATAACTTTGGTTGTAGGTGTATGCAAACGTTGGAAATGGCTAAACAATCATAAACTATAGTTAAATCGAATGCTTTTCATTTGTTTTTGACAGTTTAGCCATTTCGACGTTTGTTTAGACCTACAACAAAAGTTATCCAAAGTTATAGGACCAAAGGTGGGTGTGTATGGAATTCCTATATAACTTTGGTTGTAGGTGTATGCAAACGTTGGAAATGGCTAAACAATCATAAACTATAGTTAAATCGAATGCTTTTCATTTGTTTTTGACAGTTTAGCCATTTCGACGTTTGTTTAGACATACAACCAAAGTTATCCAAAGTTATAGGACCAAAGGTGGGTGTGTATGGAATTCCTATATAACTTTGGTTGTAGGTGTTTGCAAACGTTGGAAATGGCTAAACAATCATAAACTATAGTTAAATCGAATGCTTTTCATTTGTTTTTGACAATTTAGCCATTTCGACGTTTGTTTAGACCTACAACCAAAGTTATCCAAAGTTATAGGACCAAAGGTGGGTGTGTGGAATTCCTATATAACTTTGGTTGTAGGTGTATGCAAACGTTGGAAATGGCTAAACAATCATAAACTATAGTTAAATCGAATGCTTTTCATTTGTTTTTGACAGTTTAGCCATTTCGACGTTTGTTTAGACCTACAACAAAAGTTATCCAAAGTTATAGGACCAAAGGTGGGTGTGTATGGAATTCCTATATAACTTTGGTTGTAGGTGTATGCAAACGTTGGAAATGGCTAAACAATCATAAACTATAGTTAAATCGAATGCTTTTCGTTTGTTTTTGATTGTTTAGCCATTTCGACGTTTGTTTAGACCTACAACCATAGTTATCCAAAGTTATAGGAACAAAGGTGGGTGTGTATGGAATTCCTATATAACTTTGGTTGTAGGTGTATGCAAACGTTGGAAATGGCTAAACAATCATAAACTATAGTTAAATCGAATGCTTTTCGTTTGTTTTTGATTGTTTAGCCATTTCGACGTTTGTTTAGACCTACAACAAAAGTTACAGGACCAAAGGTGGGTGTGTATGGAATTCGTATATAACTTTGGTTATAGGTGTATGCAAACGTTGGAAATGGCTAAACAATCATAAACTATATTTAAATCGAATGCTTTTCATTTGTTTTTGACAGTTTAGCCATTTCGACGTTTGTTTAGACATACAACCAAAGTTATCCAAAGTTATAGGACCAAAGGTGGGTGTGTGGAATTCCTATATAACTTTGGTTGTAGGTGTATGCAAACGTTGGAAATGGCTAAACAATCATAAACTATAGTTAAATCGAATGCTTTTCATTTGTTTTTGACAGTTTAGCCATTTCGACGTTTGTTTAGACCTACAACAAAAGTTATCCAAAGTTATAGGACCAAAGGTGGGTGTGTATGGAATTCCTATATAACTTTGGTTGTAGGTGTATGCAAACGTTGGAAATGGCTAAACAATCATAAACTATAGTTAAATCGAATGCTTTTCGTTTGTTTTTGATTGTTTAGCCATTTCGACGTTTGTTTAGACCTACAACCATAGTTATCCAAAGTTATAGGAACAAAGGTGGGTGTGTATGGAATTCCTATATAACTTTGGTTGTAGGTGTATGCAAACGTTGGAAATGGCTAAACAATCATAAACTATAGTTAAATCGAATGCTTTTCGTTTGTTTTTGATTGTTTAGCCATTTCGACGTTTGTTTAGACCTACAACAAAAGTTACAGGACCAAAGGTGGGTGTGTATGGAATTCGTATATAACTTTGGTTATAGGTGTATGCAAACGTTGGAAATGGCTAAACAATCATAAACTATATTTAAATCGAATGCTTTTCGTTTGTTTTTGATTGTTTAGCCATTTCGACGTTTGTTTAGACCTACAACCAAAGTTATCCAAAGTTATAGAAGCAAAGGTGGTTATGTATGGAATTCCTATATAACTTTGGTTGTAGGTGTATGCAAACGTTGGAAAAGGCTAAACAATCATAAACTATAGTTAAATCGAATGCTTTTCGCTTGTTTTTGATTGTTTAGCCATTTCGACGTTTGTTTAAACCTACAACCAAAGTTATCCAAAGTTATAGGAACAAAGGTGGGTGTGTATGGAATTCCTATATAACTTTGGTTGTAGGTGTATGCAAACGTTGGAAAAGGCTAAACAATCATAAACTATAGTTAAATCGAATGCTTTTCGCTTGTTTTTGATTGTTTAGCCATTTCGACGTTTGTTTAGACCTACAACCAAAGTTATCCAAAGTTATAGGAACAAAGGTGGGTGTGTATGGAATTCCTATATACCTTTGGTTGTAGGTGTATGCAAACGTTGGAAAAGGCTAAACAATCATAAACTATAGTTAAATCGAATGCTTTTCGCTTGTTTTTGATTGTTTAGCCATTTCGACGTTTGTTTAGACCTACAACCAAAGTTATCCAAAGTTATAGGAACAAAGGTGGGTGTGTATGGAATTCCTATATAACTTTGGTTGTAGGTGTATGCAAACGTTGGAAATGGCTAAACAATTATAAACTATAGTTAAATCGAATGCTTTTCGTTTGTTTATGATTGTTTAGCCATTTCGACGTTTGTTTAGACCTACAACCAAAGTTATCCAAAGTTATAGGAACAAAGGTGGGTGTGTATGGAATTCTTATATAACTTTGGTTGTAGGTGTATGCAAACGTTGGAAATGGCTAAACAATCATAAACTATAGTTAAATCGAATGCTTTTCGCTTGTTTTTGATTGTTTAGCCATTTCGACGTTTGTTTAGACCTACAACCAAAGTTATCCAAAGTTATAGGAACAAAGGTGGGTGTGTATGGAATTCCTATATAACTTTGGTTGTAGGTGTATGCAAACGTTGGAAATGGCTAAACAATTATAAACTATAGTTAAATCGAATGCTTTTCGTTTGTTTATGATTGTTTAGCCATTTCGACGTTTGTTTAGACCTACAACCAAAGTTATCCAAAGTTATAGGAACAAAGGTGGGTGTGTATGGAATTCTTATATAACTTTGGTTGTAGGTGTATGCAAACGTTGGAAATGGCTAAACAATCATAAACTATAGTTAAATCGAATGCTTTTCGTTTGTTTTTGATTGTTTAGCCATTTCGACGTTTATTTAGACCTACAACCAAAGTTATCCAAAGTTATAGGAACAAAGGTGGGTGTGTATGGAATTCCTATATAAATTTGGTTGTAAGTGTATGCAAACGTTGGAAATGGCTAAACAATCATAAACTATAGTTAAATCGAATGCTTTTCGCTTGTTTTTGATTGTTTAGCCATTTCGACGTTTGTTTAGACGTACAACCAAAGTTATCCAAAGTTATAGGAACAAAGGTGGGTGTGTATGGAATTCCTATATAACTTTGGTTGTAGGTGTATGCAAACGTTGGAAATGGTTAAACAATCATAAACTATAGTTAAATCGAATGCTTTTCGTTTGTTTTTGATTGTTTAGCCATTTCGACGTTTGTTTAGACCTACAACAAAAGTTACAGGACCAAAGGTGGGTGTGTATGGAATTCGTATATAACTTTGGTTATAGGTGTATGCAAACGTTGGAAATGGCTAAACAATCATAAACTATATTTAAATCGAATGCTTTTCGTTTGTTTTTGATTGTTTAGCCATTTCGACGTTTGTTTAGACCTACAACCAAAGTTATCCAAAGTTATAGAAGCAAAGGTGGTTATGTATGGAATTCCTATATAACTTTGGTTGTAGGTGTATGCAAACGTTGGAAATGGCTAAACAATCATAAACTATAGTTAAATCGAATGCTTTTCATTTGTTTTTGACAGTTTAGCCATTTCGACGTTTGTTTAGACATACAACCAAAGTTATCCAAAGTTATAGGACCAAAGGTGGGTGTGTATGGAATTCCTATATAACTTTGGTTGTAGGTGTTTGCAAACGTTGGAAATGGCTAAACAATCATAAACTATAGTTAAATCGAATGCTTTTCATTTGTTTTTGACAATTTAGCCATTTCGACGTTTGTTTAGACCTACAACCAAAGTTATCCAAAGTTATAGGACCAAAGGTGGGTGTGTGGAATTCCTATATAACTTTGGTTGTAGGTGTATGCAAACGTTGGAAATGGCTAAACAATCATAAACTATAGTTAAATCGAATGCTTTTCATTTGTTTTTGACAGTTTAGCCATTTCGACGTTTGTTTAGACCTACAACAAAAGTTATCCAAAGTTATAGGACCAAAGGTGGGTGTGTATGGAATTCCTATATAACTTTGGTTGTAGGTGTATGCAAACGTTGGAAATGGCTAAACAATCATAAACTATAGTTAAATCGAATGCTTTTCGTTTGTTTTTGATTGTTTAGCCATTTCGACGTTTGTTTAGACCTACAACCATAGTTATCCAAAGTTATAGGAACAAAGGTGGGTGTGTATGGAATTCCTATATAACTTTGGTTGTAGGTGTATGCAAACGTTGGAAATGGCTAAACAATCATAAACTATAGTTAAATCGAATGCTTTTCGTTTGTTTTTGATTGTTTAGCCATTTCGACGTTTGTTTAGACCTACAACAAAAGTTACAGGACCAAAGGTGGGTGTGTATGGAATTCGTATATAACTTTGGTTATAGGTGTATGCAAACGTTGGAAATGGCTAAACAATCATAAACTATATTTAAATCGAATGCTTTTCATTTGTTTTTGACAGTTTAGCCATTTCGACGTTTGTTTAGACATACAACCAAAGTTATCCAAAGTTATAGGACCAAAGGTGGGTGTGTGGAATTCCTATATAACTTTGGTTGTAGGTGTATGCAAACGTTGGAAATGGCTAAACAATCATAAACTATAGTTAAATCGAATGCTTTTCATTTGTTTTTGACAGTTTAGCCATTTCGACGTTTGTTTAGACCTACAACAAAAGTTATCCAAAGTTATAGGACCAAAGGTGGGTGTGTATGGAATTCCTATATAACTTTGGTTGTAGGTGTATGCAAACGTTGGAAATGGCTAAACAATCATAAACTATAGTTAAATCGAATGCTTTTCGTTTGTTTTTGATTGTTTAGCCATTTCGACGTTTGTTTAGACCTACAACAAAAGTTACAGGACCAAAGGTGGGTGTGTATGGAATTCGTATATAACTTTGGTTATAGGTGTATGCAAACGTTGGAAATGGCTAAACAATCATAAACTATATTTAAATCGAATGCTTTTCATTTGTTTTTGACAGTTTAGCCATTTCGACGTTTGTTTAGACATACAACCAAAGTTATCCAAAGTTATAGGACCAAAGGTGGGTGTGTGGAATTCCTATATAACTTTGGTTGTAGGTGTATGCAAACGTTGGAAATGGCTAAACAATCATAAACTATAGTTAAATCGAATGCTTTTCATTTGTTTTTGACAGTTTAGCCATTTCGACGTTTGTTTAGACCTACAACAAAAGTTACAGGACCAAAGGTGGGTGTGTATGGAATTCGTATATAACTTTGGTTATAGGTGTATGCAAACGTTGGAAATGGCTAAACAATCATAAACTATATATATATCGAATGCTTTTCATTTGTTTTTGACAGTTTAGCCATTTCGACGTTTGTTTAGACATACAACCAAAGTTATCCAAAGTTATAGGACCAAAGGTGGGTGTGTGGAATTCCTATATAACTTTGGTTGTAGGTGTATGCAAACGTTGGAAATGGCTAAACAATCATAAACTATAGTTAAATCGAATGCTTTTCATTTGTTTTTGACAGTTTAGCCATTTCGACGTTTGTTTAGACCTACAACAAAAGTTATCCAAAGTTATAGGACCAAAGGTGGGTGTGTATGGAATTCCTATATAACTTTGGTTGTAGGTGTATGCAAACGTTGGAAATGGCTAAACAATCATAAACTATAGTTAAATCGAATGCTTTTCGTTTGTTTTTGATTGTTTAGCCATTTCGACGTTTGTTTAGACCTACAACAAAAGTTACAGGACCAAAGGTGGGTGTGTATGGAATTCGTATATAACTTTGGTTATAGGTGTATGCAAACGTTGGAAATGGCTAAACAATCATAAACTATATTTAAATCGAATGCTTTTCGTTTGTTTTTGATTGTTTAGCCATTTCGACGTTTGTTTAGACCTACAACCAAAGTTATCCAAAGTTATAGAAGCAAAGGTGGTTATGTATGGAATTCCTATATAACTTTGGTTGTAGGTGTATGCAAACGTTGGAAATGGCTAAACAATCATAAACTATAGTTAAATCGAATGCTTTTCGCTTGTTTTTGATTGTTTAGCCATTTCGACGTTTGTTTAAACCTACAACAAAAGTTACAGGACCAAAGGTGGGTGTGTATGGAATTCGTATATAACTTTGGTTATAGGTGTATGCAAACGTTGGAAATGGCTAAACAATCATAAACTATATTTAAATCGAATGCTTTTCATTTGTTTTTGACAGTTTAGCCATTTCGACGTTTGTTTAGACATACAACCAAAGTTATCCAAAGTTATAGGACCAAAGGTGGGTGTGTGGAATTCCTATATAACTTTGGTTGTAGGTGTATGCAAACGTTGGAAATGGCTAAACAATCATAAACTATAGTTAAATCGAATGCTTTTCATTTGTTTTTGACAGTTTAGCCATTTCGACGTTTGTTTAGACCTACAACAAAAGTTACAGGACCAAAGGTGGGTGTGTATGGAATTCGTATATAACTTTGGTTATAGGTGTATGCAAACGTTGGAAATGGCTAAACAATCATAAACTATATTTAAATCGAATGCTTTTCATTTGTTTTTGACAGTTTAGCCATTTCGACGTTTGTTTAGACATACAACCAAAGTTATCCAAAGTTATAGGACCAAAGGTGGGTGTGTGGAATTCCTATATAACTTTGGTTGTAGGTGTATGCAAACGTTGGAAATGGCTAAACAATCATAAACTATAGTTAAATCGAATGCTTTTCATTTGTTTTTGACAGTTTAGCCATTTCGACGTTTGTTTAGACCTACAACAAAAGTTATCCAAAGTTATAGGACCAAAGGTGGGTGTGTATGGAATTCCTATATAACTTTGGTTGTAGGTGTATGCAAACGTTGGAAATGGCTAAACAATCATAAACTATAGTTAAATCGAATGCTTTTCGTTTGTTTTTGATTGTTTAGCCATTTCGACGTTTGTTTAGACCTACAACAAAAGTTACAGGACCAAAGGTGGGTGTGTATGGAATTCGTATATAACTTTGGTTATAGGTGTATGCAAACGTTGGAAATGGCTAAACAATCATAAACTATATTTAAATCGAATGCTTTTCGTTTGTTTTTGATTGTTTAGCCATTTCGACGTTTGTTTAGACCTACAACCAAAGTTATCCAAAGTTATAGAAGCAAAGGTGGTTATGTATGGAATTCCTATATAACTTTGGTTGTAGGTGTATGCAAACGTTGGAAATGGCTAAACAATCATAAACTATAGTTAAATCGAATGCTTTTCGCTTGTTTTTGATTGTTTAGCCATTTCGACGTTTGTTTAAACCTACAACCAAAGTTATCCAAAGTTATAGGAACAAAGGTGGGTGTGTATGGAATTCCTATATAACTTTGGTTGTAGGTGTATGCAAACGTTGGAAATGGCTAAACAATCATAAACTATAGTTAAATCGAATGCTTTTCGCTTTTTTTTGATTGTTTAGCCATTTCGACGTTTGTTTAGACCTACAACCAAAGTTATCCAAAGTTATAGGAACAAAGGTGGGTGTGTATGGAATTCCTATATAACTTTGGTTGTAGGTGTATGCAAACGTTGGAAAAGGCTAAACAATCATAAACTATAGTTAAATCGAATGCTTTTCGCTTGTTTTTGATTGTTTAGCCATTTCGACGTTTGTTTAGACCTACAACCAAAGTTATCCAAAGTTATAGGAACAAAGGTGGGTGTGTATGGAATTCCTATATAAATTTGGTTGTAAGTGTATGCAAACGTTGGAAATGGCTAAACAATCATAAACTATAGTTAAATCGAATGCTTTTCGCTTGTTTTTGATTGTTTAGCCATTTCGACGTTTGTTTAGACCTACAACCAAAGTTATCCAAAGTTATAGGAACAAAGGTGGGTGTGTATGGAATTCCTATATAACTTTCGTTGTACGTGTATGCAAACGTTGGAAATGGCTAAACAATTATAAACTATAGTTAAATCGAATGCTTTTCGTTTGTTTATGATTGTTTAGCCATTTCAACGTTTGTTTAGACCTACAACCAAAGTTATCCAAAGTTATAGGAACAAAGGTGGGTGTGTATGGAATTTCTATATAACTTTGGTTGTAGGTGTATGCAAACGTTGGAAATGGCTAAACAATCATAAACTATAGTTAAATCGAATGCTTTTCGTTTGTTTTTGATTGTTTAGCCATTTCGACGTTTGTTTAGACCTACAACCAAAGTTATCCAAAGTTATAGGAACAAAGGTGGGTGTGTATGGAATTCCTATATAAATTTGGTTGTAAGTGTATGCAAACGTTGGAAATGGCTAAACAATCATAAACTATAGTTAAATCGAATGCTTTTCGCTTGTTTTTGATTGTTTAGCCATTTCGACGTTTGTTTAGACGTACAACCAAAGTTATCCAAAGTTATAGGAACAAAGGTGGGTGTGTATGGAATTCCTATATAACTTTGGTTGTAGGTGTATGCAAACGTTGGAAATGGTTAAACAATCATAAACTATAGTTAAATCGAATGCTTTTCGTTTGTTTTTGATTGTTTAGCCATTTCGACGTTTGTTTAGACCTACAACCAAAGTTATCCAAAGTTATAGGAACAAAGGTGGGTATGAATGGAATTCCTATATAACTTTGGTTGTAGGTGTATGCAAACGTTGGAAATGGCTAAACAATCATAAACTATAGTTAAATCGAATGCTTTTCGTTTGTTTTTGATTGTTTAGCCATTTCGACGTTTGTTTAGACCTACAACCAAAGTTATCCAAAGTTATAGGAACAAAGGTGGGTGTGTATGGAATTCCTATATAAATTTGGTTGTAAGTGTATGCAAACGTTGGAAATGGCTAAACAATCATAAACTATAGTTAAATCGAATGCTTTTCGCTTGTTTTTGATTGTTTAGCCATTTCGACGTTTGTTTAGACGTACAACCAAAGTTATCCAAAGTTATAGGAACAAAGGTGGGTGTGTATGGAATTCCTATATAAATTTGGTTGTAAGTGTATGCAAACGTTGGAAATGGCTAAACAATCATAAACTATAGTTAAATCGAATGCTTTTCGCTTGTTTTTGATTGTTTAGCCATTTCGACGTTTGTTTAGACGTACAACCAAAGTTATCCAAAGTTATAGGAACAAAGGTGGGTGTGTATGGAATTCCTATATAACTTTGGTTGTAGGTGTATGCAAACGTTGGAAATGGTTAAACAATCATAAACTATAGTTAAATCGAATGCTTTTCGTTTGTTTTTGATTGTTTAGCCATTTCGACGTTTGTTTAGACCTACAACCAAAGTTATCCAAAGTTATAGGAACAAAGGTGGGTATGAATGGAATTCCTATATAACTTTGGTTGTAGGTGTATGCAAACGTTGGAAATGGCTAAACAATCATAAACTATAGTTAAATCGAATGCTTTTCGTTTGTTTTTGATTGTTTAGCCATTTCGACGTTTGTTTAGACCTACAACCAAAGTTATCCAAAGTTATAGGAACAAAGGTGGATGTGTATGGAATTCCTATATAACTTTGGTTGTAGGTGTATGCAAACGTTGGAAATGGCTAAACAATTATAAACTATAGTTAAATCGAATGCTTTTCGTTTGTTTATGATTGTTTAGCCATTTCGACGTTTGTTTAGACCTACAACCAAAGTTATCCAAAGTTATAGGAACAAAGGTGGGTATGAATGGAATTCCTATATAACTTTGGTTGTAGGTGTATGCAAACGTTGGAAATGGCTAAACAATCATAAACTATAGTTAAATCGAATGCTTTTCGTTTGTTTTTGATTGTTTAGCCATTTCGACGTTTGTTTAGACCTACAACCAAAGTTATCCAAAGTTATAGGAACAAAGGTGGGTGTGTATGGAATTCCTATATAAATTTGGTTGTAAGTGTATGCAAACGTTGGAAATGGCTAAACAATCATAAACTATAGTTAAATCGAATGCTTTTCGCTTGTTTTTGATTGTTTAGCCATTTCGACGTTTGTTTAGACGTACAACCAAAGTTATCCAAAGTTATAGGAACAAAGGTGGGTGTGTATGGAATTCCTATATAACTTTGGTTGTAGGTGTATGCAAACGTTGGAAATGGTTAAACAATCATAAACTATAGTTAAATCGAATGCTTTTCGTTTGTTTTTGATTGTTTAGCCATTTCGACGTTTGTTTAGACCTACAACCAAAGTTATCCAAAGTTATAGGAACAAAGGTGGGTATGAATGGAATTCCTATATAACTTTGGTTGTAGGTGTATGCAAACGTTGGAAATGGCTAAACAATCATAAACTATAGTTAAATCGAATGCTTTTCGTTTGTTTTTGATTGTTTAGCCATTTCGACGTTTGTTTAGACCTACAACCAAAGTTATCCAAAGTTATAGGAACAAAGGTGGGTGTGTATGGAATTCCTATATAACTTTGGTTGTAGGTGTATGCAAACGTTGGAAATGGTTAAACAATCATAAACTATAGTTAAATCGAATGCTTTTCGTTTGTTTTTGATTGTTTAGCCATTTCGACGTTTGTTTAGACCTACAACCAAAGTTATCCAAAGTTATAGGAACAAAGGTGGGTATGAATGGAATTCCTATATAACTTTGGTTGTAGGTGTATGCAAACGTTGGAAATGGCTAAACAATCATAAACTATAGTTAAATCGAATGCTTTTCGTTTGTTTTTGATTGTTTAGCCATTTCGACGTTTGTTTAGACCTACAACCAAAGTTATCCAAAGTTATAGGAACAAAGGTGGATGTGTATGGAATTCCTATATAACTTTGGTTGTAGGTGTATGCAAACGTTGGAAATGGCTAAACAATTATAAACTATAGTTAAATCGAATGCTTTTCGTTTGTTTATGATTGTTTAGCCATTTCGACGTTTGTTTAGACCTACAACCAAAGTTATCCAAAGTTATAGGAACAAAGGTGGGTGTGTATGGAATTCCTATATAACTTTGGTTGTACGTGTATGCAAACGTTGGAAATGGCCAAACAATCATAAACTATAGTTAAATCGAATGCTTTTCGTTTGTTTTTGATTGTTTAGCCATTTCGACGTTTGTTTAGACCTACAACCAAAGTTATCCAAAGTTATAGGAACAAAGGTGGATGTGTATGGAATTCCTATATAACTTTGGTTGTAGGTGTATGCAAACGTTGGAAATGGCTAAACAATTATAAACTATGGTTAAATCGAATGCTTTTCGTTTGTTTATGATTGTTTAGCCATTTCGACGTTTGTTTAGACCTACAACCAAAGTTATCCAAAGTTATAGGAACAAAGGTGGGTGTGTATGGAATTCCTATATAACTTTGGTTGTACGTGTATGCAAACGTTGGAAATGGCCAAACAATCATAAACTATAGTTAAATCGAATGCTTTTCGTTTGTTTTTGATTGTTTAGCCATTTCGACGTTTGTTTAGACCTACAACCAAAGTTATCCAAAGTTATAGGAACAAAGGTGGGTGTGTATGGAATTCCTATATAACTTTGGTTGTAGGTGTATGCAAACGTTGGAAAAGGCTAAACAATCATAAACTATAGTTACATCGAATGCTTTTCGCTTGTTTTTGATTGTTTAGCCATTTCGACGTTTGTTTAGACCTACAACCAAAGTTATCCAAAGTTATAGGAACAAAGGTGGGTGTGTATGGAATTCCTATATAACTTTGGTTGTAGGTGTATGCAAACGTTGGAAATGGCTAAACAATTATAAACTATAGTTAAATCGAATGCTTTTCGTTTGTTTATGATTGTTTAGCCATTTCGACGATTGTTTAGACCTACAACCAAAGTTATCCAAAGTTATAGGAACAAAGGTGGGTGTGTATGGAATTCCTATATAACTTTGGTTGTACGTGTATGCAAACGTTGGAAATGGCTAAACAATTATAAACTATAGTTAAATCGAATGCTTTTCGTTTGTTTATGATTGTTTAGCCATTTCAACGTTTGTTTAGACCTACAACCAAAGTTATCCAAAGTTATAGGAACAAAGGTGGGTGTGTATGGAATTCCTATATAACTTTGGTTGTAGGTGTATGCAAACGTTGGAAATGGCTAAACAATCATAAACTATAGTTAAATCGAATGCTTTTCGTTTGTTTTTGATTGTTTAGCCATTTCGACGTTTGTTTAGACCTACAACCAAAGTTATCCAAAGTTATAGGAACAAAGGTGGGTGTGTATGGAATTCCTATATAACTTTGGTTGTAGGTGTATGCAAACGTTGGAAATGGCTAAACAATCATAAACTATAGTTAAATCGAATGCTTTTCGTTTGTTTTTGATTGTTTAGCCATTTCGACGTTTGTTTAGACCTACAACCAAAGTTATCCAAAGTTATAGGAACAAAGGTGGGTGTGTATGGAATTCCTATATAAATTTGGTTGTAGGTGTATGCAAACGTTGGAAATGGCTAAACAATCATAAACTAGAGTTAAATCGAATGCTTTTCGCTTGTTTTTGATTGTTTAGCCATTTCGACGTTTGTTTAGACCTACAACCAAAGTTATCCAAAGTTATAGGAACAAAGGTGGGTGTGTATGGAATTCCTATATAACTTTGGTTGTACGTGTATGCAAACGTTGGAAATGGCTAAACAATCATAAACTATAGTTAAATCGAATGCTTTTCGTTTGTTTTTGATTGTTTAGCCATTTCGACGTTTGTTTAGACCTACAACCAAAGTTATCCAAAGTTATAGGAACAAAGGTGGGTGTGTATGGAATTCCTATATAACTTTGGTTGTAGGTGTATGCAAACGTTGGAAAAGGCTAAACAATTATAAACTATAGTTAAATCGAATGCTTTTCGTTTGTTTATGATTGTTTAGCCATTTCGACGATTGTTTAGACCTACAACCAAAGTTATCCAAAGTTATAGGAACAAAGGTGGGTGTGTATGGAATTCCTATATAACTTTGGTTGTACGTGTATGCAAACGTTGGAAATGGCTAAACAATTATAAACTATAGTTAAATCGAATGCTTTTCGTTTGTTTATGATTGTTTAGCCATTTCAACGTTTGTTTAGACCTACAACCAAAGTTATCCAAAGTTATAGGAACAAAGGTGGGTGTGTATGGAATTTCTATATAACTTTGGTTGTAGGTGTATGCAAACGTTGGAAATGGCTAAACAATCATAAACTATAGTTAAATCGAATGCTTTTCGTTTGTTTTTGATTGTTTAGCCATTTCGACGTTTGTTTAGACCTACAACCAAAGTTATCCAAAGTTATAGGAACAAAGGTGGGTGTGTATGGAATTCCTATATAAATTTGGTTGTAAGTGTATGCAAACGTTGGAAATGGCTAACCAATCATAAACTATAGTTAAATCGAATGCTTTTCGCTTGTTTTTGATTGTTTAGCCATTTCGACGTTTGTTTAGACCTACAACCAAAGTTATCCAAAGCTATAGGAACAAAGGTGGATGTGTATGGAATTCCTATATAACTTTGGTTGTAGGTGTATGCAAACGTTGGAAATGGCTAAACAATTATAAACTATAGTTAAATCGAATGCTTTTCGTTTGTTTATGATTGTTTAGCCATTTCGACGTTTGTTTAGACCTACAACCAAAGTTATCCAAAGTTATAGGAACAAAGGTGGGTGTGTATGGAATTCCTATATAACTTTGGTTGTACGTGTATGCAAACGTTGGAAATGGCCAAACAATCATAAACTATAGTTAAATCGAATGCTTTTCGTTTGTTTTTGATTGTTTAGCCATTTCGACGTTTGTTTAGACCTACAACCAAAGTTATCCAAAGTTATAGGAACAAAGGTGGATGTGTATGGAATTCCTATATAACTTTGGTTGTAGGTGTATGCAAACGTTGGAAATGGCTAAACAATTATAAACTATAGTTAAATCGAATGCTTTTCGTTTGTTTATGATTGTTTAGCCATTTCGACGTTTGTTTAGACCTACAACCAAAGTTATCCAAAGTTATAGGAACAAAGGTGGGTGTGTATGGAATTCCTATATAACTTTGGTTGTACGTGTATGCAAACGTTGGAAATGGCCAAACAATCATAAACTATAGTTAAATCGAATGCTTTTCGTTTGTTTTTGATTGTTTAGCCATTTTGACGTTTGTTTAGACCTACAACCAAAGTTATCCAAAGTTATAGGAACAAAGGTGGGTGTGTATGGAATTCCTATATAACTTTGGTTGTAGGTGTATGCAAACGTTGGAAAAGGCTAAACAATCATAAACTATAGTTACATCGAATGCTTTTCGCTTGTTTTTGATTGTTTAGCCATTTCGACGTTTGTTTAGACCTACAACCAAAGTTATCCAAAGTTATAGGAACAAAGGTGGGTGTGTATGGAATTCCTATATAACTTTGGTTGTAGGTGTATGCAAACGTTGGAAATGGCTAAACAATTATAAACTATAGTTAAATCGAATGCTTTTCGTTTGTTTATGATTGTTTAGCCATTTCGACGATTGTTTAGACCTACAACCAAAGTTATCCAAAGTTATAGGAACAAAGGTGGGTGTGTATGGAATTCCTATATAACTTTGGTTGTACGTGTATGCAAACGTTGGAAATGGCTAAACAATTATAAACTATAGTTAAAGCGAATGCTTTTCGTTTGTTTATGATTGTTTAGCCATTTCAACGTTTGTTTAGACCTACAACCAAAGTTATCCAAAGTTATAGGAACAAAGGTGGGTGTGTATGGAATTCCTATATAACTTTGGTTGTAGGTGTATGCAAACGTTGGAAATGGCTAAACAATCATAAACTATAGTTAAATCGAATGCTTTTCGTTTGTTTTTGATTGTTTAGCCATTTCGACGTTTGTTTAGACCTACAACCAAAGTTATCCAAAGTTATAGGAACAAAGGTGGGTGTGTATGGAATTCCTATATAACTTTGGTTGTAGGTGTATGCAAACGTTGGAAATGACTAAACAATTATAAACTATAGTTAAATCGAATGCTTTTCGTTTGTTTATGATTGTTTAGCCATTTCAACGTTTGTTTAGACCTACAACCAAAGTTATCCAAAGTTATAGGAACAAAGGTGGGTGTGTATGGAATTCCTATATAACTTTGGTTGTAGGTGTATGCAAACGTTGGAAATGGCTAAACAATCATAAACTATAGTTAAATCGAATGCTTTTCGTTTGTTTTTGATTGTTTAGCCATTTCGACGTTTGTTTAGACCTACAACCAAAGTTATCCAAAGTTATAGGAACAAAGGTGGGTGTGTATGGAATTCCTATATAAATTTGGTTGTAGGTGTATGCAAACGTTGGAAATGGCTAAACAATCATAAACTAGAGTTAAATCGAATGCTTTTCGCTTGTTTTTGATTGTTTAGCCATTTCGACGTTTGTTTAGACCTACAACCAAAGTTATCCAAAGTTATAGGAACAAAGGTGGGTGTGTATGGAATTCCTATATAACTTTGGTTGTACGTGTATGCAAACGTTGGAAATGGCTAAACAATCATAAACTATAGTTAAATCGAATGCTTTTCGTTTGTTTTTGATTGTTTAGCCATTTCGACGTTTGTTTAGACCTACAACCAAAGTTATCCAAAGTTATAGGAACAAAGGTGGGTGTGTATGGAATTCCTATATAACTTTGGTTGTAGGTGTATGCAAACGTTGGAAAAGGCTAAACAATTATAAACTATAGTGAAATCGAATGCTTTTCGTTTGTTTATGATTGTTTAGCCATTTCGACGATTGTTTAGACCTACAACCAAAGTTATCCAAAGTTATAGGAACAAAGGTGGGTGTGTATGGAATTCCTATATAACTTTGGTTGTACGTGTATGCAAACGTTGGAAATGGCTAAACAATTATAAACTATAGTTAAATCGAATGCTTTTCGTTTGTTTATGATTGTTTAGCCATTTCAACGTTTGTTTAGACCTACAACCAAAGTTATCCAAAGTTATAGGAACAAAGGTGGGTGTGTATGGAATTTCTATATAACTTTGGTTGTAGGTGTATGCAAACGTTGGAAATGGCTAAACAATCATAAACTATAGTTAAATCGAATGCTTTTCGTTTGTTTTTGATTGTTTAGCCATTTCGACGTTTGTTTAGACCTACAACCAAAGTTATCCAAAGTTATAGGAACAAAGGTGGGTGTGTATGTAATTCCTATATAAATTTGGTTGTAAGTGTATGCAAACGTTGGAAATGGCTAACCAATCATAAACTATAGTTAAATCGAATGCTTTTCGCTTGTTTTTGATTGTTTAGCCATTTCGACGTTTGTTTAGACCTACAACCAAAGTTATCCAAAGTTATAGGAACAAAGGTGGATGTGTATGGAATTCCTATATAACTTTGGTTGTAGGTGTATGCAAACGTTGGAAATGGCTAAACAATTATAAACTATAGTTAAATCGAATGCTTTTCGTTTGTTTATGATTGTTTAGCCATTTCGACGTTTGTTTAGACCTACAACCAAAGTTATCCAAAGTTATAGGAACAAAGGTGGGTGTGTATGGAATTCCTATATAACTTTGGTTGTACGTGTATGCAAACGTTGGAAATGGCCAAACAATCATAAACTATAGTTAAATCGAATGCTTTTCGTTTGTTTTTGATTGTTTAGCCATTTCGACGTTTGTTTAGACCTACAACCAAAGTTATCCAAAGTTATAGGAACAAAGGTGGGTGTGTATGGAATTCCTATATAACTTTGGTTGTAGGTGTATGCAAACGTTGGAAAAGGCTAAACAATCATAAACTATAGTTACATCGAATGCTTTTCGCTTGTTTTTGATTGTTTAGCCATTTCGACGTTTGTTTAGACCTACAACCAAAGTTATCCAAAGTTATAGGAACAAAGGTGGGTGTGTATGGAATTCCTATATAACTTTGGTTGTAGGTGTATGCAAACGTTGGAAATGACTAAACAATTATAAACTATAGTTAAATCGAATGCTTTTCGTTTGTTTATGATTGTTTAGCCATTTCAACGTTTGTTTAGACCTACAACCAAAGTTATCCAAAGTTATAGGAACAAAGGTGGGTGTGTATGGAATTCCTATATAAATTTGGTTGTAGGTGTATGCAAACGTTGGAAATGGCTAAACAATCATAAACTATAGTTAAATCGAATGCTTTTCGCTTGTTTTTGATTGTTTAGCCATTTCGACGTTTGTTTAGACCTACAACCAAAGTTATCCAAAGTTATAGGAACAAAGGTGGGTGTGTATGGAATTCCTATATAAATTTGGTTGTAGGTGTATGCAAACGTTGGAAATGGCTAAACAATCATAAACTATAGTTAAATCGAATGCTTTTCGCTTGTTTTTGATTGTTTAGCCATTTCGACGTTTGTTTAGACCTACAACCAAAGTTATCCAAAGTTATAGGAACAAAGGTGGGTGTGTATGGAATTCCTATATAACTTTGGTTGTACGTGTATGCAAACGTTGGAAATGGCTAAACAATCATAAACTATAGTTAAATCGAATGCTTTTCGTTTGTTTTTGATTGTTTAGCCATTTCGACGTTTGTTTAGACCTACAACCAAAGTTATCCAAAGTTATAGGAACAAAGGTGGGTGTGTATGGAATTCCTATATAACTTTGGTTGTAGGTGTATGCAAACGTTGGAAATGGCTAAACAATTATAAACTATAGTTAAATCGAATGCTTTTCGTTTGTTTATGATTGTTTAGCCATTTCGACGTTTGTTTAGACCTACAACCAAAGTTATCCAAAGTTATAGGAACAAAGGTGGGTGTGTATGGAATTCCTATATAACTTTGGTTGTAGGTGTATGCAAACGTTGGAAATGGCTAAAAAATTATAAACTATAGTTAAATCGAATGCTTTTCGTTTGTTTTTGATTGTTTAGCCATTTCGACGTTTGTTTAGACCTACAACCAAAGTTATCCAAAGTTATAGGAACAAAGGTGGGTGTGTATGGAATTCCTATATAACTTTGGTTGTAGGTGTATGCAAACGTTGGAAATGGCTAAACAATCATAAACTATAGTTAAATCGAATGCTTTTCGTTTGTTTTTGATTGTTTAGCCATTTCGACGTTTGTTTAGACCTACAACCAAAGTTATCCAAAGTTATAGGAACAAAGGTGGGTATGTATGGAATTCCTATATAACTTTGGTTGTAGGTGTATGCAAACGTTGGAAATGGCTAAACAATCATAAACTATAGTTAAATCGAATGCTTTTCGTTTGTTTATGATTGTTTAGCCATTTCGACGTTTGTTTAGACCTACAACCAAAGTTATCCAAAGTTATAGGACCAAAGGTGGGTGTGTATGGAATTCCTATATAACTTTGGTTGAATGTGTATGCAAACTTTGGAAATGGCTAAACAATCATAAACTATAGTTAAATCGAATGCTTTTCGCTTGTTTTTGATTGTTTAGCCATTTCGACGTTTGTTTAGACCTACAACCAAAGTTATCCAAAGTTATAGGAACAAAGGTGGGTGTGTATGGAATTCCTATATAACTTTGGTTGTAGGTGTATGCAAACGTTGGAAAAGGCTAAACAATCATAAACTATAGTTAAATCGAATGCTTTTCGCTTGTTTTTGATTGTTTAGCCATTTCGACGTTTGTTTAGACCTACAACCAAAGTTATCCAAAGTTATAGGAACAAAGGTGGGTGTGTATGGAATTCCTATATAACTTTGGTTGTAGGTGTATGCAAACGTTGGAAATGGCTAAACAATTATAAACTATAGTTAAATCGAATGCTTTTCATTTGTTTTTGATTGTTTAGCCATTTCGACGTTTGTTTAGACCTACAACCAAAGTTATCCAAAGTTATAGGAACAAAGGTGGGTGTGTATGGAATTCCTATATAACTTTGGTTGTAGGTGTATGCAAACGTTGGAAATGGCTAAACAATTATAAACTATAGTTAAATCGAATGCTTTTCGTTTGTTTATGATTGTTTAGCCATTTCGACGTTTGTTTAGACCTACAACCAAAGTTATCCAAAGTTATAGGAACAAAGGTGGGTGTGTATGGAATTCCTATATAACTTTGGTTGAATGTGTATGCAAACTTTGGAAATGGCTAAACAATCATAAACTATAGTTAAATCGAATGCTTTTCGTTTGTTTTTGATTGTTTAGCCATTTCGACGTTTGTTTAGACCTACAACCAAAGTTATCCAAAGTTATAGGAACAAAGGTGGGTGTGTATGGAATTCCTATATAACTTTGGTTGTAGGTGTATGCAAACGTTGGAAATGGCTAAACAATCATAAACTATAGTTAAATCGAATGCTTTTCGTTTGTTTTTGATTTTTTAGCCATTTCGACGTTTGTTTAGACCTACAACCAAAGTTATCCAAAGTTATAGGAACAAAGGTGGGTATGTATGGAATTCCTATATAACTTTGGTTGAATGTGTATGCAAACTTTGGAAATGGCTAAACAATCATAAACTATAGTTAAATCGAATGCTTTTCGTTTGTTTTTGATTGTTTAGCCATTTCGACGTTTGTTTAGACCTACAACCAAAGTTATCCAAAGTTATGGGACCAAAGGTGGGTGTGTATGGAATTCCTATATAACTTTGGTTGTAGGTGTATGCAAACGTTGGAAATGGCTAAACAATCATAAACTATAGTTAAATCGAATGCTTTTCATTTGTTTTTGACAGTTTAGCCATTTCGACGTTTGTTTAGACATACAACCAAAGTTATCCAAAGTTATAGGACCAAAGGTGGGTGTGTATGGAATTCCTATATAACTTTGGTTGTAGGTGTTTGCAAACGTTGGAAATGGCTAAACAATCATAAACTATAGTTAAATCGAATGCTTTTCATTTGTTTTTGACAATTTAGCCATTTCGACGTTTGTTTAGACCTACAACCAAAGTTATCCAAAGTTATAGGACCAAAGGTGGGTGTGTATGGAATTCCTATATAACTTTGGTTGTAGGTGTATGCAAACGTTGGAAATGGCTAAACAATCATAAACTATAGTTAAATCGAATGCTTTTCATTTGTTTTTGACAGTTTAGCCATTTCGACGTTTGTTTAGACCTACAACAAAAGTTATCCAAAGTTATAGGACCAAAGGTGGGTGTGTATGGAATTCCTATATAACTTTGGTTGTAGGTGTATGCAAACGTTGGAAATGGCTAAACAATCATAAACTATAGTTAAATCGAATGCTTTTCGTTTGTTTTTGATTGTTTAGCCATTTCGACGTTTGTTTAGACCTACAACAAAAGTTACAGGACCAAAGGTGGGTGTGTATGGAATTCGTATATAACTTTGGTTATAGGTGTATGCAAACATTGGAAATGGCTAAACAATCATAAACTATATTTAAATCGAATGCTTTTCGCTTGTTTTTGATTGTTTAGCCATTTCGACGTTTGTTTAGACCTACAACCAAAGTTATCCAAAGTTATAGAACCAAAGGTGGGTATGTATGGAATTCCTATATAACTTTGGTTGTAGGTGTATGCAAACGTTGGAAATGGCTAAACAATCATAAACTATAGTTAAATCGAATGCTTTTCATTTGTTTTTGACAATTTAGCCATTTCGACGTTTGTTTAGACCTACAACCAAGTTATCCAAAGTTATAGGACCAAAGGTGGGTGTGTATGGAATTCCTATATAACTTTGGTTGTAGGTGTATGCAAACGTTGGAAATGGCTAAACAATCATAAACTATAGTTAAATCGAATGCTTTTCATTTGTTTTTGACAGTTTAGCCATTTCGACGTTTGTTTAGACCTACAACAAAAGTTATCCAAAGTTATAGGACCAAAGGTGGGTGTGTATGGAATTCCTATATAACTTTGGTTGTAGGTGTATGCAAACGTTGGAAATGGCTAAACAATCATAAACTATAGTTAAATCGAATGCTTTTCGTTTGTTTTTGATTGTTTAGCCATTTCGACGTTTGTTTAGACCTACAACCATAGTTATCCAAAGTTATAGGAACAAAGGTGGGTGTGTATGGAATTCCTATATAAATTTGGTTGTAGGTGTATGCAAACGTTGGAAATGGCTAAACAATCATAAACTATAGTTAAATCGAATGCTTTTCGTTTGTTTTTGATTGTTTAGCCATTTCGACGTTTGTTTAGACCAACAACCAAAGTTATCCAAAGTTATAGGAACAAAGGTGGGTATGTATGGAATTCCTATATAACTTTGGTTGAATGTGTATGCAAACTTTGGAAATGGCTAAACAATCATAAACTATAGTTAAATCGAATGCTTTTCGTTTGTTTTTGATTGTTTAGCCATTTCGACGTTTGTTTAGACCTACAACCAAAGTTATCCAAAGTTATGGGACCAAAGGTGGGTGTGTATGGAATTCCTATATAACTTTGGTTGTAGGTGTATGCAAACGTTGGAAATGGCTAAACAATCATAAACTATAGTTAAATCGAATGCTTTTCATTTGTTTTTGACAGTTTAGCCATTTCGACGTTTGTTTAGACATACAACCAAAGTTATCCAAAGTTATAGGACCAAAGGTGGGTGTGTATGGAATTCCTATATAACTTTGGTTGTAGGTGTTTGCAAACGTTGGAAATGGCTAAACAATCATAAACTATAGTTAAATCGAATGCTTTTCATTTGTTTTTGACAATTTAGCCATTTCGACGTTTGTTTAGACCTACAACCAAAGTTATCCAAAGTTATAGGACCAAAGGTGGGTGTGTATGGAATTCCTATATAACTTTGGTTGTAGGTGTATGCAAACGTTGGAAATGGCTAAACAATCATAAACTATAGTTAAATCGAATGCTTTTCATTTGTTTTTGACAGTTTAGCCATTTCGACGTTTGTTTAGACCTACAACAAAAGTTATCCAAAGTTATAGGACCAAAGGTGGGTGTGTATGGAATTCCTATATAACTTTGGTTGTAGGTGTATGCAAACGTTGGAAATGGCTAAACAATCATAAACTATAGTTAAATCGAATGCTTTTCGTTTGTTTTTGATTGTTTAGCCATTTCGACGTTTGTTTAGACCTACAACAAAAGTTACAGGACCAAAGGTGGGTGTGTATGGAATTCCTATATAACTTTGGTTGTAGGTGTATGCAAACGTTGGAAATGGCTAAACAATCATAAACTATAGTTAAATCGAATGCTTTTCGCTTGTTTTTGATTGTTTAGCCATTTCGACGTTTGTTTAGACCTACAACCATAGTTATCCAAAGTTATAGGAACAAAGGTGGGTGTGTATGGAATTCCTATATAACTTTGGTTGTAGGTGTATGCAAACGTTGGAAATGGCTAAACAATCATAAACTATAGTTAAATCGAATGCTTTTCGTTTGTTTTTGATTGTTTAGCCATTTCGACGTTTGTTTAGACCTACAACAAAAGTTACAGGACCAAAGGTGGGTGTGTATGGAATTCCTATATAACTTTGGTTATAGGTGTATGCAAACGTTGGAAATGGCTAAACAATCATAAACTATATTTAAATCGAATGCTTTTCGTTTGTTTTTGATTGTTTAGCCATTTCGACGTTTGTTTAGACCTACAACCAAAGTTATCCAAAGTTATAGAACCAAAGGTGGGTATGTATGGAATTCCTATATAACTTTGGTTGTAGGTGTATGCAAACGTTGGAAATGGCCAAACAATCATAAACTATAGTTAAATCGAATGCTTTTCATTTGTTTTTGACAATTTAGCCATTTCGACGTTTGTTTAGACCTACAACCAAAGTTATCCAAAGTTATAGGACCAAAGGTGGGTGTGTATGGAATTCCTATATAACTTTGGTTGTAGGTGTATGCAAACGTTGGAAATGGCTAAACAATCATAAACTATAGTTAAATCGAATGCTTTTCATTTGTTTTTGACAGTTTAGCCATTTCGACGTTTGTTTAGACCTACAACAAAAGTTATCCAAAGTTATAGGACCAAAGGTGGGTGTGTATGGAATTCCTATATAACTTTGGTTGTAGGTGTATGCAAACGTTGGAAATGGCTAAACAATCATAAACTATAGTTAAATCGAATGCTTTTCGTTTGTTTTTGATTGTTTAGCCATTTCGACGTTTGTTTAGACCTACAACAAAAGTTACAGGACCAAAGGTGAGTGTGTATGGAATTCGTATATAACTTTGGTTATAGGTGTATGCAAACGTTGGAAATGGCTAAACAATCATAAACTATAGTTAAATCGAATGCTTTTCGTTTGTTTTTGATTGTTTAGCCATTTCGACGTTTGTTTAGACCTACAACCATAGTTATCCAAAGTTATAGGAACAAAGGTGGGTGTGTATGGAATTCCTATATAACTTTGGTTGTAGGTGTATGCAAACGTTGGAAATGGCTAAACAATCATAAACTATAGTTAAATCGAATGCTTTTCGTTTGTTTTTGATTGTTTAGCCATTTCGACGTTTGTTTAGACCTACAACAAAAGTTACAGGACCAAAGGTGGGTGTGTATGGAATTCGTATATAACTTTGGTTATAGGTGTATGCAAACGTTGGAAATGGCTAAACAATCATAAACTATAGTTAAATCGAATGCTTTTCGTTTGTTTTTGATTGTTTAGCCATTTCGACGTTTGTTTAGACCTACAACCAAAGTTACAGGACCAAAGGTGCGTGTGTATGGAATTCCTATATAACTTTGATTGTAGGGGTATGCAAACGTTGGAAATGGCTAAACAATCATAAACTATAGTTAAATCGAATGCTTTTCGTTTGTTTTTGATTGTTTAGCCATTTCGACGTTTGTTTAGACCTACAACCAAAGTTACAGGACCAAAGGTGCGTGTGTATGGAATTCCTATATAACTTTGATTGTAGGTGTATGTAAACGTTGGAAATGGCTAAACAATTATAAACTATAGTTAAATCGAATGCTTTTCGTTTGTTTATGATTGTTTAGCCATTTCGACGTTTGTTTAGACCTACAACAAAAGTTACAGGACCAAAGGTTGGTTTGTACGGAATTCCTATATAACTTTGGTTGTAGGTGTATGCAAACGTTGGAAATGGCTAAACAATCATAAACTATAGTTAAATCGAATGCTTTTCGTTTGTTTTTGATTGTTTAGCCATTTCGACGTTTGTTTAGACCTACAACCAAAGTTATCCAAAGTTATAGGAACAAAGGTGGGCATGTATGGAATTCCTATATAACTTTGGTTGTAGGTGTATGCAAACGTTGGAAATGGCTAAACAATCATAAACTATAGTTAAATCGAATGCTTTTCGTTTGTTTTTGATTGTTTAGCCATTTCGACGTTTGTTTAGACCTACAACCAAAGTTATCCAAAGTTATAGGAACAAAGGTGGGTATGTATGGAATTCCTATATAACTTTGGTTGAATGTGTATGCAAACTTTGGAAATGGCTAAACAATCATAAACTATAGTTAAATCGAATGCTTTTCGTTTGTTTTTGATTGTTTAGCCATTTCGACGTTTGTTTAGACCTACAACCAAAGTTATCCAAAGTTATAGGAACAAAGGTGGGTGTGTATGGAATTCCTATATTACTTTGGTTGTAGGTGTATGCAAACGTTGGAAATGGCTAAACAATCATAAACTATAGTTAAATCGAATGCTTTTCGTTTGTTTTTGATTGTTTAGCCATTTCGACGTTTGTTTAGACCTACAACCAAAGTTATCCAAAGTTATGGGACCAAAGGTGGGTGTGTATGGAATTCCTATATAACTTTGGTTGTAGGTGTATGCAAACGTTGGAAATGGCTAAACAATCATAAACTATAGTTAAATCGAATGCTTTTCATTTGTTTTTGACAGTTTAGCCATTTCGACGTTTGTTTAGACATACAACCAAAGTTATCCAAAGTTATAGGACCAAAGGTGGGTGTGTATGGAATTCCTATATAACTTTGGTTGTAGGTGTTTGCAAACGTTGGAAATGGCTAAACAATCATAAACTATAGTTAAATCGAATGCTTTTCGCTTGTTTTTGATTGTTTAGCCATTTCGACGTTTGTTTAGACCTACAACCAAAGTTATCCAAAGTTATAGGAACAAAGGTGGATGTGTATGGAATTCCTATATAACTTTGGTTGTAGGTGTATGCAAACGTTGGAAATGGCTAAACAATTATAAACTATAGTTAAATCGAATGCTTTTCGTTTGTTTATGATTGTTTAGCCATTTCGACGTTTGTTTAGACCTACAACCAAAGTTATCCAAAGTTATAGGAACAAAGGTGGGTGTGTATGGAATTCCTATATAACTTTGGTTGTACGTGTATGCAAACGTTGGAAATGGCCAAACAATCATAAACTATAGTTAAATCGAATGCTTTTCGTTTGTTTTTGATTGTTTAGCCATTTCGACGTTTGTTTAGACCTACAACCAAAGTTATCCAAAGTTATAGGAACAAAGGTGGGTGTGTATGGAATTCCTATATAACTTTGGTTGTAGGTGTATGCAAACGTTGGAAAAGGCTAAACAATCATAAACTATAGTTACATCGAATGCTTTTCGCTTGTTTTTGATTGTTTAGCCATTTCGACGTTTGTTTAGACCTACAACCAAAGTTATCCAAAGTTATAGGACCAAAGGTGGGTGTGTGGAATTCCTATATAACTTTGGTTGTAGGTGTATGCAAACGTTGGAAATGGCTAAACAATCATAAACTATAGTTAAATCGAATGCTTTTCATTTGTTTTTGACAGTTTAGCCATTTCGACGTTTGTTTAGACCTACAACAAAAGTTATCCAAAGTTATAGGAACAAAGGTGGGTGTGTATGGAATTCCTATATAACTTTGGTTGTAGGTGTATGCAAACGTTGGAAATGGCTAAACAATCATAAACTATAGTTAAATCGAATGCTTTTCGTTTGTTTTTGATTGTTTAGCCATTTCGACGTTTGTTTAGACCTACAACCATAGTTATCCAAAGTTATAGGAACAAAGGTGGGTGTGTATGGAATTCCTATATAACTTTGGTTGTAGGTGTATGCAAACGTTGGAAATGGCTAAACAATCATAAACTATAGTTAAATCGAATGCTTTTCGTTTGTTTTTGATTGTTTAGCCATTTCGACGTTTGTTTAGACCTACAACAAAAGTTACAGGACCAAAGGTGGGTGTGTATGGAATTCGTATATAACTTTGGTTATAGGTGTATGCAAACGTTGGAAATGGCTAAACAATCATAAACTATATTTAAATCCAATGCTTTACGTTTGTTTTTGATTGTTTAGCCATTTCGACGTTTGTTTAGACCTACAACCAAAGTTATCCAAAGTTATAGAAGCAAAGGTGGTTATGTATGGAATTCCTATATAACTTTGGTTGTAGGTGTATGCAAACGTTGGAAATGGCTAAACAATCATAAACTATAG
Organism: Leptogaster cylindrica; assembly: GCA_963082835.1. NCBI lineage: Eukaryota > Metazoa > Arthropoda > Insecta > Diptera > Asilidae > Leptogaster > Leptogaster cylindrica. The sequence goes on along the minus strand of OY720108.1, from coordinate 9,488,985 downwards.
TTAAATCGAATGCTTTTCGCTTGTTTTTGATTGTTTAGCCATTTCGACGTTTGTTTAGACCTACAACCAAAGTTATCCAAAGTTATAGGAACAAAGGTGGGTGTGTATGGAATTCCTATATAACTTTGGTTGTAGGTGTATGCAAACGTTGGAAATGGCTAAACAATCATAAACTATAGTTAAATCGAATGCTTTTCGCTTGTTTTTGATTGTTTAGCCATTTCGACGTTTGTTTAGACCTACAACCAAAGTTATCCAAAGTTATAGGAACAAAGGTGGGTGTGTATGGAATTCCTATATAACTTTGGTTGTAGGTGTATGCAAACGTTGGAAATGGCTAAACAATCATAAACTAGAGTTAAATCGAATGCTTTTCGCTTGTTTTTGATTGTTTAGCCATTTCGACGTTTGTTTAGACCTACAACCAAAGTTATCCAAAGTTATAGGAACAAAGGTGGGTGTGTATGGAATTCCTATATAACTTTGGTTGTACGTGTATGCAAACGTTGGAAATGGCCAAACAATCATAAACTATAGTTAAATCGAATGCTTTTCGTTTGTTTTTGATTGTTTAGCCATTTCGACGTTTGTTTAGACCTACAACCAAAGTTATCCAAAGTTATAGGAACAAAGGTGGGTGTGTATGGAATTCCTATATAACTTTGGTTGTAGGTGTATGCAAACGTTGGAAAAGGCTAAACAATCATAAACTATAGTTACATCGAATGCTTTTCGCTTGTTTTTGATTGTTTAGCCATTTCGACGTTTGTTTAGACCTACAACCAAAGTTATCCAAAGTTATAGGAACAAAGGTGGGTGTGTATGGAATTCCTATATAACTTTGGTTGTAGGTGTATGCAAACGTTGGAAATGGCTAAACAATCATAAACTATAGTTAAATCGAATGCTTTTCGTTTGTTTTTGATTGTTTAGCCATTTCGACGTTTGTTTAGACCTACAACCAAAGTTATCCAAAGTTATAGGAACAAAGGTGGGTATGTATGGAATTCCTATATAACTTTGGTTGAATGTGTATGCAAACTTTGGAAATGGCTAAACAATCATAAACTATAGTTAAATCGAATGCTTTTCGTTTGTTTTTGATTGTTTAGCCATTTCGACGTTTGTTTAGACCTACAACCAAAGTTATCCAAAGTTATAGGAACAAAGGTGGGTGTGTATGGAATTCCTATATTACTTTGGTTGTAGGTGTATGCAAACGTTGGAAATGGCTAAACAATCATAAACTATAGTTAAATCGAATGCTTTTCGTTTGTTTTTGATTGTTTAGCCATTTCGACGTTTGTTTAGACCTACAACCAAAGTTATCCAAAGTTATGGGACCAAAGGTGGGTGTGTATGGAATTCCTATATAACTTTGGTTGTAGGTGTATGCAAACGTTGGAAATGGCTAAACAATCATAAACTATAGTTAAATCGAATGCTTTTCATTTGTTTTTGACAGTTTAGCCATTTCGACGTTTGTTTAGACATACAACCAAAGTTATCCAAAGTTATAGGACCAAAGGTGGGTGTGTATTGTATTCCTATATAACTTTGGTTGTAGGTGTTTGCAAACGTTGGAAATGGCTAAACAATCATAAACTATAGTTAAATCGAATGCTTTTCATTTGTTTTTGACAATTTAGCCAAATCGAATGCTTTTCGCTTGTTTTTGATTGTTTAGCCATTTCGACGTTTGTTTAGACCTACAACCAAAGTTATCCAAAGTTATAGGAACAAAGGTGGGTGTGTATGGAATTCCTATATAACTTTGGTTGTAGGTGTATGCAAACGTTGGAAATGGCTAAACAATCATAAACTATAGTTAAATCGAATGCTTTTCGCTTGTTTTTGATTGTTTAGCCATTTCGACGTTTGTTTAGACCTACAACCAAAGTTATCCAAAGTTATAGGAACAAAGGTGGGTGTGTATGGAATTCCTATATAACTTTGGTTGTAGGTGTATGCAAACGTTGGAAAAGGCTAAACAATCATAAACTATAGTTAAATCGAATGCTTTTCGCTTGTTTTTGATTGTTTAGCCATTTCGACGTTTGTTTAGACCTACAACCAAAGTTATCCAAAGTTATAGGAACAAAGGTGGGTGTGTATGGAATTCCTATATACCTTTGGTTGTAGGTGTATGCAAACGTTGGAAAAGGCTAAACAATCATAAACTATAGTTAAATCGAATGCTTTTCGCTTGTTTTTGATTGTTTAGCCATTTCGACGTTTGTTTAGACCTACAACCAAAGTTATCCAAAGTTATAGGAACAAAGGTGGGTGTGTATGGAATTCCTATATAACTTTGGTTGTAGGTGTATGCAAACGTTGGAAATGGCTAAACAATCATAAACTATAGTTAAATCGAATGCTTTTCGTTTGTTTTTGATTGTTTAGCCATTTCGACGTTTGTTTAGACCTACAACCAAAGTTATCCAAAGTTATAGGAACAAAGGTGGGTGTGTATGGAATTCCTATATAAATTTGGTTGTAAGTGTATGCAAACGTTGGAAATGGCTAAACAATCATAAACTATAGTTAAATCGAATGCTTTTCGCTTGTTTTTGATTGTTTAGCCATTTCGACGTTTGTTTAGACCTACAACCAAAGTTATCCAAAGTTATAGGAACAAAGGTGGGTGTGTATGGAATTCCTATATAACTTTGGTTGTAGGTGTATGCAAACGTTGGAAATGGCTAAACAATTATAAACTATAGTTAAATCGAATGCTTTTCGTTTGTTTATGATTGTTTAGCCATTTCGACGTTTGTTTAGACCTACAACCAAAGTTATCCAAAGTTATAGGAACAAAGGTGGGTGTGTATGGAATTCCTATATAACTTTGGTTGTAGGTGTATGCAAACGTTGGAAATGGCTAAACAATCATAAACTATAGTTAAATCGAATGCTTTTCATTTGTTTTTGACAATTTAGCCATTTCGACGTTTGTTTAGACCTACAACCAAAGTTATCCAAAGTTATAGGAACAAAGGTGGGTGTGTATGGAATTCCTATATAAATTTGGTTGTAAGTGTATGCAAACGTTGGAAATGGCTAAACAATCATAAACTATAGTTAAATCGAATGCTTTTCGTTTGTTTTTGATTGTTTAGCCATTTCGACGTTTGTTTAGACTTACAACCAAAGTTATCCAAAGTTATAGGAACAAAGGTGGGTGTGTATGGAATTCCTATATAAATTTGGTTGTAAGTGTATGCAAACGTTGGAAATGGCTAAACAATCATAAACTATAGTTAAATCGAATGCTTTTCGCTTGTTTTTGATTGTTTAGCCATTTCGACGTTTGTTTAGACGTACAACCAAAGTTATCCAAAGTTATAGGAACAAAGGTGGGTGTGTATGGAATTCCTATATAACTTTGGTTGTAGGTGTATGCAAACGTTGGAAATGGTTAAACAATCATAAACTATAGTTAAATCGAATGCTTTTCGTTTGTTTTTGATTGTTTAGCCATTTCGACGTTTGTTTAGACCTACAACCAAAGTTATCCAAAGTTATAGGAACAAAGGTGGGTATGTATGGAATTCCTATATAACTTTGGTTGTAGGTGTATGCAAACGTTGGAAATGGCTAAACAATCATAAACTATAGTTAAATCGATTGCTTTTCGTTTGTTTTTGATTGTTTAGCCATTTCGACGTTTGTTTAGACCTACAACCAAAGTTATCCAAAGTTATAGGAACAAAGGTGGTTGTGTATGGAATTCCTATATAAATTTGGTTGTAAGTGTATGCAAACGTTGGAAATGGCTAAACAATCATAAACTATAGTTAAATCGAATGCTTTTCGTTTGTTTTTGATTGTTTAGCCATTTCGACGTTTGTTTAGACGTACAACCAAAGTTATCCAAAGTTATAGGAACAAAGGTGGGTGTGTATGGAATTCCTATATAACTTTGGTTGTAGGTGTATGCAAACGTTGGAAATGGCTAAACAATCATAAACTATAGTTAAATCGAATGCTTTTCATTTGTTTTTGACAATTTAGCCATTTCGACGTTTGTTTAGACCTACAACCAAAGTTATCCAAAGTTATAGGACCAAAGGTGGGTGTGTGGAATTCCTATATAACTTTGGTTGTAGGTGTATGCAAACGTTGGAAATGGCTAAACAATCATAAACTAGAGTTAAATCGAATGCTTTTCGCTTGTTTTTGATTGTTTAGCCATTTCGACGTTTGTTTAGACCTACAACCAAAGTTATCCAAAGTTATAGGAACAAAGGTGGGTGTGTATGGAATTCCTATATAACTTTGGTTGTACGTGTATGCAAACGTTGGAAATGGCCAAACAATCATAAACTATAGTTAAATCGAATGCTTTTCGTTTGTTTTTGATTGTTTAGCCATTTCGACGTTTGTTTAGACCTACAACCAAAGTTATCCAAAGTTATAGGAACAAAGGTGGGTGTGTATGGAATTCCTATATAACTTTGGTTGTAGGTGTATGCAAACGTTGGAAAAGGCTAAACAATCATAAACTATAGTTACATCGAATGCTTTTCGCTTGTTTTTGATTGTTTAGCCATTTCGACGTTTGTTTAGACCTACAACCAAAGTTATCCAAAGTTATAGGAACAAAGGTGGGTGTGTATGGAATTCCTATATAACTTTGGTTGTAGGTGTATGCAAACGTTGGAAATGGCTAAACAATCATAAACTATAGTTAAATCGAATGCTTTTCGTTTGTTTTTGATTGTTTAGCCATTTCGACGTTTGTTTAGACCTACAACCAAAGTTATCCAAAGTTATAGGAACAAAGGTGGGTGTGTATGGAATTCCTATATAAATTTGGTTGTAGGTGTATGCAAACGTTGGAAATGGCTAAACAATCATAAACTAGAGTTAAATCGAATGCTTTTCGCTTGTTTTTGATTGTTTAGCCATTTCGACGTTTGTTTAGACCTACAACCAAAGTTATCCAAAGTTATAGGAACAAAGGTGGGTGTGTATGGAATTCCTATATAACTTTGGTTGTACGTGTATGCAAACGTTGGAAATGGCTAAACAATCATAAACTATAGTTAAATCGAATGCTTTTCGTTTGTTTTTGATTGTTTAGCCATTTCGACGTTTGTTTAGACCTACAACCAAAGTTATCCAAAGTTATAGGAACAAAGGTGGGTGTGTATGGAATTCCTATATAACTTTGGTTGTAGGTGTATGCAAACGTTGGAAATGGCTAAACAATTATAAACTATAGTTAAATCGAATGCTTTTCGTTTGTTTATGATTGTTTAGCCATTTCGACGTTTGTTTAGACCTACAACCAAAGTTATCCAAAGTTATAGGAACAAAGGTGGGTGTGTATGGAATTCCTATATAACTTTGGTTGTACGTGTATGCAAACGTTGGAAATGGCTAAACAATTATAAACTATAGTTAAATCGAATGCTTTTCGTTTGTTTATGATTGTTTAGCCATTTCAACGTTTGTTTAGACCTACAACCAAAGTTATCCAAAGTTATAGGAACAAAGGTGGGTGTGTATGGAATTCCTATATAACTTTGGTTGTAGGTGTATGCAAACGTTGGAAATGGCTAAACAATCATAAACTATAGTTAAATCGAATGCTTTTCGTTTGTTTTTGATTGTTTAGCCATTTCGACGTTTGTTTAGACCTACAACCAAAGTTATCCAAAGTTATAGGAACAAAGGTGGGTGTGTATGGAATTCCTATATAAATTTGGTTGTAAGTGTATGCAAACGTTGGAAATGGCTAACCAATCATAAACTATAGTTAAATCGAATGCTTTTCGCTTGTTTTTGATTGTTTAGCCATTTCGACGTTTGTTTAGACCTACAACCAAAGTTATCCAAAGTTATAGGAACAAAGGTGGGTGTGTATGGAATTCCTATATAACTTTGGTTGTAGGTGTATGCAAACGTTGGAAATGGCTAAACAATTATAAACTATAGTTAAATCGAATGCTTTTCGTTTGTTTATGATTGTTTAGCCATTTCGACGTTTGTTTAGACCTACAACCAAAGTTATCCAAAGTTATAGGAACAAAGGTGGGTGTGTATGGAATTCCTATATAACTTTGGTTGTACGTGTATGCAAACGTTGGAAATGGCCAAACAATCATAAACTATAGTTAAATCGAATGCTTTTCGTTTGTTTTTGATTGTTTAGCCATTTCGACGTTTGTTTAGACCTACAACCAAAGTTATCCAAAGTTATAGGAACAAAGGTGGGTGTGTATGGAATTCCTATATAACTTTGGTTGTAGGTGTATGCAAACGTTGGAAATGACTAAACAATTATAAACTATAGTTAAATCGAATGCTTTTCGTTTGTTTATGATTGTTTAGCCATTTCAACGTTTGTTTAGACCTACAACCAAAGTTATCCAAAGTTATAGGAACAAAGGTGGGTGTGTATGGAATTCCTATATAACTTTGGTTGTAGGTGTATGCAAACGTTGGAAATGGCTAAATAATTATAAACTATAGTTAAATCGAATGCTTTTCGTTTGTTTATGATTGTTTAGCCATTTCGACGTTTGTTTAGACCTACAACCAAAGTTATCCAAAGTTATAGGAACAAAGGTGGGTGTGTATGGAATTCCTATATAACTTTGGTTGTAGGTGTATGCAAACGTTGGAAATGACTAAACAATTATAAACTATAGTTAAATCGAATGCTTTTCGTTTGTTTATGATTGTTTAGCCATTTCGACGTTTGTTTAGACCTACAACCAAAGTTATCCAAAGTTATAGGAACAAAGGTGGGTGTGTATGGAATTCCTATATAACTTTGGTTGTACGTGTATGCAAACGTTGGAAATGGCCAAACAATCATAAACTATAGTTAAATCGAATGCTTTTCGTTTATTTTTGATTGTTTAGCCATTTCGACGTTTGTTTAGACCTACAACCAAAGTTATCCAAAGTTATAGGAACAAAGGTGGGTGTGTATGGAATTCCTATATAACTTTGGTTGTAGGTGTATGCAAACGTTGGAAAAGGCTAAACAATCATAAACTATAGTTACATCGAATGCTTTTCGCTTGTTTTTGATTGTTTAGCCATTTCGACGTTTGTTTAGACCTACAACCAAAGTTATCCAAAGTTATAGGAACAAAGGTGGGTGTGTATGGAATTCCTATATAACTTTGGTTGTAGGTGTATGCAAACGTTGGAAATGACTAAACAATTATAAACTATAGTTAAATCGAATGCTTTTCGTTTGTTTATGATTGTTTAGCCATTTCAACGTTTGTTTAGACCTACAACCAAAGTTATCCAAAGTTATAGGAACAAAGGTGGGTGTGTATGGAATTCCTATATAACTTTGGTTGTAGGTGTATGCAAACGTTGGAAATGGCTAAACAATCATAAACTATAGTTAAATCGAATGCTTTTCGTTTGTTTTTGATTGTTTAGCCATTTCGACGTTTGTTTAGACCTACAACCAAAGTTATCCAAAGTTATAGGAACAAAGGTGGGTGTGTATGGAATTCCTATATAACTTTGGTTGTAGGTGTATGCAAACGTTGGAAATGACTAAACAATTATAAACTATAGTTAAATCGAATGCTTTTCGTTTGTTTATGATTGTTTAGCCATTTCAACGTTTGTTTAGACCTACAACCAAAGTTATCCAAAGTTATAGGAACAAAGGTGGGTGTGTATGGAATTCCTATATAACTTTGGTTGTAGGTGTATGCAAACGTTGGAAATGGCTAAACAATCATAAACTATAGTTAAATCGAATGCTTTTCGTTTGTTTTTGATTGTTTAGCCATTTCGACGTTTGTTTAGACCTACAACCAAAGTTATCCAAAGTTATAGGAACAAAGGTGGGTGTGTATGGAATTCCTATATAAATTTGGTTGTAGGTGTATGCAAACGTTGGAAATGGCTAAACAATCATAAACTAGAGTTAAATCGAATGCTTTTCGTTTGTTTTTGATTGTTTAGCCATTTCGACGTTTGTTTAGACCTACAACCAAAGTTATCCAAAGTTATAGGAACAAAGGTGGGTGTGTATGGAATTCCTATATAAATTTGGTTGTAAGTGTATGCAAACGTTGGAAATGGCTAAACAATCATAAACTATAGTTAAATCGAATGCTTTTCGCTTGTTTTTGATTGTTTAGCCATTTCGACGTTTGTTTAGACCTACAACCAAAGTTATCCAAAGTTATAGGAACAAAGGTGGATGTGTATGGAATTCCTATATAACTTTGGTTGTAGGTGTATGCAAACGTTGGAAATGGCTAAACAATTATAAACTATAGTTAAATCGAATGCTTTTCGTTTGTTTATGATTGTTTAGCCATTTCGACGTTTGTTTAGACGTACAACCAAAGTTATCCAAAGTTATAGGAACAAAGGTGGGTGTGTATGGAATTCCTATATAACTTTGGTTGTAGGTGTATGCAAACGTTGGAAATGGTTAAACAATCATAAACTATAGTTAAATCGAATGCTTTTCGTTTGTTTTTGATTGTTTAGCCATTTCGACGTTTGTTTAGACCTACAACCAAAGTTATCCAAAGTTATAGGAACAAAGGTGGGTATGTATGGAATTCCTATATAACTTTGGTTGTAGGTGTATGCAAACGTTGGAAATGGCTAAACAATCATAAACTATAGTTAAATCGATTGCTTTTCGTTTGTTTTTGATTGTTTAGCCATTTCGACGTTTGTTTAGACCTACAACCAAAGTTATCCAAAGTTATAGGAACAAAGGTGGGTGTGTATAGAATTCCTATATAAATTTGTTTGTAAGTGTATGCAAACGTTGGAAATGGCTAAACAATCATAAACTATAGTTAAATCGAATGCTTTTCGCTTGTTTTTGATTGTTTAGCCATTTCGACGTTTGTTTAGACCTACAACCAAAGTTATCGAAAGTTATAGGAACAAAGGTGGATGTGTATGGAATTCCTATATAACTTTGGTTGTAGGTGTATGCAAACGTTGGAAATGGCTAAACAATTATAAACTATAGTTAAATCGAATGCTTTTCGTTTGTTTATGATTGTTTAGCCATTTCGACGTTTGTTTAGACCTACAACCAAAGTTATCCAAAGTTATAGGAACAAAGGTGGGTGTGTATGGAATTCCTATATAACTTTGGTTGTACGTGTATGCAAACGTTGGAATTGGCCAAACAATCATAAACTATAGTTAAATCGAATGCTTTTCGTTTGTTTTTGATTGTTTAGCCATTTCGACGTTTGTTTAGACCTACAACCAAAGTTATCCAAAGTTATAGGAACAAAGGTGGGTGTGTATGGAATTCCTATATAACTTTGGTTGTAGGTGTATGCAAACGTTGGAAAAGGCTAAACAATCATAAACTATAGTTACATCGAATGCTTTTCGCTTGTTTTTGATTGTTTAGCCATTTCGACGTTTGTTTAGACCTACAACCAAAGTTATCCAAAGTTATAGGAACAAAGGTGGGTGTGTATGGAATTCCTATATAACTTTGGTTGTAGGTGTATGCAAACGTTGGAAATGACTTAACAATTATAAACTATAGTTAAATCGAATGCTTTTCGTTTGTTTATGATTGTTTAGCCATTTCAACGTTTGTTTAGACCTACAACCAAAGTTATCCAAAGTTATAGGAACAAAGGTGGGTGTGTATGGAATTCCTATATAACTTTGGTTGTGGTGTATGCAAACGTTGGAAATGGCTAAACAATCATAAACTATAGTTAAATCGAATGCTTTTCATTTGTTTTTGACAATTTAGCCATTTCGACGTTTGTTTAGACCTACAACCAAAGTTATCCAAAGTTATAGGACCAAAGGTGGGTGTGTGGAATTCCTATATAACTTTGGTTGTAGGTGTATGCAAACGTTGGAAATGGCTAAACAATCATAAACTAGAGTTAAATCGAATGCTTTTCGCTTGTTTTTGATTGTTTAGCCATTTCGACGTTTGTTTAGACCTACAACCAAAGTTATCCAAAGTTATAGGAACAAAGGTGGGTGTGTATGGAATTCCTATATAACTTTGGTTGTACGTGTATGCAAACGTTGGAAATGGCTAAACAATCATAAACTATAGTTAAATCGAATACTTTTCGTTTGTTTTTGATTGTTTAGCCATTTCGACGTTTGTTTAGACCTACAACCAAAGTTATCCAAAGTTATAGGAACAAAGGTGGGTGTGTATGGAATTCCTATATAACTTTGGTTGTAGGTGTATGCAAACGTTGGAAATGACTTAACAATTATAAACTATAGTTAAATCGAATGCTTTTCATTTGTTTTTGACAATTTAGCCATTTCGACGTTTGTTTAGACCTACAACCAAAGTTATCCAAAGTTATAGGACCAAAGGTGGGTGTGTGGAATTCCTATATAACTTTGGTTGTAGGTGTATGCAAACGTTGGAAATGGCTAAACAATCATAAACTAGAGTTAAATCGAATGCTTTTCGCTTGTTTTTGATTGTTTAGCCATTTCGACGTTTGTTTAGACCTACAACCAAAGTTATCCAAAGTTATAGGAACAAAGGTGGGTGTGTATGGAATTCCTATATAACTTTGGTTGTACGTGTATGCAAACGTTGGAAATGGCTAAACAATCATAAACTATAGTTAAATCGAATGCTTTTCGTTTGTTTTTGATTGTTTAGCCATTTCGACGTTTGTTTAGACCTACAACCAAAGTTATCCAAAGTTATAGGAACAAAGGTGGGTGTGTATGGAATTCCTATATAACTTTGGTTGTAGGTGTATGCAAACGTTGGAAATGGCTAAACAATTATAAACTATAGTTAAATCGAATGCTTTTCGTTTGTTTATGATTGTTTAGCCATTTCGACGTTTGTTTAGACCTGCAACCAAAGTTATCCAAAGTTATAGGAACAAAGGTGGGTGTGTATGGAATTCCTATATAACTTTGGTTGTACGTGTATGCAAACGTTGGAAATGGCTAAACAATTATAAACTATAGTTAAATCGAATGCTTTTCGTTTGTTTATGATTGTTTAGCCATTTCAACGTTTGTTTAGACCTACAACCAAAGTTATCCAAAGTTATAGGAACAAAGGTGGGTGTGTATGGAATTCCTATATAACTTTGGTTGTAGGTGTATGCAAACGTTGGAAATGGCTAAACAATCATAAACTATAGTTAAATCGAATGCTTTTCGTTTGTTTTTGATTGTTTAGCCATTTCGACGTTTGTTTAGACCTACAACCAAAGTTATCCAAAGTTATAGGAACAAAGGTGGGTGTGTATGGAATTCCTATATAAATTTGGTTGTAAGTGTATGCAAACGTTGGAAATGGCTAACCAATCATAAACTATAGTTAAATCGAATGCTTTTCGCTTGTTTTTGATTGTTTAGCCATTTCGACGTTTGTTTAGACCTACAACCAAAGTTATCCAAAGTTATAGGAACAAAGGTGGATGTGTATGGAATTCCTATATAACTTTGGTTGTAGGTGTATGCAAACGTTGGAAATGGCTAAACAATTATAAACTATAGTTAAATCGAATGCTTTTCGTTTGTTTATGATTGTTTAGCCATTTCGACGTTTGTTTAGACCTACAACCAAAGTTATCCAAAGTTATAGGAACAAAGGTGGGTGTGTATGGAATTCCTATATAACTTTGGTTGTACGTGTATGCAAACGTTGGAAATGGCCGAACAATCATAAACTATAGTTAAATCGAATGCTTTTCGTTTGTTTTTGATTGTTTAGCCATTTCGACGTTTGTTTAGACCTACAACCAAAGTTATCCAAAGTTATAGGAACAAAGGTGGGTGTGTATGGAATTCCTATATAACTTTGGTTGTAGGTGTATGCAAACGTTGGAAAAGGCTAAACAATCATAAACTATAGTTACATCGAATGCTTTTCGCTTGTTTTTGATTGTTTAGCCATTTCGACGTTTGTTTAGACCTACAACCAAAGTTATCCAAAGTTATAGGAACAAAGGTGGGTGTGTATGGAATTCCTATATAACTTTGGTTGTACGTGTATGCAAACGTTGGAAATGGCCAAACAATCATAAACTATAGTTAAATCGAATGCTTTTCGTTTGTTTTTGATTGTTTAGCCATTTCGACGTTTGTTTAGACCTACAACCAAAGTTATCCAAAGTTATAGGAACAAAGGTGGGTGTGTGTGGAATTCCTATATAACTTTGGTTGTATTTGTATGCAAACGTTGGAAATGGCTAAACAATCATAAACTATAGTTAAATCGAATGCTTTTCGTTTGTTTTTGATTGTTTAGCCATTTCGACGTTTGTTTAGACCTACAACCAAAGTTATCCAAAGTTATAGGAACAAAGGTGGGTGTGTATGGAATTCCTATATAACTTTGGTTGTAGGTGTATGCAAACGTTGGAAATGACTAAACAATTATAAACTATAGTTAAATCGAATGCTTTTCGTTTGTTTATGATTGTTTAGCCATTTCAACGTTTGTTTAGACCTACAACCAAAGTTATCCAAAGTTATAGGAACAAAGGTGGGTGTGTATGGAATTCCTATATAACTTTGGTTGTAGGTGTATGCAAACGTTGGAAATGGCTAAACAATCATAAACTATAGTTAAATCGAATGCTTTTCGTTTGTTTTTGATTGTTTAGCCATTTCGACGTTTGTTTTGACCTACAACCAAAGTTATCCAAAGTTATAGGAACAAAGGTGGATGTGTATGGAATTCCTATATAACTTTGGTTGTACGTGTATGCAAACGTTGGAAATGGCTAAACAATTATAAACTATAGTTAAATCGAATGCTTTTCGTTTGTTTATGATTGTTTAGCCATTTCGACGTTTGTTTAGACGTACAACCAAAGTTATCCAAAGTTATAGGAACAAAGGTGGGTGTGTATGGAATTCCTATATAACTTTGGTTGTAGGTGTATGCAAACGTTGGAAATGGTTAAACAATCATAAACTATAGTTAAATCGAATGCTTTTCGTTTGTTTTTGATTGTTTAGCCATTTCGACGTTTGTTTAGACCTACAACCAAAGTTATCCAAAGTTATAGGAACAAAGGTGGGTGTGTATGGAATTCCTATATAACTTTGGTTGTACGTGTATGCAAACGTTGGAAATGGCTAAACAATCATAAACTATAGTTAAATCGAATGCTTTTCGTTTGTTTTTGATTGTTTAGCCATTTCGACGTTTGTTTAGACCTACAACCAAAGTTATCCAAAGTTATAGGAACAAAGGTGGGTGTGTATGGAATTCCTATATAACTTTGGTTGTAGGTGTATGCAAACGTTGGAAATGGCTAAACAATTATAAACTATAGTTAAATCGAATGCTTTTCGTTTGTTTATGATTGTTTAGCCATTTCGACGTTTGTTTAGACCTGCAACCAAAGTTATCCAAAGTTATAGGAACAAAGGTGGGTGTGTATGGAATTCCTATATAACTTTGGATGTACGTGTATGCAAACGTTGGAAATGGCTAAACAATTATAAACTATAGTTAAATCGAATGCTTTTCATTTGTTTATGATTGTTTAGCCATTTCAACGTTTGTTTAGACCTACAACCAAAGTTATCCAAAGTTATAGGAACAAAGGTGGGTGTGTATGGAATTCCTATATAACTTTGGTTGTAGGTGTATGCAAACGTTGGAAATGGCTAAACAATCATAAACTATAGTTAAATCGAATGCTTTTCGTTTGTTTTTGATTGTTTAGCCATTTCGACGTTTGTTTAGACCTACAACCAAAGTTATCCAAAGTTATAGGAACAAAGGTGGGTGTGTATGGAATTCCTATATAAATTTGGTTGTAAGTGTATGCAAACGTTGGAAATGGCTAACCAATCATAAACTATAGTTAAATCGAATGCTTTTCGCTTGTTTTTGATTGTTTAGCCATTTCGACGTTTGTTTAGACCTACAACCAAAGTTATCCAAAGTTATAGGAACAAAGGTGGATGTGTATGGAATTCCTATATAACTTTGGTTGTAGGTGTATGCAAACGTTGGAAATGGCTAAACAATTATAAACTATAGTTAAATCGAATGCTTTTCGTTTGTTTATGATTGTTTAGCCATTTCGACGTTTGTTTAGACCTACAACCAAAGTTATCCAAAGTTATAGGAACAAAGGTGGGTGTGTATGGAATTCCTATATAACTTTGGTTGTACGTGTATGCAAACGTTGGAAATGGCCAAACAATCATAAACTATAGTTAAATCGAATGCTTTTCGTTTGTTTTTGATTGTTTAGCCATTTCGACGTTTGTTTAGACCTACAACCAAAGTTATCCAAAGTTATAGGAACAAAGGTGGGTGTGTATGGAATTCCTATATAACTTTGGTTGTAGGTGTATGCAAACGTTGGAAAAGGCTAAACAATCATAAACTATAGTTACATCGAATGCTTTTCGCTTGTTTTTGATTGTTTAGCCATTTCGACGTTTGTTTAGACCTACAACCAAAGTTATCCAAAGTTATAGGAACAAAGGTGGGTGTGTATGGAATTCCTATATAACTTTGGTTGTACGTGTATGCAAACGTTGGAAATGGCCAAACAATCATAAACTATAGTTAAATCGAATGCTTTTCGTTTGTTTTTGATTGTTTAGCCATTTCGACGTTTGTTTAGACCTACAACCAAAGTTATCCAAAGTTATAGGAACAAAGGTGGGTGTGTGTGGAATTCCTATATAACTTTGGTTGTATTTGTATGCAAACGTTGGAAATGGCTAAACAATCATAAACTATAGTTAAATCGAATGCTTTTCGTTTGTTTTTGATTGTTTAGCCATTTCGACGTTTGTTTAGACCTACAACCAAAGTTATCCAAAGTTATAGGAACAAAGGTGGGTGTGTATGGAATTCCTATATAACTTTGGTTGTAGGTGTATGCCAACGTTGGAAATGACTAAACAATTATAAACTATAGTTAAATCGAATGCTTTTCGTTTGTTTATGATTGTTTAGCCATTTCAACGTTTGTTTAGACCTACAACCAAAGTTATCCAAAGTTATAGGAACAAAGGTGGGTGTGTATGGAATTCCTATATAACTTTGGTTGTAGGTGTATGCAAACGTTGGAAATGGCTAAACAATCATAAACTATAGTTAAATCGAATGCTTTTCGTTTGTTTTTGATTGTTTAGCCATTTCGACGTTTGTTTTGACCTACAACCAAAGTTATCCAAAGTTATAGGAACAAAGGTGGATGTGTATGGAATTCCTATATAACTTTGGTTGTACGTGTATGCAAACGTTGGAAATGGCTAAACAATTATAAACTATAGTTAAATCGAATGCTTTTCGTTTGTTTATGATTGTTTAGCCATTTCGACGTTTGTTTAGACGTACAACCAAAGTTATCCAAAGTTATAGGAACAAAGGTGGGTGTGTATGGAATTCCTATATAACTTTGGTTGTAGGTGTATGCAAACGTTGGAAATGGTTAAACAATCATAAACTATAGTTAAATCGAATGCTTTTCGTTTGTTTTTGATTGTTTAGCCATTTCGACGTTTGTTTAGACCTACAACCAAAGTTATCCAAAGTTATAGGAACAAAGGTGGGTATGTATGGAATTCCTATATAACTTTGGTTGTAGGTGTATGCAAACGTTGGAAATGGCTAAACAATCATAAACTATAGTTAAATCGAATGCTTTTCATTTGTTTTTGACAATTTAGCCATTTCGACGTTTGTTTAGACCTACAACCAAAGTTATCCAAAGTTATAGGAACAAAGGTGGGTGTGTATGGAATTCCTATATAAATTTGGTTGTAAGTGTATGCAAACGTTGGAAATGGCTAAACAATCATAAACTATAGTTAAATCGAATGCTTTTCGCTTGTTTTTGATTGTTTAGCCATTTCGACGTTTGTTTAGACCTACAACCAAAGTTATCCAAAGTTATAGGAACAAAGGTGGATGTGTATGGAATTCCTATATAACTTTGGTTGTAGGTGTATGCAAACGTTGGAAATGGCTAAACAATTATAAACTATAGTTAAATCGAATGCTTTTCGTTTGTTTATGATTGTTTAGCCATTTCGACGTTTGTTTAGACCTACAACCAAAGTTATCCAAAGTTATAGGAACAAAGGTGGGTGTGTATGGAATTCCTATATAACTTTGGTTGTACGTGTATGCAAACGTTGGAAATGGCCAAACAATCATAAACTATAGTTAAATCGAATGCTTTTCGTTTGTTTTTGATTGTTTAGCCATTTCGACGTTTGTTTAGACCTACAACCAAAGTTATCCAAAGTTATAGGAACAAAGGTGGGTGTGTATGGAATTCCTATATAACTTTGGTTGTAGGTGTATGCAAACGTTGGAAAAGGCTAAACAATCATAAACTATAGTTACATCGAATGCTTTTCGCTTGTTTTTGATTGTTTAGCCATTTCGACGTTTGTTTAGACCTACAACCAAAGTTATCCAAAGTTATAGGAACAAAGGTGGGTGTGTATGGAATTCCTATATAACTTTGGTTGTAGGTGTATGCAAACGTTGGAAATGGCTAAACAATCATAAACTAGAGTTAAATCGAATGCTTTTCGCTTGTTTTTGATTGTTTAGCCATTTCGACGTTTGTTTAGACCTACAACCAAAGTTATCCAAAGTTATAGGAACAAAGGTGGGTGTGTATGGAATTCCTATATAACTTTGGTTGTACGTGTATGCAAACGTTGGAAATGGCTAAACAATCATAAACTATAGTTAAATCGAATGCTTTTCGTTTGTTTTTGATTGTTTAGCCATTTCGACGTTTGTTTAGACCTACAACCAAAGTTATCCAAAGTTATAGGAACAAAGGTGGGTGTGTATGGAATTCCTATATAACTTTGGTTGTACGTGTATGCAAACGTTGGAAATGACTTAACAATTATAAACTATAGTTAAATCGAATGCTTTTCATTTGTTTTTGACAATTTAGCCATTTCGACGTTTGTTTAGACCTACAACCAAAGTTATCCAAAGTTATAGGACCAAAGGTGGGTGTGTGGAATTCCTATATAACTTTGGTTGTAGGTGTATGCAAACGTTGGAAATGGCTAAACAATCATAAACTAGAGTTAAATCGAATGCTTTTCGCTTGTTTTTGATTGTTTAGCCATTTCGACGTTTGTTTAGACCTACAACCAAAGTTATCCAAAGTTATAGGAACAAAGGTGGGTGTGTATGGAATTCCTATATAACTTTGGTTGTACGTGTATGCAAACGTTGGAAATGGCTAAACAATCATAAACTATAGTTAAATCGAATGCTTTTCGTTTGTTTTTGATTGTTTAGCCATTTCGACGTTTGTTTAGACCTACAACCAAAGTTATCCAAAGTTATAGGAACAAAGGTGGGTGTGTATGGAATTCCTGTATAACTTTGGTTGTAGGTGTATGCAAACGTTGGAAATGGCTAAACAATTATAAACTATAGTTAAATCGAATGCTTTTCGTTTGTTTATGATTGTTTAGCCATTTCGACGTTTGTTTAGACCTGCAACCAAAGTTATCCAAAGTTATAGGAACAAAGGTGGGTGTGTATGGAATTCCTATATAACTTTGGTTGTACGTGTATGCAAACGTTGGAAATGGCTAAACAATTATAAACTATAGTTAAATCGAATGCTTTTCGTTTGTTTATGATTGTTTAGCCATTTCAACGTTTGTTTAGACCTACAACCAAAGTTATCCAAAGTTATAGGAACAAAGGTGGGTGTGTATGGAATTCCTATATAACTTTGGTTGTAGGTGTATGCAAACGTTGGAAATGGCTAAACAATCATAAACTATAGTTAAATCGAATGCTTTTCGTTTGTTTTTGATTGTTTAGCCATTTCGACGTTTGTTTAGACCTACAACCAAAGTTATCCAAAGTTATAGGAACAAAGGTGGGTGTGTATGGAATTCCTATATAACTTTGGTTGTAGGTGTATGCAAACGTTGGAAATGGCTAAACAATTATAAACTATAGTTAAATCGAATGCTTTTCGTTTGTTTATGATTGTTTAGCCATTTCGACGTTTGTTTAGACCTACAACCAAAGTTATCCAAAGTTATAGGAACAAAGGTGGGTGTGTATGGAATTCCTATATAACTTTGGTTGTACGTGTATGCAAACGTTGGAAATGGCCAAACAATCATAAACTATAGTTAAATCGAATGCTTTTCGTTTGTTTTTGATTGTTTAGCCATTTCGACGTTTGTTTAGACCTACAACCAAAGTTATCCAAAGTTATAGGAACAAAGGTGGGTGTGTATGGAATTCCTATATAACTTTGGTTGTACGTGTATGCAAACGTTGGAAATGGCCAAACAATCATAAACTATAGTTAAATCGAATGCTTTTCGTTTGTTTATGATTGTTTAGCCATTTCGACGTTTGTTTAGACCTACAACCAAAGTTATCCAAAGTTATAGGAACAAAGGTGGGTGTGTATGGAATTCCTATATAACTTTGGTTGTACGTGTATGCAAACGTTGGAAATGGCCAAACAATCATAAACTATAGTTAAATCGAATGCTTTTCGTTTGTTTTTGATTGTTTAGCCATTTCGACGTTTGTTTAGACCTACAACCAAAGTTATCCAAAGTTATAGGAACAAAGGTGGGTGTGTATGGAATTCCTATATAACTTTGGTTGTAGGTGTATGCAAACGTTGGAAAAGGCTAAACAATCATAAACTATAGTTACATCGAATGCTTTTCGCTTGTTTTTGATTGTTTAGCCATTTCGACGTTTGTTTAGACCTACAACCAAAGTTATCCAAAGTTATAGGAACAAAGGTGGGTGTGTATGGAATTCCTATATAACTTTGGTTGTAGGTGTATGCAAACGTTGGAAATGACTAAACAATTATAAACTATAGTTAAATCGAATGCTTTTCGTTTGTTTATGATTGTTTAGCCATTTCAACGTTTGTTTAGACCTACAACCAAAGTTATCCAAAGTTATAGGAACAAAGGTGGGTGTGTGTGGAATTCCTATATAACTTTGGTTGTAGGTGTATGCAAACGTTGGAAATGGCTAAACAATCATAAACTATAGTTAAATCGAATGCTTTTCGTTTGTTTTTGATTGTTTAGCCATTTCGACGTTTGTTTAGACCTACAACCAAAGTTATCCAAAGTTATAGGAACAAAGGTGGGTGTGTATGGAATTCCTATATAACTTTGGTTGTAGGTGTATGCAAACGTTGGAAATGACTAAACAATTATAAACTATAGTTAAATCGAATGCTTTTCGTTTGTTTATGATTGTTTAGCCATTTCAACGTTTGTTTAGACCTACAACCAAAGTTATCCAAAGTTATAGGAACAAAGGTGGGTGTGTATGGAATTCCTATATAACTTTGGTTGTAGGTGTATGCAAACGTTGGAAATGGCTAAACAATCATAAACTATAGTTAAATCGAATGCTTTTCGTTTGTTTTTGATTGTTTAGCCATTTCGACGTTTGTTTTGACCTACAACCAAAGTTATCCAAAGTTATAGGAACAAAGGTGGATGTGTATGGAATTCCTATATAACTTTGGTTGTAGGTGTATGCAAACGTTGGAAATGGCTAAACAATTATAAACTATAGTTAAATCGAATGCTTTTCGTTTGTTTATGATTGTTTAGCCATTTCGACGTTTGTTTAGACCTACAACCAAAGTTATCCAAAGTTATAGGAACAAAGGTGGGTGTGTATGGAATTCCTATATAACTTTGGTTGTACGTGTATGCAAACGTTGGAAATGGCCAAACAATCATAAACTATAGTTAAATCGAATGCTTTTCGTTTGTTTTTGATTGTTTAGCCATTTCGACGTTTGTTTAGACCTACAACCAAAGTTATCCAAAGTTATAGGAACAAAGGTGGGTGTGTATGGAATTCCTATATAACTTTGGTTGTAGGTGTATGCAAACGTTGGAAAAGGCTAAACAATCATAAACTATAGTTACATCGAATGCTTTTCGCTTGTTTTTGATTGTTTAGCCATTTCGACGTTTGTTTAGACCTACAACCAAAGTTATCCAAAGTTATAGGAACAAAGGTGGGTGTGTATGGAATTCCTATATAACTTTGGTTGTAGGTGTATGCAAACGTTGGAAATGACTTAACAATTATAAACTATAGTTAAATCGAATGCTTTTCGTTTGTTTATGATTGTTTAGCCATTTCAACGTTTGTTTAGACCTACAACCAAAGTTATCCAAAGTTATAGGAACAAAGGTGGGTGTGTATGGAATTCCTATATAACTTTGGTTGTGGTGTATGCAAACGTTGGAAATGGCTAAACAATCATAAACTATAGTTAAATCGAATGCTTTTCATTTGTTTTTGACAATTTAGCCATTTCGACGTTTGTTTAGACCTACAACCAAAGTTATCCAAAGTTATAGGACCAAAGGTGGGTGTGTGGAATTCCTATATAACTTTGGTTGTAGGTGTATGCAAACGTTGGAAATGGCTAAACAATCATAAACTAGAGTTAAATCGAATGCTTTTCGCTTGTTTTTGATTGTTTAGCCATTTCGACGTTTGTTTAGACCTACAACCAAAGTTATCCAAAGTTATAGGAACAAAGGTGGGTGTGTATGGAATTCCTATATAACTTTGGTTGTACGTGTATGCAAACGTTGGAAATGGCTAAACAATCATAAACTATAGTTAAATCGAATGCTTTTCGTTTGTTTTTGATTGTTTAGCCATTTCGACGTTTGTTTAGACCTACAACCAAAGTTATCCAAAGTTATAGGAACAAAGGTGGGTGTGTATGGAATTCCTATATAACTTTGGTTGTACGTGTATGCAAACGTTGGAAATGACTTAACAATTATAAACTATAGTTAAATCGAATGCTTTTCATTTGTTTTTGACAATTTAGCCATTTCGACGTTTGTTTAGACCTACAACCAAAGTTATCCAAAGTTATAGGACCAAAGGTGGGTGTGTGGAATTCCTATATAACTTTGGTTGTAGGTGTATGCAAACGTTGGAAATGGCTAAACAATCATAAACTAGAGTTAAATCGAATGCTTTTCGCTTGTTTTTGATTGTTTAGCCATTTCGACGTTTGTTTAGACCTACAACCAAAGTTATCCAAAGTTATAGGAACAAAGGTGGGTGTGTATGGAATTCCTATATAACTTTGGTTGTACGTGTATGCAAACGTTGGAAATGGCTAAACAATCATAAACTATAGTTAAATCGAATGCTTTTCGTTTGTTTTTGATTGTTTAGCCATTTCGACGTTTGTTTAGACCTACAACCAAAGTTATCCAAAGTTATAGGAACAAAGGTGGGTGTGTATGGAATTCCTGTATAACTTTGGTTGTAGGTGTATGCAAACGTTGGAAATGGCTAAACAATTATAAACTATAGTTAAATCGAATGCTTTTCGTTTGTTTATGATTGTTTAGCCATTTCGACGTTTGTTTAGACCTGCAACCAAAGTTATCCAAAGTTATAGGAACAAAGGTGGGTGTGTATGGAATTCCTATATAACTTTGGTTGTACGTGTATGCAAACGTTGGAAATGGCTAAACAATTATAAACTATAGTTAAATCGAATGCTTTTCGTTTGTTTATGATTGTTTAGCCATTTCAACGTTTGTTTAGACCTACAACCAAAGTTATCCAAAGTTATAGGAACAAAGGTGGGTGTGTATGGAATTCCTATATAACTTTGGTTGTAGGTGTATGCAAACGTTGGAAATGGCTAAACAATCATAAACTATAGTTAAATCGAATGCTTTTCGTTTGTTTTTGATTGTTTAGCCATTTCGACGTTTGTTTAGACCTACAACCAAAGTTATCCAAAGTTATAGGAACAAAGGTGGGTGTGTATGGAATTCCTATATAACTTTGGTTGTAGGTGTATGCAAACGTTGGAAATGGCTAAACAATTATAAACTATAGTTAAATCGAATGCTTTTCGTTTGTTTATGATTGTTTAGCCATTTCGACGTTTGTTTAGACCTACAACCAAAGTTATCCAAAGTTATAGGAACAAAGGTGGGTGTGTATGGAATTCCTATATAACTTTGGTTGTACGTGTATGCAAACGTTGGAAATGGCCAAACAATCATAAACTATAGTTAAATCGAATGCTTTTCGTTTGTTTTTGATTGTTTAGCCATTTCGACGTTTGTTTAGACCTACAACCAAAGTTATCCAAAGTTATAGGAACAAAGGTGGGTGTGTATGGAATTCCTATATAACTTTGGTTGTACGTGTATGCAAACGTTGGAAATGGCCAAACAATCATAAACTATAGTTAAATCGAATGCTTTTCGTTTGTTTATGATTGTTTAGCCATTTCGACGTTTGTTTAGACCTACAACCAAAGTTATCCAAAGTTATAGGAACAAAGGTGGGTGTGTATGGAATTCCTATATAACTTTGGTTGTACGTGTATGCAAACGTTGGAAATGGCCAAACAATCATAAACTATAGTTAAATCGAATGCTTTTCGTTTGTTTTTGATTGTTTAGCCATTTCGACGTTTGTTTAGACCTACAACCAAAGTTATCCAAAGTTATAGGAACAAAGGTGGGTGTGTATGGAATTCCTATATAACTTTGGTTGTAGGTGTATGCAAACGTTGGAAAAGGCTAAACAATCATAAACTATAGTTACATCGAATACTTTTCGCTTGTTTTTGATTGTTTAGCCATTTCGACGTTTGTTTAGACCTACAACCAAAGTTATCCAAAGTTATAGGAACAAAGGTGGGTGTGTATGGAATTCCTATATAACTTTGGTTGTAGGTGTATGCAAACGTTGGAAATGACTAAACAATTATAAACTATAGTTAAATCGAATGCTTTTCGTTTGTTTATGATTGTTTAGCCATTTCAACGTTTGTTTAGACCTACAACCAAAGTTATCCAAAGTTATAGGAACAAAGGTGGGTGTGTGTGGAATTCCTATATAACTTTGGTTGTAGGTGTATGCAAACGTTGGAAATGGCTAAACAATCATAAACTATAGTTAAATCGAATGCTTTTCGTTTGTTTTTGATTGTTTAGCCATTTCGACGTTTGTTTAGACCTACAACCAAAGTTATCCAAAGTTATAGGAACAAAGGTGGGTGTGTATGGAATTCCTATATAACTTTGGTTGTAGGTGTATGCAAACGTTGGAAATGACTAAACAATTATAAACTATAGTTAAATCGAATGCTTTTCGTTTGTTTATGATTGTTTAGCCATTTCAACGTTTGTTTAGACCTACAACCAAAGTTATCCAAAGTTATAGGAACAAAGGTGGGTGTGTATGGAATTCCTATATAACTTTGGTTGTAGGTGTATGCAAACGTTGGAAATGGCTAAACAATCATAAACTATAGTTAAATCGAATGCTTTTCGTTTGTTTTTGATTGTTTAGCCATTTCGACGTTTGTTTTGACCTACAACCAAAGTTATCCAAAGTTATAGGAACAAAGGTGGATGTGTATGGAATTCCTATATAACTTTGGTTGTAGGTGTATGCAAACGTTGGAAATGGCTAAACAATTATAAACTATAGTTAAATCGAATGCTTTTCGTTTGTTTATGATTGTTTAACCATTTCGACGTTTGTTTAGACCTACAACCAAAGTTATCCAAAGTTATAGGAACAAAGGTGGGTGTGTATGGAATTCCTATATAACTTTGGTTGTACGTGTATGCAAACGTTGGAAATGGCCAAACAATCATAAACTATAGTTAAATCGAATGCTTTTCGTTTGTTTTTGATTGTTTAGCCATTTCGACGTTTGTTTAGACCTACAACCAAAGTTATCCAAAGTTATAGGAACAAAGGTGGGTGTGTATGGAATTCTTATATAACTTTGGTTGTAGGTGTATGCAAACGTTGGAAATGGCTAAACAATTATAAACTATAGTTAAATCGAATGCTTTTCGTTTGTTTATGATTGTTTAGCCATTTCGACGTTTGTTTAGACGTACAACCAAAGTTATCCAAAGTTATAGGAACAAAGGTGGGTGTGTATGGAATTCCTATATAACTTTGGTTGTAGGTGTATGCAAACGTTGGAAATGGCTAAACAATCATAAACTATAGTTAAATCGATTGCTTTTCGTTTGTTTTTGATTGTTTAGCCATTTCGACGTTTGTTTAGACCTACAACCAAAGTTATCCAAAGTTATAGGAACAAAGGTGGGTGTGTATGGAATTCCTATATAAATTTGGTTGTAAGTGAATGCAAACGTTGGAAATGGCTAAACAATCATAAACTATAGTTAAATCGAATGCTTTTCGCTTGTTTTTGATTGTTTAGCCATTTCGACGTTTGTTTAGACCTACAACCAAAGTTATCCAAAGTTATAGGAACAAAGGTGGATGTGTATGGAATTCCTATATAACTTTGGTTGTAGGTGTATGCAAACGTTGGAAATGGCTAAACAATTATAAACTATAGTTAAATCGAATGCTTTTCGTTTGTTTATGATTGTTTAGCCATTTCGACGTTTGTTTAGACCTACAACCAAAGTTATCCAAAGTTATAGGAACAAAGGTGGGTGTGTATGGAATTCCTATATAACTTTGGTTGTACGTGTATGCAAACGTTGGAAATGGCCAAACAATCATAAACTATAGTTAAATCGAATGCTTTTCGTTTGTTTTTGATTGTTTAGCCATTTCGACGTTTGTTTAGATCTACAACCAAAGTTATCCAAAGTTATAGGAACAAAGGTGGGTGTGTATGGAATTCCTATATAACTTTGGTTGTAGGTGTATGCAAACGTTGGAAAAGGCTAAACAATCATAAACTATAGTTACATCGAATGCTTTTCGCTTGTTTTTGATTGTTTAGCCATTTCGACGTTTGTTTAGACCTACAACCAAAGTTATCCAAAGTTATAGGAACAAAGGTGGGTGTGTATGGAATTCCTATATAACTTTGGTTGTAGGTGTATGCAAACGTTGGAAATGACTTAACAATTATAAACTATAGTTAAATCGAATGCTTTTCGTTTGTTTATGATTGTTTAGCCATTTCAACGTTTGTTTAGACCTACAACCAAAGTTATCCAAAGTTATAGGAACAAAGGTGGGTGTGTATGGAATTCCTATATAACTTTGGTTGTAGGTGTATGCAAACGTTGGAAATGGCTAAACAATCATAAACTATAGTTAAATCGAATGCTTTTCGTTTGTTTTTGATTGTTTAGCCATTTCGACGTTTGTTTAGACCTACAACCAAAGTTATCCAAAGTTATAGGAACAAAGGTGGGTGTGTATGGAATTCCCATATAACTTTGGTTGTAGGTGTATGCAAACGTTGGAAATGGCTAAACAATCATAAACTAGAGTTAAATCGAATGCTTTTCGCTTGTTTTTGATTGTTTAGCCATTTCGACGTTTGTTTAGACCTACAACCAAAGTTATCCAAAGTTATAGGAACAAAGGTGGGTGTGTATGGAATTCCTATATAACTTTGGTTGTACGTGTATGCAAACGTTGGAAATGGCTAAACAATCATAAACTATAGTTAAATCGAATGCTTTTCGTTTGTTTTTGATTGTTTAGCCATTTCGACGTTTGTTTAGACCTACAACCAAAGTTATCCAAAGTTATAGGAACAAAGGTGGGTGTGTATGGAATTCCTATATAACTTTGGTTGTAGGTGTATGCAAACGTTGGAAATGGCTAAACAATTATAAACTATAGTTAAATCGAATGCTTTTCGTTTGTTTTTGATTGTTTAGCCATTTCGACGTTTGTTTAGACCTACAACCAAAGTTATCCAAAGTTATAGGAACAAAGGTGGGTGTGTATGGAATTCCTATATAAATTTGGTTGTAAGTGTATGCAAACGTTGGAAATGGCTAACCAATCATAAACTATAGTTAAATCGAATGCTTTTCGCTTGTTTTTGATTGTTTAGCCATTTCGACGTTTGTTTAGACCTACAACCAAAGTTATCCAAAGTTATAGGAACAAAGGTGGATGTGTATGGAATTCCTATATAACTTTGGTTGTAGGTGTATGCAAACGTTGGAAATGGCTAAACAATTATAAACTATAGTTAAATCGAATGCTTTTCGTTTGTTTATGATTGTTTAGCCATTTCGACGTTTGTTTAGACCTACAACCAAAGTTATCCAAAGTTATAGGAACAAAGGTGGGTGTGTATGGAATTCCTATATAACTTTGGTTGTAGGTGTATGCAAACGTTGGAAATGGCTAAACAATTATAAACTATAGTTAAATCGAATGCTTTTCGTTTGTTTATGATTGTTTAGCCATTTCGACGTTTGTTTAGACCTACAACCAAAGTTATCCAAAGTTATAGGAACAAAGGTGGGTGTGTATGGAATTCCTATATAACTTTGGTTGTAGGTGTATGCAAACGTTGGAAATGGCTAAACAATCATAAACTATAGTTAAATCGAATGCTTTTCGTTTGTTTTTGATTGTTTAGCCATTTCGACGTTTGTTTAGACCTACAACCAAAGTTATCCAAAGTTATAGGAACAAAGGTGGGTGTGTATGGAATTCCTATATAAATTTGGTTGTAAGTGTATGCAAACGTTGGAAATGGCTAACCAATCATAAACTATAGTTAAATCGAATGCTTTTCGCTTGTTTTTGATTGTTTAGCCATTTCGACGTTTGTTTAGACCTACAACCAAAGTTATCCAAAGTTATAGGAACAAAGGTGGATGTGTATGGAATTCCTATATAACTTTGGTTGTAGGTGTATGCAAACGTTGGAAATGGCTAAACAATTATAAACTATAGTTAAATCGAATGCTTTTCGTTTGTTTATGATTGTTTAGCCATTTCGACGTTTGTTTAGACCTACAACCAAAGTTATCCAAAGTTATAGGAACAAAGGTGGGTGTGTATGGAATTCCTATATAACTTTGGTTGTACGTGTATGCAAACGTTGGAAATGGCCAAACAATCATAAACTATAGTTAAATCGAATGCTTTTCGTTTGTTTTTGATTGTTTAGCCATTTCGACGTTTGTTTAGACTTACAACCAAAGTTATCCAAAGTTATAGGAACAAAGGTGGGTGTGTATGGAATTCCTATATAACTTTGGTTGTAGGTGTATGCAAACGTTGGAAAAGGCTAAACAATCATAAACTATAGTTACATCGAATACTTTTCGCTTGTTTTTGATTGTTTAGCCATTTCGACGTTTGTTTAGACCTACAACCAAAGTTATCCAAAGTTATAGGAACAAAGGTGGGTGTGTATGGAATTCCTATATAACTTTGGTTGTAGGTGTATGCAAACGTTGGAAATGACTAAACAATTATAAACTATAGTTAAATCGAATGCTTTTCGTTTGTTTATGATTGTTTAGCCATTTCAACGTTTGTTTAGACCTACAACCAAAGTTATCCAAAGTTATAGGAACAAAGGTGGGTGTGTATGGAATTCCTATATAACTTTGGTTGTAGGTGTATGCAAACGTTGGAAATGGCTAAACAATCATAAACTATAGTTAAATCGAATGCTTTTCGTTTGTTTTTGATTGTTTAGCCATTTCGACGTTTGTTTAGACCTACAACCAAAGTTATCCAAAGTTATAGGAACAAAGGTGGGTGTGTATGGAATTCCTATATAAATTTGGTTGTAGGTGTATGCAAACGTTGGAAATGGCTAAACAATCATAAACTAGAGTTAAATCGAATGCTTTTCGCTTGTTTTTGATTGTTTAGCCATTTCGACGTTTGTTTAGACCTACAACCAAAGTTATCCAAAGTTATAGGAACAAAGGTGGGTGTGTATGGAATTCCTATATAACTTTGGTTGTACGTGTATGCAAACGTTGGAAATGGCTAAACAATCATAAACTATAGTTAAATCGAATGCTTTTCGTTTGTTTTTGATTGTTTAGCCATTTCGACGTTTGTTTAGACCTACAACCAAAGTTATCCAAAGTTATAGGAACAAAGGTGGGTGTGTATGGAATTCCTATATAACTTTGGTTGTAGGTGTATGCAAACGTTGGAAATGGCTAAACAATTATAAACTATAGTTAAATCGAATGCTTTTCGTTTGTTTATGATTGTTTAGCCATTTCGACGTTTGTTTAGACCTACAACCAAAGTTATCCAAAGTTATAGGAACAAAGGTGGGTGTGTATGGAATTCCTATATAACTTTGGTTGTACGTGTATGCAAACGTTGGAAATGGCTAAACAATCATAAACTATAGTTAAATCGAATGCTTTTCGTTTGTTTATGATTGTTTAGCCATTTCGACGTTTGTTTAGACCTACAACCAAAGTTATCCAAAGTTATAGGAACAAAGGTGGGTGTGTATGGAATTCCTATATAACTTTGGTTGTACGTGTATGCAAACGTTGGAAATGGCCAAACAATCATAAACTATAGTTAAATCGAATGCTTTTCGTTTGTTTTTGATTGTTTAGCCATTTCGACGTTTGTTTAGACCTACAACCAAAGTTATCCAAAGTTATAGGAACAAAGGTGGGTGTGTATGGAATTCCTATATAACTTTGGTTGTAGGTGTATGCAAACGTTGGAAAAGGCTAAACAATCATAAACTATAGTTACATCGAATGCTTTTCGCTTGTTTTTGATTGTTTAGCCATTTCGACGTTTGTTTAGACCTACAACCAAAGTTATCCAAAGTTATAGGAACAAAGGTGGGTGTGTATGGAATTCCTATATAACTTTGGTTGTAGGTGTATGCAAACGTTGGAAATGACTTAACAATTATAAACTATAGTTAAATCGAATGCTTTTCGTTTGTTTATGATTGTTTAGCCATTTCAACGTTTGTTTAGACCTACAACCAAAGTTATCCAAAGTTATAGGAACAAAGGTGGGTGTGTATGGAATTCCTATATAACTTTGGTTGTGGTGTATGCAAACGTTGGAAATGGCTAAACAATCATCATAAACTATAGTTAAATCGAATGCTTTTCATTTGTTTTTGACAATTTAGCCATTTCGACGTTTGTTTAGACCTACAACCAAAGTTATCCAAAGTTATAGGACCAAAGGTGGGTGTGTGGAATTCCTATATAACTTTGGTTGTAGGTGTATGCAAACGTTGGAAATGGCTAAACAATCATAAACTAGAGTTAAATCGAATGCTTTTCGCTTGTTTTTGATTGTTTAGCCATTTCGACGTTTGTTTAGACCTACAACCAAAGTTATCCAAAGTTATAGGAACAAAGGTGGGTGTGTATGGAATTCCTATATAACTTTGGTTGTACGTGTATGCAAACGTTGGAAATGGCTAAACAATCATAAACTATAGTTAAATCGAATGCTTTTCGTTTGTTTTTGATTGTTTAGCCATTTCGACGTTTGTTTAGACCTACAACCAAAGTTATCCAAAGTTATAGGAACAAAGGTGGGTGTGTATGGAATTCCTATATAACTTTGGTTGTAGGTGTATGCAAACGTTGGAAATGACTTAACAATTATAAACTATAGTTAAATCGAATGCTTTTCATTTGTTTTTGACAATTTAGCCATTTCGACGTTTGTTTAGACCTACAACCAAAGTTATCCAAAGTTATAGGACCAAAGGTGGGTGTGTGGAATTCCTATATAACTTTGGTTGTAGGTGTATGCAAACGTTGGAAATGGCTAAACAATCATAAACTATAGTTAAATCGAATGCTTTTCGCTTGTTTTTGATTGTTTAGCCATTTCGACGTTTGTTTAGACCTACAACCAAAGTTATCCAAAGTTATAGGAACAAAGGTGGGTGTGTATGGAATTCCTATATAACTTTGGTTGTACGTGTATGCAAACGTTGGAAATGGCTAAACAATCATAAACTATAGTTAAATCGAATGCTTTTCGTTTGTTTTTGATTGTTTAGCCATTTCGACGTTTGTTTAGACCTACAACCAAAGTTATCCAAAGTTATAGGAACAAAGGTGGGTGTGTATGGAATTCCTATATAACTTTGGTTGTAGGTGTATGCAAACGTTGGAAATGGCTAAACAATTATAAACTATAGTTAAATCGAATGCTTTTCGTTTGTTTATGATTGTTTAGCCATTTCGACGTTTGTTTAGACCTGCAACCAAAGTTATCCAAAGTTATAGGAACAAAGGTGGGTGTGTATGGAATTCCTATATAACTTTGGTTGTACGTGTATGCAAACGTTGGAAATGGCTAAACAATTATAAACTATAGTTAAATCGAATGCTTTTCGTTTGTTTATGATTGTTTAGCCATTTCAACGTTTGTTTAGACCTACAACCAAAGTTATCCAAAGTTATAGGAACAAAGGTGGGTGTGTATGGAATTCCTATATAACTTTGGTTGTAGGTGTATGCAAACGTTGGAAATGGCTAAACAATCATAAACTATAGTTAAATCGAATGCTTTTCGTTTGTTTTTGATTGTTTAGCCATTTCGACGTTTGTTTAGACCTACAACCAAAGTTATCCAAAGTTATAGGAACAAAGGTGGGTGTGTATGGAATTCCTATATAAATTTGGTTGTAAGTGTATGCAAACGTTGGAAATGGCTAACCAATCATAAACTATAGTTAAATCGAATGCTTTTCGGTTTTTGCTTGTTTAGCCATTTCGACGTTTGTTTAGACCTACAACCAAAGTTATCCAAAGTTATAGGAACAAAGGTGGATGTGTATGGAATTCCTATATAACTTTGGTTGTAGGTGTATGCAAACGTTGGAAATGGCTAAACAATTATAAACTATAGTTAAATCGAATGCTTTTCGTTTGTTTATGATTGTTTAGCCATTTCGACGTTTGTTTAGACCTACAACCAAAGTTATCCAAAGTTATAGGAACAAAGGTGGGTGTGTATGGAATTCCTATATAAATTTGGTTGTAAGTGTATGCAAACGTTGGAAATGGCTAACCAATCATAAACTATAGTTAAATCGAATGCTTTTCGCTTGTTTTTGCTTGTTTAGCCATTTCGACGTTTGTTTAGACCTACAACCAAAGTTATCCAAAGTTATAGGAACAAAGGTGGATGTGTATGGAATTCCTATATAACTTTGGTTGTAGGTGTATGCAAACGTTGGAAAAGGCTAAACAATCATAAACTATAGTTACATCGAATGCTTTTCGCTTGTTTTTGATTGTTTAGCCATTTCGACGTTTGTTTAGACCTACAACCAAAGTTATCCAAAGTTATAGGAACAAAGGTGGGTGTGTATGGAATTCCTATATAACTTTGGTTGTAGGTGTATGCAAACGTTGGAAATGACTAAACAATTATAAACTATAGTTAAATCGAATGCTTTTCGTTTGTTTATGATTGTTTAGCCATTTCAACGTTTGTTTAGACCTACAACCAAAGTTATCCAAAGTTATAGGAACAAAGGTGGGTGTGTGTGGAATTCCTATATAACTTTGGTTGTAGGTGTATGCAAACGTTGGAAATGGCTAAACAATCATAAACTATAGTTAAATCGAATGCTTTTCGTTTGTTTTTGATTGTTTAGCCATTTCGACGTTTGTTTAGACCTACAACCAAAGTTATCCAAAGTTATAGGAACAAAGGTGGGTGTGTATGGAATTCCTATATAACTTTGGTTGTAGGTGTATGCAAACGTTGGAAATGACTAAACAATTATAAACTATAGTTAAATCGAATGCTTTTCGTTTGTTTATGATTGTTTAGCCATTTCAACGTTTGTTTAGACCTACAACCAAAGTTATCCAAAGTTATAGGAACAAAGGTGGGTGTGTATGGAATTCCTATATAACTTTGGTTGTAGGTGTATGCAAACGTTGGAAATGGCTAAACAATCATAAACTATAGTTAAATCGAATGCTTTTCGTTTGTTTTTGATTGTTTAGCCATTTCGACGTTTGTTTTGACCTACAACCAAAGTTATCCAAAGTTATAGGAACAAAGGTGGATGTGTATGGAATTCCTATATAACTTTGGTTGTAGGTGTATGCAAACGTTGGAAATGGCTAAACAATTATAAACTATAGTTAAATCGAATGCTTTTCGTTTGTTTATGATTGTTTAGCCATTTCGACGTTTGTTTAGACCTACAACCAAAGTTATCCAAAGTTATAGGAACAAAGGTGGGTGTGTATGGAATTCCTATATAACTTTGGTTGTACGTGTATGCAAACGTTGGAAATGGCCAAACAATCATAAACTATAGTTAAATCGAATGCTTTTCGTTTGTTTTTGATTGTTTAGCCATTTCGACGTTTGTTTAGACCTACAACCAAAGTTATCCAAAGTTATAGGAACAAAGGTGGGTGTGTATGGAATTCCTATATAACTTTGGTTGTAGGTGTATGCAAACGTTGGAAAAGGCTAAACAATCATAAACTATAGTTACATCGAATGCTTTTCGCTTGTTTTTGATTGTTTAGCCATTTCGACGTTTGTTTAGACCTACAACCAAAGTTATCCAAAGTTATAGGAACAAAGGTGGGTGTGTATGGAATTCCTATATAACTTTGGTTGTAGGTGTATGCAAACGTTGGAAATGACTAAACAATTATAAACTATAGTTAAATCGAATGCTTTTCGTTTGTTTATGATTGTTTAGCCATTTCAACGTTTGTTTAGACCTACAACCAAAGTTATCCAAAGTTATAGGAACAAAGGTGGGTGTGTGTGGAATTCCTATATAACTTTGGTTGTAGGTGTATGCAAACGTTGGAAATGGCTAAACAATCATAAACTAGAGTTAAATCGAATGCTTTTCGCTTGTTTTTGATTGTTTAGCCATTTCGACGTTTGTTTAGACCTACAACCAAAGTTATCCAAAGTTATAGGAACAAAGGTGGATGTGTATGGAATTCCTATATAACTTTGGTTGTAGGTGTATGCAAACGTTGGAAATGGCTAAACAATTATAAACTATAGTTAAATCGAATGCTTTTCGTTTGTTTATGATTGTTTAGCCATTTCGACGTTTGTTTAGACCTACAACCAAAGTTATCCAAAGTTATAGGAACAAAGGTGGGTGTGTATGGAATTCCTATATAACTTTGGTTGTAGGTGTATGCAAACGTTGGAAATGGCTAAACAATCATAAACTATAGTTAAATCGATTGCTTTTCGTTTGTTTTTGATTGTTTAGCCATTTCGACGTTTGTTTAGACCTACAACCAAAGTTATCCAAAGTTATAGGAACAAAGGTGGGTGTGTATGGAATTCCTATATAAATTTGGTTGTAAGTGAATGCAAACGTTGGAAATGGCTAAACAATCATAAACTATAGTTAAATCGAATGCTTTTCGCTTGTTTTTGATTGTTTAGCCATTTCGACGTTTGTTTAGACCTACAACCAAAGTTATCCAAAGTTATAGGAACAAAGGTGGATGTGTATGGAATTCCTATATAACTTTGGTTGTAGGTGTATGCAAACGTTGGAAATGGCTAAACAATTATAAACTATAGTTAAATCGAATGCTTTTCGTTTGTTTATGATTGTTTAGCCATTTCGACGTTTGTTTAGACCTACAACCAAAGTTATCCAAAGTTATAGGAACAAAGGTGGGTGTGTATGGAATTCCTATATAACTTTGGTTCTACGTGTATGCAAACGTTGGAAATGGCCAAACAATCATAAACTATAGTTAAATCGAATGCTTTTCGTTTGTTTTTGATTGTTTAGCCATTTCGACGTTTGTTTAGATCTACAACCAAAGTTATCCAAAGTTATAGGAACAAAGGTGGGTGTGTATGGAATTCCTATATAACTTTGGTTGTAGGTGTATGCAAACGTTGGAAAAGGCTAAACAATCATAAACTATAGTTACATCGAATGCTTTTCGCTTGTTTTTGATTGTTTAGCCATTTCGACGTTTGTTTAGACCTACAACCAAAGTTATCCAAAGTTATAGGAACAAAGGTGGGTGTGTATGGAATTCCTATATAACTTTGGTTGTAGGTGTATGCAAACGTTGGAAATGACTTAACAATTATAAACTATAGTTAAATCGAATGCTTTTCGTTTGTTTATGATTGTTTAGCCATTTCAACGTTTGTTTAGACCTACAACCAAAGTTATCCAAAGTTATAGGAACAAAGGTGGGTGTGTATGGAATTCCTATATAACTTTGGTTGTAGGTGTATGCAAACGTTGGAAAAGGCTAAACAATCATAAACTATAGTTACATCGAATGCTTTTCGCTTGTTTTTGATTGTTTAGCCATTTCGACGTTTGTTTAGACCTACAACCAAAGTTATCCAAAGTTATAGGAACAAAGGTGGGTGTGTATGGAATTCCTATATAACTTTGGTTGTAGGTGTATGCAAACGTTGGAAAAGGCTAAACAATCATAAACTATAGTTACATCGAATGCTTTTCGCTTGTTTTTGATTGTTTAGCCATTTCGACGTTTGTTTAGACCTACAACCAAAGTTATCCAAAGTTATAGGAACAAAGGTGGGTGTGTATGGAATTCCTATATAACTTTGGTTGTAGGTGTATGCAAACGTTGGAAAAGGCTAAACAATCATAAACTATAGTTACATCGAATGCTTTTCGCTTGTTTTTGATTGTTTAGCCATTTCGACGTTTGTTTAGACCTACAACCAAAGTTATCCAAAGTTATAGGAACAAAGGTGGGTGTGTATGGAATTCCTATATAACTTTGGTTGTAGGTGTATGCAAACGTTGGAAAAGGCTAAACAATCATAAACTATAGTTACATCGAATGCTTTTCGCTTGTTTTTGATTGTTTAGCCATTTCGACGTTTGTTTAGACCTACAACCAAAGTTATCCAAAGTTATAGGAACAAAGGTGGGTGTGTATGGAATTCCTATATAACTTTGGTTGTAGGTGTATGCAAACGTTGGAAATGGCTAAACAATCATAAACTATAGTTAAATCGAATGCTTTTCGTTTGTTTTTGATTGTTTAGCCATTTCGACGTTTGTTTAGACCTACAACCAAAGTTATCCAAAGTTATAGGAACAAAGGTGGGTGTGTATGGAATTCCTATATAACTTTGGTTGTAGGTGTATGCAAACGTTGGAAATGGCTAAACAATTATAAACTATAGTTAAATCGAATGCTTTTCGTTTGTTTATGATTGTTTAGCCATTTCGACGTTTGTTTAGACCTACAACCAAAGTTATCCAAAGTTATAGGAACAAAGGTGGGTGTGTATGGAATTCCTATATAAATTTGGTTGTAAGTGTATGCAAACGTTGGAAATGGCTAACCAATCATAAACTATAGTTAAATCGAATGCTTTTCGCTTGTTTTTGATTGTTTAGCCATTTCGACGTTTGTTTAGACCTACAACCAAAGTTATCCAAAGTTATAGGAACAAAGGTGGATGTGTATGGAATTCCTATATAACTTTAGTTGTAGGTGTATGCAAACGTTGGAAATGGCTAAACAATTATAAACTATAGTTAAATCGAATGCTTTTCGTTTGTTTATGATTGTTTAGCCATTTCGACGTTTGTTTAGACCTACAACCAAAGTTATCCAAAGTTATAGGAACAAAGGTGGGTGTGTATGGAATTCCTATATAACTTTGGTTGTAGGTGTATGCAAACGTTGGAAATGACTAAACAATTATAAACTATAGTTAAATCGAATGCTTTTCGTTTGTTTATGATTGTTTAGCCATTTCAACGTTTGTTTAGACCTACAACCAAAGTTATCCAAAGTTATAGGAACAAAGGTGGGTGTGTATGGAATTCCTATATAACTTTGGTTGTAGGTGTATGCAAACGTTGGAAATGGCTAAACAATCATAAACTATAGTTAAATCGAATGCTTTTCGTTTGTTTTTGATTGTTTAGCCATTTCGACGTTTGTTTAGACCTACAACCAAAGTTATCCAAAGTTATAGGAACAAAGGTGGGTGTGTATGGAATTCCTATATAAATTTGGTTGTAGGTGTATGCAAACGTTGGAAATGGCTAAACAATCATAAACTAGAGTTAAATCGAATGCTTTTCGCTTGTTTTTGATTGTTTAGCCATTTCGACGTTTGTTTAGACCTACAACCAAAGTTATCCAAAGTTATAGGAACAAAGGTGGGTGTGTATGGAATTCCTATATAACTTTGGTTGTACGTGTATGCAAACGTTGGAAATGGCTAAACAATCATAAACTATAGTTAAATCGAATGCTTTTCGTTTGTTTTTGATTGTTTAGCCATTTCGACGTTTGTTTAGACCTACAACCAAAGTTATCCAAAGTTATAGGAACAAAGGTGGGTGTGTATGGAATTCCTATATAACTTTGGTTGTAGGTGTATGCAAACGTTGGAAATGGCTAAACAATTATAAACTATAGTTAAATCGAATGCTTTTCGTTTGTTTATGATTGTTTAGCCATTTCGACGTTTGTTTAGACCTACAACCAAAGTTATCCAAAGTTATAGGAACAAAGGTGGGTGTGTATGGAATTCCTATATAACTTTGGTTGTACGTGTATGCAAACGTTGGAAATGGCTAAACAATCATAAACTATAGTTAAATCGAATGCTTTTCGTTTGTTTATGATTGTTTAGCCATTTCGACGTTTGTTTAGACCTACAACCAAAGTTATCCACAGTTATAGGAACAAAGGTGGGTATGTATGGAATTCCTATATAACTTTGGTTGTAGGTGTATGCAAACGTTGGAAATGGCTAAACAATCATAAACTATAGTTAAATCGAATGCTTTTCGTTTGTTTATGATTGTTTAGCCATTTCGACGTTTGTTTAGACCTACAACCAAAGTTATCCAAAGTTATAGGACCAAAGGTGGGTGTGTATGGAATTCCTATATAACTTTGGTTGAATGTGTATGCAAACTTTGGAAATGGCTAAACAATCATAAACTATAGTTAAATCGAATGCTTTTCGCTTGTTTTTGATTGTTTAGCCATTTCGACGTTTGTTTAGACCTACAACCAAAGTTATCCAAAGTTATAGGAACAAAGGTGGGTGTGTATGGAATTCCTATATAACTTTGGTTGTAGGTGTATGCAAACGTTGGAAATGACTAAACAATTATAAACTATAGTTAAATCGAATGCTTTTCGTTTGTTTATGATTGTTTAGCCATTTCAACGTTTGTTTAGACCTACAACCAAAGTTATCCAAAGTTATAGGAACAAAGGTGGGTGTGTATGGAATTCCTATATAACTTTGGTTGTAGGTGTATGCAAACGTTGGAAATGGCTAAACAATCATAAACTATAGTTAAATCGAATGCTTTTCGTTTGTTTTTGATTGTTTAGCCATTTCGACGTTTGTTTAGACCTACAACCAAAGTTATCCAAAGTTATAGGAACAAAGGTGGGTGTGTATGGAATTCCTATATAAATTTGGTTGTAGGTGTATGCAAACGTTGGAAATGGCTAAACAATCATAAACTAGAGTTAAATCGAATGCTTTTCGCTTGTTTTTGATTGTTTAGCCATTTCGACGTTTGTTTAGACCTACAACCAAAGTTATCCAAAGTTATAGGAACAAAGGTGGGTGTGTATGGAATTCCTATATAACTTTGGTTGTACGTGTATGCAAACGTTGGAAATGGCTAAACAATCATAAACTATAGTTAAATCGAATGCTTTTCGTTTGTTTTTGATTGTTTAGCCATTTCGACGTTTGTTTAGACCTACAACCAAAGTTATCCAAAGTTATAGGAACAAAGGTGGGTGTGTATGGAATTCCTATATAACTTTGGTTGTAGGTGTATGCAAACGTTGGAAATGGCTAAACAATTATAAACTATAGTTAAATCGAATGCTTTTCGTTTGTTTATGATTGTTTAGCCATTTCGACGTTTGTTTAGACCTACAACCAAAGTTATCCAAAGTTATAGGAACAAAGGTGGGTGTGTATGGAATTCCTATATAACTTTGGTTGTACGTGTATGCAAACGTTGGAAATGGCTAAACAATCATAAACTATAGTTAAATCGAATGCTTTTCGTTTGTTTATGATTGTTTAGCCATTTCGACGTTTGTTTAGACCTACAACCAAAGTTATCCACAGTTATAGGAACAAAGGTGGGTATGTATGGAATTCCTATATAACTTTGGTTGTAGGTGTATGCAAACGTTGGAAATGGCTAAACAATCATAAACTATAGTTAAATCGAATGCTTTTCGTTTGTTTATGATTGTTTAGCCATTTCGACGTTTGTTTAGACCTACAACCAAAGTTATCCAAAGTTATAGGACCAAAGGTGGGTGTGTATGGAATTCCTATATAACTTTGGTTGAATGTGTATGCAAACTTTGGAAATGGCTAAACAATCATAAACTATAGTTAAATCGAATGCTTTTCGCTTGTTTTTGATTGTTTAGCCATTTCGACGTTTGTTTAGACCTACAACCAAAGTTATCCAAAGTTATAGGAACAAAGGTGGGTGTGTATGGAATTCCTATATAACTTTGGTTGTAGGTGTATGCAAACGTTGGAAAAGGCTAAACAATCATAAACTATAGTTAAATCGAATGCTTTTCGCTTGTTTTTGATTGTTTAGCCATTTCGACGTTTGTTTAGACCTACAACCAAAGTTATCCAAAGTTATAGGAACAAAGGTGGGTGTGTATGGAATTCCTATATAACTTTGGTTGTAGGTGTATGCAAACGTTGGAA
Source organism: Leptogaster cylindrica (assembly GCA_963082835.1). NCBI lineage: Eukaryota > Metazoa > Arthropoda > Insecta > Diptera > Asilidae > Leptogaster > Leptogaster cylindrica. The sequence goes on along the minus strand of OY720108.1, from coordinate 9,450,506 downwards.
ATGGTTAAAAAATCATAAACTATAGTTAAATCGAATGCTTTTCGTTTGTTTTTGATTGTTTAGCCATTTCGACGTTTGTTTAGACCTACAACCAAAGTTATCCAAAGTTATAGGAACAAAGGTGGGTATGTATGGAATTCCTATATAACTTTGGTTGTAGGTGTATGCAAACGTTGGAAATGGCTAAACAATTATAAACTATAGTTAAATCGAATGCTTTTCGTTTGTTTATGATTGTTTAGCCATTTCGACGTTTGTTTAGACCTACAACCAAAGTTATCCAAAGTTATAGGAACAAAGGTGGGTGTGTATGGAATTCCTATATAACTTTGGTTGTAGGTGTATGCAAACGTTGGAAATGGCTAAACAATCATAAACTATAGTTAAATCGAATGCTTTTCGTTTGTTTTTGATTGTTTAGCCATTTCGACGTTTGTTTAGACCTACAACCAAAATTATCCAAAGTTATAGGAACAAAGGTGGGTATGTATGGAATTCCTATATAACTTTGGTTGAATGTGTATGCAAACTTTGGAAATGGCTAAACAATCATAAACTATAGTTAAATCGAATGCTTTTCGTTTGTTTTTGATTGTTTAGCCATTTCGACGTTTGTTTAGACCTACAACCAAAGTTATCCAAAGTTATAGGAACAAAGGTGGGTGTGTATGGAATTCCTATATTACTTTGGTTGTAGGTGTATGCAAACGTTGGAAATGGCTAAACAATCATAACCTATAGTTAAATCGAATGCTTTTCGTTTGTTTTTGATTGTTTAGCCATTTCGACGTTTGTTTAGACCTACAACCAAAGTTATCCAAAGTTATGGGACCAAAGGTGGGTGTGTATGGAATTCCTATATAACTTTGGTTGTAGGTGTATGCAAACGTTGGAAATGGCTAAACAATCATAAACTATAGTTAAATCGAATGCTTTTCATTTGTTTTTGACAGTTTAGCCATTTCGACGTTTGTTTAGACATACAACCAAAGTTATCCAAAGTTATAGGACCAAAGGTGGGTGTGTATGGAATTCCTATATAACTTTGGTTGTAGGTGTTTGCAAACGTTGGAAATGGCTAAACAATCATAAACTATAGTTAAATCGAATGCTTTTCATTTGTTTTTGACAATTTAGCCATTTCGACGTTTGTTTAGACCAACAACCAAAGTTATCCAAAGTTATAGGACCAAAGGTGGGTGTGTGGAATTCCTATATAACTTTGGTTGTAGGTGTATGCAAACGTTGGAAATGGCTAAACAATCATAAACTATAGTTAAATCGAATGCTTTTCATTTGTTTTTGACAGTTTAGCCATTTCGACGTTTGTTTAGACCTACAACAAAAGTTATCCAAAGTTATAGGACCAAAGGTGGGTGTGTATGGAATTCCTATATAACTTTGGTTGTAGGTGTATGCAAACGTTGGAAATGGCTAAACAATCATAAACTATAGTTAAATCGAATGCTTTTCGTTTGTTTTTGATTGTTTAGCCATTTCGACGTTTGTTTAGACCTACAACCATAGTTATCCAAAGTTATAGGAACAAAGGTGGGTGTGTATGGAATTCCTATATAACTTTGGTTGTAGGTGTATGCAAACGTTGGAAATGGCTAAACAATCATAAACTATAGTTAAATCGAATGCTTTTCGCTTGTTTTCGATTGTTTAGCCATTTCGAAGTTTGTTTAGACCTACAACCAAAGTTATCCAAAGTTATAGGAATAAAGGTGGGTGTGTATGGAATTCCTATATACCTTTGGTTGTAGGTGTATGCAAACGTTGGAAAAGGCTAAACAATCATAAACTATAGTTAAATCGAATGCTTTTCGCTTGTTTTTGATTGTTTAGCCATTTCGACGTTTGTTTAGACCTACAACCAAAGTTATCCAAAGTTATAGGAACAAAGGTGGGTGTGTATGGAATTCCTATATAACTTTGGTTGTAGGTGTATGCAAACGTTGGAAATGGCTAAACAATCATAAACTATAGTTAAATCGAATGCTTTTCGTTTGTTTTTGATTGTTTAGCCATTTCGACGTTTGTTTAGACCTACAACAAAAGTTACAGGACCAAAGGTGGGTGTGTATGGAATTCGTATATAACTTTGGTTATAGGTGTATGCAAACGTTGGAAATGGCTAAACAATCATAAACTATATTTAAATCGAATGCTTTTCGTTTGTTTTTGATTGTTTAGCCATTTCGACGTTTGTTTAGACCTACAACCAAAGTTATCCAAAGTTATAGAAGCAAAGGTGGTTATGTATGGAATTCCTATATAACTTTGGTTGTAGGTGTATGCAAACGTTGGAAATGGCTAAACAATCATAAACTATAGTTAAATCGAATGCTTTTCGCTTGTTTTTGATTGTTTAGCCATTTCGACGTTTGTTTAGACCTACAACCAAAGTTATCCAAAGTTATAGGAACAAAGGTGGGTGTGTATGGAATTCCTATATAACTTTGGTTGTAGGTGTATGCAAACGTTGGAAATGGCTAAACAATCATAAACTATAGTTAAATCGAATGCTTTTCGCTTGTTTTTGATTGTTTAGCCATTTCGACGTTTGTTTAGACCTACAACCAAAGTTATCCAAAGTTATAGGAACAAAGGTGGGTGTGTATGGAATTCCTATATAACTTTGGTTATAGGTGTATGCAAACGTTGGAAAAGGCTAAACAATCATAAACTATAGTTAAATCGAATGCTTTTCGCTTGTTTTCGATTGTTTAGCCATTTCGAAGTTTGTTTAGACCTACAACCAAAGTTATCCAAAGTTATAGGAATAAAGGTGGGTGTGTATGGAATTCCTATATACCTTTGGTTGTAGGTGTATGCAAACGTTGGAAAAGGCTAAACAATCATAAACTATAGTTAAATCGAATGCTTTTCGCTTGTTTTTGATTGTTTAGCCATTTCGACGTTTGTTTAGACCTACAACCAAAGTTATCCAAAGTTATAGGAACAAAGGTGGGTGTGTATGGAATTCCTATATAACTTTGGTTGTAGGTGTATGCAAACGTTGGAAATGGCTAAACAATCATAAACTATAGTTAAATCGAATGCTTTTCGTTTGTTTTTGATTGTTTAGCCATTTCGACGTTTGTTTAGACCTACAACCAAAGTTATCCAAAGTTATAGGAACAAAGGTGGGTGTGTATGGAATTCCTATATAAATTTGGTTGTAAGTGTATGCAAACGTTGGAAATGGCTAAACAATCATAAACTATAGTTAAATCGAATGCTTTTCGCTTGTTTTTGATTGTTTAGCCATTTCGACGTTTGTTTAGACCTACAACCAAAGTTATCCAAAGTTATAGGAACAAAGGTGGGTGTGTATGGAATTCCTATATAACTTTGGTTGTAGGTGTATGCAAACGTTGGAAATGGCTAAACAATTATAAACTATAGTTAAATCGAATGCTTTTCGTTTGTTTATGATTGTTTAGCCATTTCGACGTTTGTTTAGACCTACAACCAAAGTTATCCAAAGTTATAGGAACAAAGGTGGGTGTGTATGGAATTCCTATATAACTTTGGTTGTAAGTGTATGCAAACGTTGGAAATGGCTAAACAATCATAAACTATAGTTAAATCGAATGCTTTTCGCTTGTTTTTGATTGTTTAGCCATTTCGACGTTTGTTTAGACGTACAACCAAAGTTATCCAAAGTTATAGGAACAAAGGTGGGTGTGGATGGAATTCCTATATAACTTTGGTTGTAGGTGTATGCAAACGTTGGAAATGGTTAAACAATCATAAACTATAGTTAAATCGAATGCTTTTCGTTTGTTTTTGATTGTTTAGCCATTTCGACGTTTGTTTAGACCTACAACCAAAGTTATCCAAAGTTATAGGAACAAAGGTGGGTATGTATGGAATTCCTATATAACTTTGGTTGTAGGTGTATGCAAACGTTGGAAATGGCTAAACAATCATAAACTATAGTTAAATCGAATGCTTTTCATTTGTTTTTGATTGTTTAGCCATTTCGACGTTTGTTTAGACCTACAACCAAAGTTATCCAAAGTTATAGGAACAAAGGTGGGTGTGTATGGAATTCCTATATAAATTTGGTTGTAAGTGTATGCAAACGTTGGAAATGGCTAAACAATCATAAACTATAGTTAAATCGAATGCTTTTCGCTTGTTTTTGATTGTTTAGCCATTTCGACGTTTGTTTAGACCTACAACCAAAGTTATCCAAAGTTATAGGAACAAAGGTGGATGTGTATGGAATTCCTATATAACTTTGGTTGTAGGTGTATGCAAACGTTGGAAATGGCTAAACAATTATAAACTATAGTTAAATCGAATGCTTTTCGTTTGTTTATGATTGTTTAGCCATTTCGACGTTTGTTTAGACCTACAACCAAAGTTATCCAAAGTTATAGGAACAAAGGTGGGTGTGTATGGAATTCCTATATAACTTTGGTTGTAGGTGTATGCAAACGTTGGAAATGGCCAAACAATCATAAACTATAGTTAAATCGAATGCTTTTCGTTTGTTTTTGATTGTTTAGCCATTTCGACGTTTGTTTAGACCTACAACCAAAGTTATCCAAAGTTATAGGAACAAAGGTGGGTGTGTATGGAATTCCTATATAACTTTGGTTGTAGGTGTATGCAAACGTTGGAAAAGGCTAAACAATCATAAACTATAGTTACATCGAATGCTTTTCGCTTGTTTTTGATTGTTTAGCCATTTCGACGTTTGTTTAGACCTACAACCAAAGTTATCCAAAGTTATAGGAACAAAGGTGGGTGTGTATGGAATTCCTATATAACTTTGGTTGTAGGTGTATGCAAACGTTGGAAATGACTAAACAATTATAAACTATAGTTAAATCGAATGCTTTTCGTTTGTTTATGATTGTTTAGCCATTTCAACGTTTGTTTAGACCTACAACCAAAGTTATCCAAAGTTATAGGAACAAAGGTGGGTGTGTATGGAATTCCTATATAACTTTGGTTGTAGGTGTATGCAAACGTTGGAAATGGCTAAACAATCATAAACTATAGTTAAATCGAATGCTTTTCGTTTGTTTTTAATTGTTTAGCCATTTCGACGTTTGTTTAGACCTACAACCAAAGTTATCCAAAGTTATAGGAACAAAGGTGGGTGTGTATGGAATTCCTATATAAATTTGGTTGTAGGTGTATGCAAACGTTGGAAATGGCTAAACAATCATAAACTAGAGTTAAATCGAATGCTTTTCGCTTGTTTTTGATTGTTTAGCCATTTCGACGTTTGTTTAGACCTACAACCAAAGTTATCCAAAGTTATAGGAACAAAGGTGGATGTGTATGGAATTCCTATATAACTTTGGTTGTAGGTGTATGCAAACGTTGGAAATGGCTAAACAATCATAAACTATAGTTAAATCGAATGCTTTTCGTTTGTTTATGATTGTTTAGCCATTTCGACGTTTGTTTAGACCTACAACCAAAGTTATCCAAAGTTATAGGAACAAAGGTGGGTGTGTATGGAATTCCTATATAACTTTGGTTGTACGTGTATGCAAACGTTGGAAATGGCCAAACAATCATAAACTATAGTTAAATCGAATGCTTTTCGTTTGTTTTTGATTGTTTAGCCATTTCGACGTTTGTTTAGACCTACAACCAAAGTTATCCAAAGTTATAGGAACAAAGGTGGGTGTGTATGGAATTCCTATATAACTTTGGTTGTAGGTGTATGCAAACGTTGGAAAAGGCTAAACAATCATAAACTATAGTTACATCGAATGCTTTTCGCTTGTTTTTGATTGTTTAGCCATTTCGACGTTTGTTTAGACCTACAACCAAAGTTATCCAAAGTTATAGGAACAAAGGTGGGTGTGTATGGAATTCCTATATAACTTTGGTTGTAGGTGTATGCAAACGTTGGAAATGACTAAACAATTATAAACTATAGTTAAATCGAATGCTTTTCGTTTGTTTATGATTGTTTAGCCATTTCAACGTTTGTTTAGACCTACAACCAAAGTTATCCAAAGTTATAGGAACAAAGGTGGGTGTGTATGGAATTCCTATATAACTTTGGTTGTAGGTGTATGCAAACGTTGGAAATGGCTAAACAATCATAAACTATAGTTAAATCGAATGCTTTTCGTTTGTTTTTGATTGTTTAGCCATTTCGACGTTTGTTTAGACCTACAACCAAAGTTATCCAAAGTTATAGGAACAAAGGTGGGTGTGTATGGAATTCCTATATAAATTTGGTTGTAGGTGTATGCAAACGTTGGAAATGGCTAAACAATCATAAACTAGAGTTAAATCGAATGCTTTTCGCTTGTTTTTGATTGTTTAGCCATTTCGACGTTTGTTTAGACCTACAACCAAAGTTATCCAAAGTTATAGGAACAAAGGTGGGTGTGTATGGAATTCCTATATAACTTTGGTTGTAGGTGTATGCAAACGTTGGAAATGGCTAAACAATCATAAACTAGAGTTAAATCGAATGCTTTTCGCTTGTTTTTGATTGTTTAGCCATTTCGACGTTTGTTTAGACATACAACCAAAGTTATCCAAAGTTATAGGAACAAAGGTGGGTGTGTATGGAATTCCTATATAAATTTGGTTGTAGGTGTATGCAAACGTTGGAAATGGCTAAACAATCATAAACTATAGTTAAATCGAATGCTTTTCGTTTGTTTTTGATTGTTTAGCCATTTCGACGTTTGTTTAGACCTACAACCAAAGTTATCCAAAGTTATAGGAACAAAGGTGGGTGTGTATGGAATTCCTATATAACTTTGGTTGTAGGTGTATGCAAACGTTGGAAATGGCTAAACAATTATAAACTATAGTTAAATCGAATGCTTTTCGTTTGTTTATGATTGTTTAGCCATTTCGACGTTTGTTTAGACCTACAACCAAAGTTATCCAAAGTTATAGGAACAAAGGTGGGTGTGTATGGAATTCCTATATAACTTTGGTTGTACGTGTATGCAAACGTTGGAAATGGCTAAACAATCATAAACTATAGTTAAATCGAATGCTTTTCGTTTGTTTATGATTGTTTAGCCATTTCGACATTTGTTTAGACCTACAACCAAAGTTATCCAAAGTTATAGGAACAAAGGTGGGTATGTATGGAATTCCTATATAAATTTGGTTGTAGGTGTATGCAAACGTTGGAAATGGCTAAACAATCATAAACTATAGTTAAATCGAATGCTTTTCGGTTGTTTTTGATTGTTTAGCCATTTCGACGTTTGTTTAGACCTACAACCAAAGTTATCCAAAGTTATAGGAACAAAGGTGGGTGTGTATGGAATTCCTATATAACTTTGGTTGTAGGTGTATGCAAACGTTGGAAAAGGCTAAACAATCATAAACTATAGTTAAATCGAATGTTTTTCGCTTGTTTTTGATTGTTTAGCCATTTCGACGTTTGTTTAGACCTACAACCAAAGTTATCCAAAGTTATAGGAACAAAGGTGGGTGTGTATGGAATTCCTATATAACTTTGGTTGTAGGTGTATGCAAACGTTGGAAATGGTTAAAAAATCATAAACTATAGTTAAATCGAATGCTTTTCGTTTGTTTTTGATTGTTTAGCCATTTCGACGTTTGTTTAGACCTACAACCAAAGTTATCCAAAGTTATAGGAACAAAGGTGGGTATGTATGGAATTCCTATATAACTTTGGTTGTAGGTGTATGCAAACGTTGGAAATGGCTAAACAATCATAAACTATAGTTAAATCGAATGCTTTTCGTTTGTCTTTGATTGTTTAGCCATTTCGACGTTTGTTTAGACCTACAACCAAAGTTATCCAAAGTTATAGGAACAAAGGTGGGTGTGTATGGAATTCCTATATAAATTTGGTTGTAAGTGTATGCAAACGTTGGAAATGGCTAAACAATCATAAACTATAGTTAAATCGAATGCTTTTCGCTTGTTTTTGATTGTTTATCCATTTCGACGTTTGTTTAGACCAACAACCAAAGTTATCCAAAGTTATAGGAACAAAGGTGGGTGTGTATGGAATTCCTATATAACTTTGGTTGTAGGTGTATGCAAACGTTGGAAATGGCTAAACAATTATAAACTATAGTTAAATCGAATGCTTTTCGTTTGTTTATGATTGTTTAGCCATTTCGACGTTTGTTTAGACCTACAACCAAAGTTATCCAAAGTTATAGGAACAAAGGTGGGTGTGTATGGAATTCCTATATAACTTTGGTTGTAGGTGTATGCAAACGTTGGAAATGGCTAAACAATCATAAACTATAGTTAAATCGAATGCTTTTCGTTTGTTTTTGATTGTTTACCTATTTCGACGTTTGTTTAGACCTACAACCAAAGTTATCCAAAGTTATAGGAACAAAGGTGGGTGTGTATGGAATTCCTATATAAATTTGGTTGTAAGTGTATGCAAACGTTGGAAATGGCTAAACAATCATAAACTATAGTTAAATCGAATGCTTTTCGCTTGTTTTTGATTGTTTAGCCATTTCGACGTTTGTTTAGACCTACAACCAAAGTTATCCAAAGTTATAGGAACAAAGGTGGGTATGTATGGAATTCCTATATAACTTTGGTTGTAGGTGTATGCAAACGTTGGAAATGGCTAAACAATCATAAACTATAGTTAAATCGAATGCTTTTCATTTGTTTTTGATTGTTTAGCCATTTCGACGTTTGTTTAGACCTACAACCAAAGTTATCCAAAGTTATAGGAACAAAGGTGGGTGTGTATGGAATTCCTATATAACTTTGGTTGTAGGTGTATGCAAACGTTGGAAATGGCTAAACAATCATAAACTAGAGTTAAATCGAATGCTTTTCGCTTGTTTTTGATTGTTTAGCCATTTCGACGTTTGTTTAGACCTACAACCAAAGTTATCCAAAGTTATAGGAACAAAGGTGGGTGTGTATGGAATTCCTATATAAATTTGGTTGTAGGTGTATGCAAACGTTGGAAATGGCTAAACAATCATAAACTATAGTTAAATCGAATGCTTTTCGTTTGTTTTTGATTGTTTAGCCATTTCGACGTTTGTTTAGACCTACAACCAAAGTTATCCAAAGTTATAGGAACAAAGGTGGGTGTGTATGGAATTCCTATATAACTTTGGTTGTAGGTGTATGCAAACGTTGGAAATGGCTAAACAATTATAAACTATAGTTAAATCGAATGCTTTTCGTTTGTTTATGATTGTTTAGCCATTTCGACGTTTGTTTAGACCTACAACCAAAGTTATCCAAAGTTATAGGAACAAAGGTGGGTGTGTATGGAATTCCTATATAACTTTGGTTGTACGTGTATGCAAACGTTGGAAATGGCTAAACAATCATAAACTATAGTTAAATCGAATGCTTTTCGTTTGTTTATGATTGTTTAGCCATTTCGACGTTTGTTTAGACCTACAACCAAAGTTATCCAAAGTTATAGGAACAAAGGTGGGTATGTATGGAATTCCTATATAAATTTGGTTGTAGGTGTATGCAAACGTTGGAAATGGCTAAACAATCATAAACTATAGTTAAATCGAATGCTTTTCGGTTGTTTTTGATTGTTTAGCCATTTCGACGTTTGTTTAGACCTACAACCAAAGTTATCCAAAGTTATAGGAACAAAGGTGGGTGTGTATGGAATTCCTATATAACTTTGGTTGTAGGTGTATGCAAACGTTGGAAAAGGCTAAACAATCATAAACTATAGTTAAATCGAATGTTTTTCGCTTGTTTTTGATTGTTTAGCCATTTCGACGTTTGTTTAGACCTACAACCAAAGTTATCCAAAGTTATAGGAACAAAGGTGGGTGTGTATGGAATTCCTATATAACTTTGGTTGTAGGTGTATGCAAACGTTGGAAATGGTTAAAAAATCATAAACTATAGTTAAATCGAATGCTTTTCGTTTGTTTTTGATTGTTTAGCCATTTCGACGTTTGTTTAGACCTACAACCAAAGTTATCCAAAGTTATAGGAACAAAGGTGGGTATGTATGGAATTCCTATATAACTTTGGTTGTAGGTGTATGCAAACGTTGGAAATGGCTAAACAATCATAAACTATAGTTAAATCGAATGCTTTTCGTTTGTCTTTGATTGTTTAGCCATTTCGACGTTTGTTTAGACCTACAACCAAAGTTATCCAAAGTTATAGGAACAAAGGTGGGTGTGTATGGAATTCCTATATAAATTTGGTTGTAAGTGTATGCAAACGTTGGAAATGGCTAAACAATCATAAACTATAGTTAAATCGAATGCTTTTCACTTGTTTTTGATTGTTTATCCATTTCGACGTTTGTTTAGACCAACAACCAAAGTTATCCAAAGTTATAGGAACAAAGGTGGGTGTGTATGGAATTCCTATATAACTTTGGTTGTAGGTGTATGCAAACGTTGGAAATGGCTAAACAATTATAAACTATAGTTAAATCGAATGCTTTTCGTTTGTTTATGATTGTTTAGCCATTTCGACGTTTGTTTAGACCTACAACCAAAGTTATCCAAAGTTATAGGAACAAAGGTGGGTGTGTATGGAATTCCTATATAACTTTGGTTGTAGGTGTATGCAAACGTTGGAAATGGCTAAACATACATAAACTACAGTTAAATCGAATGCTTTTCGTTTGTTTTTGATTGTTTAGCTATTTCGACGTTTGTTTAGACCTACAACCAAAGTTATCCAAAGTTATAGGAACAAAGGTGGGTGTGTATGGAATTCCTATATAAATTTGGTTGTAAGTGTATGCAAACGTTGGAAATGGCTAAACAATCATAAACTATAGTTAAATCGAATGCTTTTCGCTTGTTTTTGATTGTTTAGCCATTTCGACGTTTGTTTAGACCTACAACCAAAGTTATCCAAAGTTATAGGAACAAAGGTGGGTATGTATGGAATTCCTATATAACTTTGGTTGTAGGTGTATGCAAACGTTGGAAATGGCTAAACAATCATAAACTATAGTTAAATCGAATGCTTTTCATTTGTTTTTGATTGTTTAGCCATTTCGACGTTTGTTTAGACCTACAACCAAAGTTATCCAAAGTTATAGGAACAAAGGTGGGTATGTATGGAATTCCTATATAACTTTGGTTGTAGGTGTATGTAAACGTTGGAAATGGCTAAACAATTATAAACTATAGTTAAATCGAATGCTTTTCGTTTGTTTATGATTGTTTAGCCATTTCGACGTTTGTTTAGACCTACAACAAAAGTTACAGGACCAAAGGTTGGTGTGTACGAAATTCCTATATAACTTTGGTTGTAGGTGTATGCAAACGTTGGAAATGGCTAAACAATCATAAACTATAGTTACATCGAATGCTTTTCATTTGTTTTTGATTGTTTAGCCATTTCGACGTTTGTTTAGACCTACAACCAAAGTTATCCAAAGTTATAGGAACAAAGGTGGGTATGTATGGAATTCCTATATAACTTTGGTTGTAGGTGTATGCAAACGTTGGAAATGGCTAAACAATTATAAACTATAGTTAAATCGAATGCTTTTCGTTTGTTTATGATTGTTTAGCCATTTCGACGTTTGTTTAGACCTACAACCAAAGTTATCCAAAGTTATAGGAACAAAGGTGGGTGTGTATGGAATTCCTATATAACTTTGGTTGTAGGTGTATGCAAACGTTGGAAATGGCTAAACAATCATAAACTATAGTTAAATCGAATGCTTTTCGTTTGTTTTTGATTGTTTAGCCATTTCGACGTTTGTTTAGACCTACAACCAAAGTTATCCAAAGTTATAGGAACAAAGGTGGGTGTGTATGGAATTCCTATATAACTTTGGTTGTAGGTGTATGCAAACGTTGGAAATGGCTAAACAATCATAAACTATAGTTAAATCGAATGCTTTTCGTTTGTTTTTGATTGTTTAGCCAATTCGACGTTTGTTTAGACCTACAACCAAAGTTATCCAAAGTTATAGGAACAAAGGTGGGTATGTATGGAATTCCTATATAACTTTGGTTGTAGGTGTATGCAAACGTTGGAAATGGCTAAACAATCATAAACTATAGTTAAATCGAATGCTTTTCGCTTGTTTTTGATTGTTTAGACCTACAACCATAGTTATCCAAAGTTATAGGAACAAAGGTGGGTGTGTATGGAATTCCTATATAACTTTGGTTGTAGGTGTATGCAAACGTTGGAAATGGCTAAACAATTATAAACTATAGTTAAATCGAATGCTTTTCGTTTGTTTTTGATTGTTTAGCCATTTCGACGTTTGTTTAGACCTACAACCAAAGTTATCCAAAGTTATAGGAACAAAGGTGGGTGTGTATGGAATTCCTATAAAACTTTGGTTGAATGTGTATGCAAACTTTGGAAATGGCTAAACAATCATAAACTATAGTTAAATCGAATGCTTTTCGTTTGTTTTTGATTGTTTAGCCATTTCGACGTTTGTTTAGACCTACAACCAAAGTTATCCAAAGTTATAGGAACAAAGGTGGGTGTGTATGGAATTCCTATATAACTTTGGTTGAATGTGTATGCAAACTTTGGAAATGGCTAAACAATCATAAACTATAGTTAAATCGAATGCTTTTCGTTTGTTTATGATTGTTTAGCCATTTCGACGTTTGTTTAGACCTACAACCAAAGTTATCCAAAGTTATAGGAACAAAGGTGGGTGTGTATGGAATTCCTATATAACTTTGGTTGAATGTGTATGCAAACGTTGGAAATGGCTAAACAATCATAAACTATAGTTAAATCGAATGCTTTTCACTTGTTTTTGACAGTTTAGCCATTTCGACGTTTGTTTAGACCTACAACCAAGGTTATCCAAAGTTATAGGACCAAAGGTGGGTGTGTATGGAATTCCTATATAACTTTGGTTGTAGGTGTATGCAAACGTTGGAAATGGCTAAACAATCATAAACTATAGTTAAATCGAATGCTTTTCATTTGTTTTTGATTGTTTAGCCATTTCGACGTTTGTTTAGACCTACAACCAAAGTTATCCAAAGTTATAGGAACAAAGGTGGGTGTGTATGGAATTCCTATATAACTTTGGTTGTAGGTGTATGCAAACGTTGGAAATGGCTAAACAATCATAAACTATAGTTAAATCGAATGCTTTTCGTTTGTTTTTGATTGTTTAGCCATTTCGACGTTTGTTTAGACCTACAACCAAAGTTATCCAAAGTTATAGGAACAAAGGTGGGTGTGTATGGAATTCCTATATAACTTTGGTTGAATGTGTATGCAAACGTTGGAAATGGCTAAACAATCATAAACTATAGTTAAATCGAATGCTTTTCATTTGTTTTTGATTGTTTAGCCATTTCGACGTTTGTTTAGACCTACAACCAAAGTTATCCAAAGTTATAGGAACAAAGGTGGGTGTGTATGGAATTCCTATATAACTTTGGTTGAATGTGTATGCAAACGTTGGAAATGGCTAAACAATCATAAACTATAGTTAAGTCGAATGCTTTTCGTTTGTTTTTGATTGTTTAGCCATTTCGACGTTTGTTTAGACCTACAACCAAAGTTATCCAATGTTATAGGAACAAATGTGGGTGTGTATGGAATTCCTATATAACTTTGGTTGTAGGTGTATGCAAACGTTGGAAATGGCTAAACAATCATAAACTATAGTTAAATCGAATGCTTTTCGTTTGTTTTTGATTGTTTAGCCATTTCGACGTTTGTTTAGACCTACAACCAAAGTTATCCAAAGTTATAGGAACAAAGGTGGGTATGTATGGAATTCCTATATAACTTTGGTTGTAGGTGTATGCAAACGTTGGAAATGGCTAAACAATCATAAACTATAGTTAAATCGAATGCTTTTCATTTGTTTTTGATTGTTTAGCCATTTCGACGTTTGTTTAGACCTACAACCAAAGTTATCCAAAGTTATAGGAACAAAGGTAGGTATGTATGGAATTCCTATATAACTTTGGTTGTAGGTGTATGCAAACGTTGGAAATGGCTAAACAATCATAAACTATAGTTAAATCGAATGCTTTTCATTTGTTTTTGATTGTTTAGCCATTTCGACGTTTGTTTAGACCTACAACCAAAGTTATCCAAAGTTATAGGAACAAAGGTGGGTGTGTATGGAATTCCTATATAACTTTGGTTGAATGTGTATGCAAACGTTGGAAATGGCTAAACAATAATAAACTATAGTTAAGTCGAATGCTTTTCGTTTGTTTTTGATTGTTTAGCCATTTCGACGTTTGTTTAGACCTACAACCAAAGTTATCCAATGTTATAGGAACAAATGTGGGTGTGTATGGAATTCCTATATAACTTTGGTTGTAGGTGTATGCAAACGTTGGAAATGGCTAAACAATCATAAACTATAGTTAAATCGAATGCTTTTCGTTTGTTTTTGATTGTTTAGCCATTTCGACGTTTGTTTAGACCTACAACCAAAGTTATCCAAAGTTATAGGAACAAAGGTGGGTATGTATGGAATTCCTATATAACTTTGGTTGTAGGTGTATGCAAACGTTGGAAATGGCTAAACAATCATAAACTATAGTTAAATCGAATGCTTTTCATTTGTTTTTGATTGTTTAGCCATTTCGACGTTTGTTTAGACCTACAACCAAAGTTATCCAAAGTTATAGGAACAAAGGTGGGTGTGTATGGAATTCCTATACAACTTTGGTTGTAGGTGTATGCAAACGTTGGAAATGGCTAAACAATTATAAACTATAGTTAAATCGAATGCTTTTCGTTTGTTTATGATTGTTTAGCCATTTCGACGTTTGTTTAGACCTACAACCAAAGTTATCCAAAGTTATAGGAACAAAGGTGGGTGTGTATGGAATTCCTATATAACTTTGGTTGTAGGTGTATGCAAACGTTGGAAATGGCTAAACAATCATAAACTATAGTTAAATCGAATGCTTTTCGTTTGTTTTTGATTGTTTAGCCATTTCGACGTTTGTTTAGACCTACAACCAAAGTTATCCAAAGTTATAGGAACAAAGGTGGGTGTGTATGGAATTCCTATATAACTTTGGTTGTACGTGTATGCAAACGTTGGAAATGGCTAAACAATCATAAACTATAGTTAAATCGAATGCTTTTCGTTTGTTTATGATTGTTTAGCCATTTCGACGTTTGTTTAGACCTACAACCAAAGTTATCCAAAGTTATAGGAACAAAGGTGGGTGTGTATGGAATTCCTCTATAATTTTGGTTGTAGGTGTATGCAAACGTTGGAAATGGCTAAACAATCGTAAACTATAGTGAAATCGAATGCTTTTCGTTTGTTTATGATTGTTTAGCCATTTCGACGTTTGTTTAGACCTACAACCAAAGTTATCCAAAGTTATAGGAACAAAGGTGGGTATGTATGGAATTCCTATATAACTTTGGTTGTAGGTGTATGCAAACGTTGGAAATGGCTAAACAATCATAAACTATAGTTAAATCGAATGCTTTTCATTTGTTTTTGATTGTTTAGCCATTTCGACGTTTGTTTAGACCTACAACCAAAGTTATCCAAAGTTATAGGAACAAAGGTGGGTATGTATGGAATTCCTATATAACTTTGGTTGTAGGTGTATGTAAACGTTGGAAATGGCTAAACAATTATAAACTATAGTTAAATCGAATGCTTTTCGTTTGTTTATGATTGTTTAGCCATTTCGACGTTTGTTTAGACCTACAACAAAAGTTACAGGACCAAAGGTTGGTGTGTACGGAATTCCTATATAACTTTGGTTGTAGGTGTATGCAAACGTTGGAAATGGCTAAACAATCAAAAACTATAGTTAAATCGAATGCTTTTCATTTGTTTTTGATTGTTTAGCCATTTCGACGTTTGTTTAGACCTACAACCAAAGTTATCCAAAGTTATAGGAACAAAGGTGGGTATGTATGGAATTCCTATATAACTTTGGTTGTAGGTGTATGCAAACGTTGGAAATGGCTAAACAATTATAAACTATAGTTAAATCGAATGCTTTTCGTTTGTTTATGATTGTTTAGCCATTTCGACGTTTGTTTAGACCTACAACCAAAGTTATCCAAAGTTATAGGAACAAAGGTGGGTGTGTATGGAATTCCTATATAACTTTGGTTGTAGGTGTATGCAAACGTTGGAAATGGCTAAACAATCATAAACTATAGTTAAATCGAATGCTTTTCGTTTGTTTTTGATTGTTTAGCCATTTCGACGTTTGTTTAGACCTACAACCAAAGTTATCCAAAGTTATAGGAACAAAGGTGGGTGTGTATGGAATTCCTATATAACTTTGGTTGTAGGTGTATGCAAACGTTGGAAATGGCTAAACAATCATAAACTATAGTTAAATCGAATGCTTTTCGTTTGTTTTTGATTGTTTAGCCAATTCGACGTTTGTTTAGACCTACAACCAAAGTTATCCAAAGTTATAGAAACAAGGGTGGGTATGTATGGAATTCCTATATAACTTTGGTTGTAGGTGTATGCAAACGTTGGAAATGGCTAAACAATTATAAACTATAATTAAATCGAATGCTTTTCGTTTGTTTTTGATTGTTTAGGCATTTCGACGTTTGTTTAGACCTACAACCAAAGTTATCCAAAGTTATAGGAACAAGGGTGGGTGTGTATGGAATTCCTATATAACTTTGGTTGTAGGTGTATGCAAACGTTGGAAATGGCTAAACAATTATAAACTATAATTAAATCGAATGCTTTTCGTTTGTTTTTGATTGTTTAGGCATTTCGACGTTTGTTTAGACCTACAACCAAAGTTATCCAAAGTTATAGGAACAAAGGTGGGTGTGTATGGAATTCCTATATAACTTTGGTTGAATGTGTATGCAAACTTTGGAAATGGCTAAACAATCATAAACTATAGTTAAATCGAATGCTTTTCGTTTGTTTTTGATTGTTTAGCCATTTCGACGTTTGTTTAGACCTACAACCAAAGTTATCCAAAGTTATAGGAACAAAGGTGGGTGTGTATGGAATTCCTATATAACTTTGGTTGAATGTGTATGCAAACTTTGGAAATGGCTA
This sequence comes from Leptogaster cylindrica, assembly GCA_963082835.1. Lineage (NCBI taxonomy): Eukaryota > Metazoa > Arthropoda > Insecta > Diptera > Asilidae > Leptogaster > Leptogaster cylindrica. The sequence goes on along the minus strand of OY720108.1, from coordinate 9,433,546 downwards.
AAAAATCATAAACTATAGTTAAATCGAATGCTTTTCGTTTGTTTATGATTGTTTAGCCATTTCGACGTTTGTTTAGACCTACAACCAAAGTTATCCAAAGTTATAGGAACAAAGGTGGGTGTGTATGGAATTCCTATATAACTTTGGTTGTAGGTGTATGCAAACTTTGGAAATGGCTAAACAATCATAAACTATAGTTAAATCGAATGCTTTTCGTTTGTTTTTGATTGTTTAGCCATTTCGACGTTTGTTTAGACCTACAACCAAAGTTATCCAAAGTTATAGGAACAAAGGTGGGTGTGTATGGAATTCCTATATAACTTTGGTTGAATGTGTATGCAAACGTTGGAAATGGCTAAACAATCATAAACTATAGTTAAATCGAATGCTTTTCGTTTGTTTTTGATTGTTTAGCCATTTCGACGTTTGTTTAGACCTACAACCAAAGTTATCCAATGTTATAGAACCAAAGGTGGGTATGTATGGAATTCCTATATAACTTTGGTTGTAGGTGTATGCAAACGTTGGAAATGGCTAAACAATCATAAACTATAGTTAAATCGAATGCTTTTCATTTGTTTTTGATTGGTCAGCCATTTCGACGTTTGTTTAGACCTACAACCATAGTTATCCAAAGTTATAGGAACAAATGTGGGTGTGTATGGAATTCCTATATAACTTTGGTTGTAGGTGTATGCAAACGTTGGAAATGGCTAAACAATCATAAACTATAGTTAAATCGAATGCTTTTCGTTTGTTTTTGATTGTTTAGCCATTTCGACGTTTGTTTAGACCTACAACCAAAGTTATCCAAAGTTATAGGAACAAAGGTGGGTATGTATGGAATTCCTATATAACTTTTTTTGTAGGTGTATGCAAACGTTGGAAATGGCTAAACAATCATAAACTATAGTTAAATCGAATGCTTTTCGCTTGTTTTTGATTGTTTAGCCATTTCGACGTTTGTTTAGACCTACAACCAAAGTTATCCAAAGTTATAGGAACAAAGGTAGGTATGTATGGAATTCCTATATAACTTTGGTTGTAGGTGTATGCAAACGTTGGAAATGGCTAAACAATCATAAACTATAGTTAAATCGAATGCTTTTCATTTGTTTTTGATTGTTTAGCCATTTCGACGTTTGTTTAGACCTACAACCAAAGTTATCCAAAGTTATAGGAACAAAGGTTGGTGTGTATGGAATTCCTATATAACTTTGGTTGTAGGTGTATGCAAACGTTGGAAATGGCTAAACAATTATAAACTATAGTTAAATCGAATGCTTTTCGTTTGTTTATGATTGTTTAGCCATTTCGACGTTTGTTTAGACCTACAACCAAAGTTACAGGACCAAAGGTTGGTGTGTACGGAATTCCTATATAACTTTGGTTGTAGGTGTATGCAAACGTTGGAAATGGCTAAACAATCATAAACTATAGTTAAATCGAATGCTTTTCATTTGTTTTTGATTGTTTAGCCATTTCGACGTTTGTTTAGACCTACAACCAAAGTTATCCAAAGTTATAGGAACAAAGGTGGGTGTGTATGGAATTCCTATACAACTTTGGTTGTAGGTGTATGCAAACGTTGGAAATGGCTAAACAATTATAAACTATAGTTAAATCGAATGCTTTTCATTTGTTTATGATTGTTTAGCCATTTCGACGTTTGTTTAGACCTACAACCAAAGTTATCCAAAGTTATAGGAACAAAGGTTGGTGTGTATGGAATTCCTATATAACTTTGGTTGTAGGTGTATGCAAACGTTGGAAATGGCTAAACAATTATAAACTATAGTTAAATCGAATGCTTTTCGTTTGTTTATGATTGTTTAGCCATTTCGACGTTTGTTTAGACCTACAACCAAAGTTACAGGACCAAAGGTTGGTGTGTACGGAATTCCTATATAACTTTGGTTGTAGGTGTATGCAAACGTTGGAAATGGCTAAACAATCATAAACTATAGTTAAATCGAATGCTTTTCGTTTGTTTTTGATTGTTTAGCCATTTCGACGTTTGTTTAGACCTACAACCAAAGTTATCCAAAGTTATAGGAACAAAGGTGAGTGTGTATGGAATTCCTATATAAATTTGGTTGTAGGTGTATGCAAACGTTGGAAATGGCTAAACAATCATAAACTATAGTTAAATCGAATGCTTTTCGCTTGTTTTTGATTGTTTAGCCATTTCGACGTTTGTTTAGACCTACAACCAAAGTTATCCAAAGTTATAGGAACAAAGGTGGGTGTGTATGGAATTCCTATATAACTTTGGTTGTACGTGTATGCAAACGTTGGAAATGGCTAAACAATCATAAACTATAGTTAAATCGAATGCTTTTCGTTTGTTTATGATTGTTTAGCCATTTCGACGTTTGTTTAGACCTACAACCAAAGTTATCCAAAGTTATAGGAACAAAGGTTGGTGTGTATGGAATTCCTATATAACTTTGGTTGTAGGTGTATGCAAACGTTGGAAATGGCTAAACAATTATAAACTATAGTTAAATCGAATGCTTTTCGTTTGTTTATGATTGTTTAGCCATTTCGACGTTTGTTTAGACCTACAACCAAAGTTATCCAAAGTTATAGGAACAAAGGTGGGTGTGTATGGAATTCCTATATAACTTTGGTTGTAGGTGTATGCAAACGTTGGAAATGGCTAAACAATCATAAACTATAGTTAAATCGAATGCTTTTCGTTTGTTTTTGATTGTTTACCTATTTCGACGTTTGTTTAGACCTACAACCAAAGTTATCCAAAGTTATAGGAACAAAGGTGGGTGTGTATGGAATTCCTATATAAATTTGGTTGTAAGTGTATGCAAACGTTGGAAATGGCTAAACAATCATAAACTATAGTTAAATCGAATGCTTTTCGCTTGTTTTTGATTGTTTAGCCATTTCGACGTTTGTTTAGACCTACAACCAAAGTTATCCAAAGTTATAGGAACAAAGGTGGGTATGTATGGAATTCCTATATAACTTTGGTTGTAGGTGTATGCAAACGTTGGAAATGGCTAAACAATCATAAACTATAGTTAAATCGAATGCTTTTCATTTGTTTTTGATTGTTTAGCCATTTCGACGTTTGTTTAGACCTACAACCAAAGTTATCCAAAGTTATAGGAACAAAGGTGGGTGTGTATGGAATTCCTATATAACTTTGGTTGTAGGTGTATGCAAACGTTGGAAATGGCTAAACAATCATAAACTAGAGTTAAATCGAATGCTTTTCGCTTGTTTTTGATTGTTTAGCCATTTCGACGTTTGTTTAGACCTACAACCAAAGTTATCCAAAGTTATAGGAACAAAGGTGGGTGTGTATGGAATTCCTATATAAATTTGGTTGTAGGTGTATGCAAACGTTGGAAATGGCTAAACAATCATAAACTATAGTTAAATCGAATGCTTTTCGTTTGTTTTTGATTGTTTAGCCATTTCGACGTTTGTTTAGACCTACAACCAAAGTTATCCAAAGTTATAGGAACAAAGGTGGGTGTGTATGGAATTCCTATATAACTTTGGTTGTAGGTGTATGCAAACGTTGGAAATGGCTAAACAATTATAAACTATAGTTAAATCGAATGCTTTTCGTTTGTTTATGATTGTTTAGCCATTTCGACGTTTGTTTAGACCTACAACCAAAGTTATCCAAAGTTATAGGAACAAAGGTGGGTGTGTATGGAATTCCTATATAACTTTGGTTGTACGTGTATGCAAACGTTGGAAATGGCTAAACAATCATAAACTATAGTTAAATCGAATGCTTTTCGTTTGTTTATGATTGTTTAGCCATTTCGACGTTTGTTTAGACCTACAACCAAAGTTATCCAAAGTTATAGGAACAAAGGTGGGTGTGTATGGAATTCCTATATAACTTTGGTTGTAGGTGTATGCAAACGTTGGAAAAGGCTAAACAATCATAAACTATAGTTAAATCGAATGTTTTTCGCTTGTTTTTGATTGTTTAGCCATTTCGACGTTTGTTTAGACCTACAACCAAAGTTATCCAAAGTTATAGGAACAAAGGTGGGTGTGTATGGAATTCCTATATAACTTTGGTTGTAGGTGTATGCAAACGTTGGAAATGGTTAAAAAATCATAAACTATAGTTAAATCGAATGCTTTTCGTTTGTTTTTGATTGTTTAGCCATTTCGACGTTTGTTTAGACCTACAACCAAAGTTATCCAAAGTTATAGGAACAAAGGTGGGTATGTATGGAATTCCTATATAACTTTGGTTGTAGGTGTATGCAAACGTTGGAAATGGCTAAACAATCATAAACTATAGTTAAATCGAATGCTTTTCGTTTGTCTTTGATTGTTTAGCCATTTCGACGTTTGTTTAGACCTACAACCAAAGTTATCCAAAGTTATAGGAACAAAGGTGGGTGTGTATGGAATTCCTATATAAATTTGGTTGTAAGTGTATGCAAACGTTGGAAATGGCTAAACAATCATAAACTATAGTTAAATCGAATGCTTTTCACTTGTTTTTGATTGTTTATCCATTTCGACGTTTGTTTAGACCAACAACCAAAGTTATCCAAAGTTATAGGAACAAAGGTGGGTGTGTATGGAATTCCTATATAACTTTGGTTGTAGGTGTATGCAAACGTTGGAAATGGCTAAACAATTATAAACTATAGTTAAATCGAATGCTTTTCGTTTGTTTATGATTGTTTAGCCATTTCGACGTTTGTTTAGACCTACAACCAAAGTTATCCAAAGTTATAGGAACAAAGGTGGGTGTGTATGGAATTCCTATATAACTTTGGTTGTAGGTGTATGCAAACGTTGGAAATGGCTAAACATACATAAACTACAGTTAAATCGAATGCTTTTCGTTTGTTTTTGATTGTTTAGCTATTTCGACGTTTGTTTAGACCTACAACCAAAGTTATCCAAAGTTATAGGAACAAAGGTGGGTGTGTATGGAATTCCTATATAAATTTGGTTGTAAGTGTATGCAAACGTTGGAAATGGCTAAACAATCATAAACTATAGTTAAATCGAATGCTTTTCGCTTGTTTTTGATTGTTTAGCCATTTCGACGTTTGTTTAGACCTACAACCAAAGTTATCCAAAGTTATAGGAACAAAGGTGGGTATGTATGGAATTCCTATATAACTTTGGTTGTAGGTGTATGCAAACGTTGGAAATGGCTAAACAATCATAAACTATAGTTAAATCGAATGCTTTTCATTTGTTTTTGATTGTTTAGCCATTTCGACGTTTGTTTAGACCTACAACCAAAGTTATCCAAAGTTATAGGAACAAAGGTGGGTATGTATGGAATTCCTATATAACTTTGGTTGTAGGTGTATGTAAACGTTGGAAATGGCTAAACAATTATAAACTATAGTTAAATCGAATGCTTTTCGTTTGTTTATGATTGTTTAGCCATTTCGACGTTTGTTTAGACCTACAACAAAAGTTACAGGACCAAAGGTTGGTGTGTACGAAATTCCTATATAACTTTGGTTGTAGGTGTATGCAAACGTTGGAAATGGCTAAACAATCATAAACTATAGTTACATCGAATGCTTTTCATTTGTTTTTGATTGTTTAGCCATTTCGACGTTTGTTTAGACCTACAACCAAAGTTATCCAAAGTTATAGGAACAAAGGTGGGTATGTATGGAATTCCTATATAACTTTGGTTGTAGGTGTATGCAAACGTTGGAAATGGCTAAACAATTATAAACTATAGTTAAATCGAATGCTTTTCGTTTGTTTATGATTGTTTAGCCATTTCGACGTTTGTTTAGACCTACAACCAAAGTTATCCAAAGTTATAGGAACAAAGGTGGGTGTGTATGGAATTCCTATATAACTTTGGTTGTAGGTGTATGCAAACGTTGGAAATGGCTAAACAATCATAAACTATAGTTAAATCGAATGCTTTTCGTTTGTTTTTGATTGTTTAGCCATTTCGACGTTTGTTTAGACCTACAACCAAAGTTATCCAAAGTTATAGGAACAAAGGTGGGTGTGTATGGAATTCCTATATAACTTTGGTTGTAGGTGTATGCAAACGTTGGAAATGGCTAAACAATCATAAACTATAGTTAAATCGAATGCTTTTCGTTTGTTTTTGATTGTTTAGCCAATTCGACGTTTGTTTAGACCTACAACCAAAGTTATCCAAAGTTATAGGAACAAAGGTGGGTATGTATGGAATTCCTATATAACTTTGGTTGTAGGTGTATGCAAACGTTGGAAATGGCTAAACAATCATAAACTATAGTTAAATCGAATGCTTTTCGCTTGTTTTTGATTGTTTAGACCTACAACCATAGTTATCCAAAGTTATAGGAACAAAGGTGGGTGTGTATGGAATTCCTATATAACTTTGGTTGTAGGTGTATGCAAACGTTGGAAATGGCTAAACAATTATAAACTATAGTTAAATCGAATGCTTTTCGTTTGTTTTTGATTGTTTAGCCATTTCGACGTTTGTTTAGACCTACAACCAAAGTTATCCAAAGTTATAGGAACAAAGGTGGGTGTGTATGGAATTCCTATAAAACTTTGGTTGAATGTGTATGCAAACTTTGGAAATGGCTAAACAATCATAAACTATAGTTAAATCGAATGCTTTTCGTTTGTTTTTGATTGTTTAGCCATTTCGACGTTTGTTTAGACCTACAACCAAAGTTATCCAAAGTTATAGGAACAAAGGTGGGTGTGTATGGAATTCCTATATAACTTTGGTTGAATGTGTATGCAAACTTTGGAAATGGCTAAACAATCATAAACTATAGTTAAATCGAATGCTTTTCGTTTGTTTATGATTGTTTAGCCATTTCGACGTTTGTTTAGACCTACAACCAAAGTTATCCAAAGTTATAGGAACAAAGGTGGGTGTGTATGGAATTCCTATATAACTTTGGTTGAATGTGTATGCAAACGTTGGAAATGGCTAAACAATCATAAACTATAGTTAAATCGAATGCTTTTCACTTGTTTTTGACAGTTTAGCCATTTCGACGTTTGTTTAGACCTACAACCAAGGTTATCCAAAGTTATAGGACCAAAGGTGGGTGTGTATGGAATTCCTATATAACTTTGGTTGTAGGTGTATGCAAACGTTGGAAATGGCTAAACAATCATAAACTATAGTTAAATCGAATGCTTTTCATTTGTTTTTGATTGTTTAGCCATTTCGACGTTTGTTTAGACCTACAACCAAAGTTATCCAAAGTTATAGGAACAAAGGTGGGTGTGTATGGAATTCCTATATAACTTTGGTTGTAGGTGTATGCAAACGTTGGAAATGGCTAAACAATCATAAACTATAGTTAAATCGAATGCTTTTCGTTTGTTTTTGATTGTTTAGCCATTTCGACGTTTGTTTAGACCTACAACCAAAGTTATCCAAAGTTATAGGAACAAAGGTGGGTGTGTATGGAATTCCTATATAACTTTGGTTGAATGTGTATGCAAACGTTGGAAATGGCTAAACAATCATAAACTATAGTTAAATCGAATGCTTTTCATTTGTTTTTGATTGTTTAGCCATTTCGACGTTTGTTTAGACCTACAACCAAAGTTATCCAAAGTTATAGGAACAAAGGTGGGTGTGTATGGAATTCCTATATAACTTTGGTTGAATGTGTATGCAAACGTTGGAAATGGCTAAACAATCATAAACTATAGTTAAGTCGAATGCTTTTCGTTTGTTTTTGATTGTTTAGCCATTTCGACGTTTGTTTAGACCTACAACCAAAGTTATCCAATGTTATAGGAACAAATGTGGGTGTGTATGGAATTCCTATATAACTTTGGTTGTAGGTGTATGCAAACGTTGGAAATGGCTAAACAATCATAAACTATAGTTAAATCGAATGCTTTTCGTTTGTTTTTGATTGTTTAGCCATTTCGACGTTTGTTTAGACCTACAACCAAAGTTATCCAAAGTTATAGGAACAAAGGTGGGTATGTATGGAATTCCTATATAACTTTGGTTGTAGGTGTATGCAAACGTTGGAAATGGCTAAACAATCATAAACTATAGTTAAATCGAATGCTTTTCATTTGTTTTTGATTGTTTAGCCATTTCGACGTTTGTTTAGACCTACAACCAAAGTTATCCAAAGTTATAGGAACAAAGGTAGGTATGTATGGAATTCCTATATAACTTTGGTTGTAGGTGTATGCAAACGTTGGAAATGGCTAAACAATCATAAACTATAGTTAAATCGAATGCTTTTCATTTGTTTTTGATTGTTTAGCCATTTCGACGTTTGTTTAGACCTACAACCAAAGTTATCCAAAGTTATAGGAACAAAGGTGGGTGTGTATGGAATTCCTATATAACTTTGGTTGAATGTGTATGCAAACGTTGGAAATGGCTAAACAATAATAAACTATAGTTAAGTCGAATGCTTTTCGTTTGTTTTTGATTGTTTAGCCATTTCGACGTTTGTTTAGACCTACAACCAAAGTTATCCAATGTTATAGGAACAAATGTGGGTGTGTATGGAATTCCTATATAACTTTGGTTGTAGGTGTATGCAAACGTTGGAAATGGCTAAACAATCATAAACTATAGTTAAATCGAATGCTTTTCGTTTGTTTTTGATTGTTTAGCCATTTCGACGTTTGTTTAGACCTACAACCAAAGTTATCCAAAGTTATAGGAACAAAGGTGGGTATGTATGGAATTCCTATATAACTTTGGTTGTAGGTGTATGCAAACGTTGGAAATGGCTAAACAATCATAAACTATAGTTAAATCGAATGCTTTTCATTTGTTTTTGATTGTTTAGCCATTTCGACGTTTGTTTAGACCTACAACCAAAGTTATCCAAAGTTATAGGAACAAAGGTGGGTGTGTATGGAATTCCTATACAACTTTGGTTGTAGGTGTATGCAAACGTTGGAAATGGCTAAACAATTATAAACTATAGTTAAATCGAATGCTTTTCGTTTGTTTATGATTGTTTAGCCATTTCGACGTTTGTTTAGACCTACAACCAAAGTTATCCAAAGTTATAGGAACAAAGGTGGGTGTGTATGGAATTCCTATATAACTTTGGTTGTAGGTGTATGCAAACGTTGGAAATGGCTAAACAATCATAAACTATAGTTAAATCGAATGCTTTTCGTTTGTTTTTGATTGTTTAGCCATTTCGACGTTTGTTTAGACCTACAACCAAAGTTATCCAAAGTTATAGGAACAAAGGTGGGTGTGTATGGAATTCCTATATAACTTTGGTTGTACGTGTATGCAAACGTTGGAAATGGCTAAACAATCATAAACTATAGTTAAATCGAATGCTTTTCGTTTGTTTATGATTGTTTAGCCATTTCGACGTTTGTTTAGACCTACAACCAAAGTTATCCAAAGTTATAGGAACAAAGGTGGGTGTGTATGGAATTCCTCTATAATTTTGGTTGTAGGTGTATGCAAACGTTGGAAATGGCTAAACAATCGTAAACTATAGTGAAATCGAATGCTTTTCGTTTGTTTATGATTGTTTAGCCATTTCGACGTTTGTTTAGACCTACAACCAAAGTTATCCAAAGTTATAGGAACAAAGGTGGGTATGTATGGAATTCCTATATAACTTTGGTTGTAGGTGTATGCAAACGTTGGAAATGGCTAAACAATCATAAACTATAGTTAAATCGAATGCTTTTCATTTGTTTTTGATTGTTTAGCCATTTCGACGTTTGTTTAGACCTACAACCAAAGTTATCCAAAGTTATAGGAACAAAGGTGGGTATGTATGGAATTCCTATATAACTTTGGTTGTAGGTGTATGTAAACGTTGGAAATGGCTAAACAATTATAAACTATAGTTAAATCGAATGCTTTTCGTTTGTTTATGATTGTTTAGCCATTTCGACGTTTGTTTAGACCTACAACAAAAGTTACAGGACCAAAGGTTGGTGTGTACGGAATTCCTATATAACTTTGGTTGTAGGTGTATGCAAACGTTGGAAATGGCTAAACAATCAAAAACTATAGTTAAATCGAATGCTTTTCATTTGTTTTTGATTGTTTAGCCATTTCGACGTTTGTTTAGACCTACAACCAAAGTTATCCAAAGTTATAGGAACAAAGGTGGGTATGTATGGAATTCCTATATAACTTTGGTTGTAGGTGTATGCAAACGTTGGAAATGGCTAAACAATTATAAACTATAGTTAAATCGAATGCTTTTCGTTTGTTTATGATTGTTTAGCCATTTCGACGTTTGTTTAGACCTACAACCAAAGTTATCCAAAGTTATAGGAACAAAGGTGGGTGTGTATGGAATTCCTATATAACTTTGGTTGTAGGTGTATGCAAACGTTGGAAATGGCTAAACAATCATAAACTATAGTTAAATCGAATGCTTTTCGTTTGTTTTTGATTGTTTAGCCATTTCGACGTTTGTTTAGACCTACAACCAAAGTTATCCAAAGTTATAGGAACAAAGGTGGGTGTGTATGGAATTCCTATATAACTTTGGTTGTAGGTGTATGCAAACGTTGGAAATGGCTAAACAATCATAAACTATAGTTAAATCGAATGCTTTTCGTTTGTTTTTGATTGTTTAGCCAATTCGACGTTTGTTTAGACCTACAACCAAAGTTATCCAAAGTTATAGAAACAAGGGTGGGTATGTATGGAATTCCTATATAACTTTGGTTGTAGGTGTATGCAAACGTTGGAAATGGCTAAACAATTATAAACTATAATTAAATCGAATGCTTTTCGTTTGTTTTTGATTGTTTAGGCATTTCGACGTTTGTTTAGACCTACAACCAAAGTTATCCAAAGTTATAGGAACAAGGGTGGGTGTGTATGGAATTCCTATATAACTTTGGTTGTAGGTGTATGCAAACGTTGGAAATGGCTAAACAATTATAAACTATAATTAAATCGAATGCTTTTCGTTTGTTTTTGATTGTTTAGGCATTTCGACGTTTGTTTAGACCTACAACCAAAGTTATCCAAAGTTATAGGAACAAAGGTGGGTGTGTATGGAATTCCTATATAACTTTGGTTGAATGTGTATGCAAACTTTGGAAATGGCTAAACAATCATAAACTATAGTTAAATCGAATGCTTTTCGTTTGTTTTTGATTGTTTAGCCATTTCGACGTTTGTTTAGACCTACAACCAAAGTTATCCAAAGTTATAGGAACAAAGGTGGGTGTGTATGGAATTCCTATATAACTTTGGTTGAATGTGTATGCAAACTTTGGAAATGGCTAAAAAATCATAAACTATAGTTAAATCGAATGCTTTTCGTTTGTTTATGATTGTTTAGCCATTTCGACGTTTGTTTAGACCTACAACCAAAGTTATCCAAAGTTATAGGAACAAAGGTGGGTGTGTATGGAATTCCTATATAACTTTGGTTGTAGGTGTATGCAAACTTTGGAAATGGCTAAACAATCATAAACTATAGTTAAATCGAATGCTTTTCGTTTGTTTTTGATTGTTTAGCCATTTCGACGTTTGTTTAGACCTACAACCAAAGTTATCCAAAGTTATAGGAACAAAGGTGGGTGTGTATGGAATTCCTATATAACTTTGGTTGAATGTGTATGCAAACGTTGGAAATGGCTAAACAATCATAAACTATAGTTAAATCGAATGCTTTTCGTTTGTTTTTGATTGTTTAGCCATTTCGACGTTTGTTTAGACCTACAACCAAAGTTATCCAATGTTATAGAACCAAAGGTGGGTATGTATGGAATTCCTATATAACTTTGGTTGTAGGTGTATGCAAACGTTGGAAATGGCTAAACAATCATAAACTATAGTTAAATCGAATGCTTTTCATTTGTTTTTGATTGGTCAGCCATTTCGACGTTTGTTTAGACCTACAACCATAGTTATCCAAAGTTATAGGAACAAATGTGGGTGTGTATGGAATTCCTATATAACTTTGGTTGTAGGTGTATGCAAACGTTGGAAATGGCTAAACAATCATAAACTATAGTTAAATCGAATGCTTTTCGTTTGTTTTTGATTGTTTAGCCATTTCGACGTTTGTTTAGACCTACAACCAAAGTTATCCAAAGTTATAGGAACAAAGGTGGGTATGTATGGAATTCCTATATAACTTTTTTTGTAGGTGTATGCAAACGTTGGAAATGGCTAAACAATCATAAACTATAGTTAAATCGAATGCTTTTCGCTTGTTTTTGATTGTTTAGCCATTTCGACGTTTGTTTAGACCTACAACCAAAGTTATCCAAAGTTATAGGAACAAAGGTAGGTATGTATGGAATTCCTATATAACTTTGGTTGTAGGTGTATGCAAACGTTGGAAATGGCTAAACAATCATAAACTATAGTTAAATCGAATGCTTTTCATTTGTTTTTGATTGTTTAGCCATTTCGACGTTTGTTTAGACCTACAACCAAAGTTATCCAAAGTTATAGGAACAAAGGTTGGTGTGTATGGAATTCCTATATAACTTTGGTTGTAGGTGTATGCAAACGTTGGAAATGGCTAAACAATTATAAACTATAGTTAAATCGAATGCTTTTCGTTTGTTTATGATTGTTTAGCCATTTCGACGTTTGTTTAGACCTACAACCAAAGTTACAGGACCAAAGGTTGGTGTGTACGGAATTCCTATATAACTTTGGTTGTAGGTGTATGCAAACGTTGGAAATGGCTAAACAATCATAAACTATAGTTAAATCGAATGCTTTTCATTTGTTTTTGATTGTTTAGCCATTTCGACGTTTGTTTAGACCTACAACCAAAGTTATCCAAAGTTATAGGAACAAAGGTGGGTGTGTATGGAATTCCTATACAACTTTGGTTGTAGGTGTATGCAAACGTTGGAAATGGCTAAACAATTATAAACTATAGTTAAATCGAATGCTTTTCATTTGTTTATGATTGTTTAGCCATTTCGACGTTTGTTTAGACCTACAACCAAAGTTATCCAAAGTTATAGGAACAAAGGTTGGTGTGTATGGAATTCCTATATAACTTTGGTTGTAGGTGTATGCAAACGTTGGAAATGGCTAAACAATTATAAACTATAGTTAAATCGAATGCTTTTCGTTTGTTTATGATTGTTTAGCCATTTCGACGTTTGTTTAGACCTACAACCAAAGTTACAGGACCAAAGGTTGGTGTGTACGGAATTCCTATATAACTTTGGTTGTAGGTGTATGCAAACGTTGGAAATGGCTAAACAATCATAAACTATAGTTAAATCGAATGCTTTTCGTTTGTTTTTGATTGTTTAGCCATTTCGACGTTTGTTTAGACCTACAACCAAAGTTATCCAAAGTTATAGGAACAAAGGTGAGTGTGTATGGAATTCCTATATAAATTTGGTTGTAGGTGTATGCAAACGTTGGAAATGGCTAAACAATCATAAACTATAGTTAAATCGAATGCTTTTCGCTTGTTTTTGATTGTTTAGCCATTTCGACGTTTGTTTAGACCTACAACCAAAGTTATCCAAAGTTATAGGAACAAAGGTGGGTGTGTATGGAATTCCTATATAACTTTGGTTGTACGTGTATGCAAACGTTGGAAATGGCTAAACAATCATAAACTATAGTTAAATCGAATGCTTTTCGTTTGTTTATGATTGTTTAGCCATTTCGACGTTTGTTTAGACCTACAACCAAAGTTATCCAAAGTTATAGGAACAAAGGTGGGTGTGTATGGAATTCCTATATAACTTTGGTTGTAGGTGTATGCAAACGTTGGAAATGGCTAAACAATCATAAACTATAGTTAAATCGAATGCTTTTCATTTGTTTTTGATTGGTTAGCCATTTCGACGTTTGTTTAGACCTACAACCATAGTTATCCAAAGTTATAGGAACAAAGGTGGGTGTGTATGGAATTCCTATATAACTTTGGTTGTAGGTGTATGCAAACGTTGGAAATGACTAAACAATCATAAACTATAGTTAAATCAAATGCTTTTCATTTGTTTTTGACAGTTTAGCCATTTCGACGTTTGTTTAGACCTACAACCAAAGTTATCCAAAGTTATAGGAACAAAGGTGGGTATGTATGGAATTCCTATATAACTTTGGTTGTAGATGTATGCAAACGTTGGAAATGGCTAAACAATTATAAACTATAGTTAAATCGAATGCTTTTCGTTTGTTTATGATTGTTTAGCCATTTCGACGTTTGTTTAGACCTACAACCAAAGTTATCCAAAGTTATAGGAACAAAGGTGGGTGTGTATGGAATTCCTATATAACTTTGGTTGTAGGTGTATGCAAACGTTGGAAATGGCTAAACAATCATAAACTATAGTTAAATCGAATGCTTTTCATTTGTTTTTGACAGTTTAGCCATTTCGACGTTTGTTTAGACCTACAACCAAAGTTATCCAAAGTTATAGGACCAAAGGTGGGTGTGTATGGAATTCCCATATAACTTTGGTTGTAGGTGTATGCAAACGTTGGAAATGGCTAAACAATCATAAACTATAGTTAAATCGAATTCTTTTCATTTGTTTTTGACAGTTTAGCCATTTCGACGTTTGTTTAGACCTACAACCAAAGTTATCCAAAGTTATAGGACCAAAGGTGGGTGTGTACGGAATTCCTATATAACTTTGGTTGTAGGTGTATGCAAACGTTGGAAATAGCTAAACAATCATAAACTATAGTTAAATCGAATGCTTTTCGTTTGTTTTTGATTGTTTAGCCATTTCGACGTTTGTTTAGACCTACAACCAAAGTTATCCAAAGTTATAGGAACAAAGGTGGGTGTGTATGGAATTCCTATATAACTTTGGTTGTAGGTGTATGCAAACGTTGGAAATGGCTAAACAATCATAAACTATAGTTAAATCGAATGCTTTTCATTTGTTTTTGATTGTTTAGCCATTTCGACGTTTGTTTAGACCTATAACCAAAGTTATCCAAAGTTATAGGAACAAAGGTGGGTATGTATGGAATTCCTATATAACTTTGGTTGTAGGTGTATGCAAACGTTGGAAATGGCTAAACAATTATAAACTATAGTTAAATCGAATGCTTTTCGTTTGTTTATGATTGTTTAGCCATTTCGACGTTTGTTTAGACCTACCACCAAAGTTATCCAAAGTTCTGGGACCAAAGGTGGGTGTGTATGGAATTCCTATATAACTTTGGTTGTAGGTGTATGCAAACGTTGGAAATGGCTAAACAATCATAAACTATAGTTAAATCGAATGCTTTTCGTTTGTTTTTGATTGTTTAGCCATTTCGACGTTTGTTTAGACCTACAACCAAAGTTATCCAAAGTTATAGGAACAAAGGTGGGTGTGTATGGAATTCCTATATAACTTTGGTTGTAGGTGTATGCAAACGTTGGAAATGGCTAAACAATCATAAACTATAGTTAAATCGAATGCTTTTCGTTTGTTTTTGATTGTTTAGCCAATTCGACGTTTGTTTAGACCTACAACCAAAGTTATCCAAAGTTATAGGAACAAAGGTGGGTATGTATGGAATTCCTATATAACTTTGGTTGAAGGTTTATGCAAACTTTGGAAATGGCTAAACAATCATAAACTATAGTTAAATCGAATGCTTTTCGCTTGTTTTTGATTGTTTAGCCATTTCGACGTTTGTTTAGACCTACAACCAAAGTTATCCAAAGTTATAGGAACAAAGGTGGGTGTGTATGGAATTCCTATATAACTTTGGTTGTAGGTGTATGCAAACGTTG
Source organism: Leptogaster cylindrica (assembly GCA_963082835.1). Lineage (NCBI taxonomy): Eukaryota > Metazoa > Arthropoda > Insecta > Diptera > Asilidae > Leptogaster > Leptogaster cylindrica. The sequence continues at coordinate 9,417,884 of OY720108.1, read as the reverse complement.
GAAATGGCTAAACAATCATAAACTATAGTTAAATCGAATGCTTTTCGTTTGTTTTTGATTGTTTAGCCATTTCGACGTTTGTTTAGACCTACAACAAAAGTTATCCAAAGTTATGGGACCAAAGGTGGGTGTGTATGGAATTCCTATATAACTTTGGTTGTAGGTGTATGCAAACGTTGGAAATGGCTAAACAATCATAAACTATAGTTAAATCGAATGCTTTTCATTTGTTTTTGACAGTTTAGCCATTTCGACGTTTGTTTAGACCTACAACCAAAGTTATCCAAAGTTATAGGACCAAAGGTGGGTGTGTATGGAATTCCTATATAACTTTGGTTGTAGGTGTATGCAAACGTTGGAAATGGCTAAACAATCATAAACTATAGTTAAATCGAATTCTTTTCATTTGTTTTTGACAGTTTAGCCATTTCGACGTTTGTTTAGACCTACAACCAAAGTTATCCAAAGTTATAGGAACAAAGGTGGGTGTGTATGGAATTCCTATATAACTTTGGTTGTAGGTGTATGCAAACGTTGGAAATGGCTAAACAATCATAAACTATAGTTAAATCGAATGCTTTTCATTTGTTTTTGACAGTTTAGCCATTTCGACGTTTGTTTAGACCTACAACCAAAGTTATCCAAAGTTATAGGACCAAAGGTGGGTGTGTATGGAATTCCCATATAACTTTGGTTGTAGGTGTATGCAAACGTTGGAAATGGCTAAACAATCATAAACTATAGTTAAATCGAATGCTTTTCGTTTGTTTTTGATTGTTTAGCCATTTCGACGTTTGTTTAGACCTACAACCAAAGTTATCCAAAGTTATGGGACCAAAGGTGGGTGTGTATGGAATTCCTATATAACTTTGGTTGTAGGTGTATGCAAACGTTGGAAATGGCTAAACAATCATAAACTATAGTTAAATCGAATGCTTTTCATTTGTTTTTGACAGTTTAGCCATTTCGACGTTTGTTTAGACCTACAACCAAAGTTTTCCAAAGTTATCGGACCAAAGGTGGGTGTGTATGGAATTCCTATATAACTTTGGTTGTAGGTGTATGCAAACGTTGGAAATGGCTAAACAATCATAAACTATAGTTAAATCGAATGCTTTTCATTTGTTTTTGACAGTTTAGCCATTTCGACGTTTGTTTAGACCTACAACCAAAGTTATCCAAAGTTATAGGACCAAAGGTGGGTGTGTATGGAATTCCTATATAACTTTGGTTGTAGGTGTATGCAAACGTTGGAAATGGCTAAACAATCATAAACTATAGTTAAATCGAATGCTTTTCATTTGTTTTTGACAGTTTAGCCATTTCGACGTTTGTTTAGACCTACAACCAAAGTTATCCAAAGTTATAGGACCAAAGGTGGGTGTGTATGGAATTCCTATATAACTTTGGTTGTAGGTGTATGTAAACGTTGGAAATGGCTAAACAATTATAAACTATAGTTAAATCGAATGCTTTTCATTTGTTTATGATTGTTTAGCCATTTCGACGTTTGTTTAGACCTACAACAAAAGTTACAGGACCAAAGGTTGGTGTGTACGGAATTCCTATATAACTTTGGTTGTAGGTGTATGCAAACGTTGGAAATGGCTAAACAATCATAAACTATAGTTAAATCGAATGCTTTTCGTTTGTTTTTGATTGTTTAGCCATTTCGACGTTTGTTTAGGCCTACAACCAAAGTTATCCAAAGTTATAGGAACAAAGGTGGGTATGTATGGAATTCCTATATAACTTTGGTTGTAGGTGTATGCAAACGTTGGAAATGGCTAAACAATTATAAACTATAGTTAAATCGAATGCTTTTCGTTTGTTTATGATTGTTTAGCCATTTCGACGTTTGTTTAGACCTACAACCAAAGTTATCCAAAGTTATAGGAACAAAGGTGGGTGTGTATGGAATTCCTATATAACTTTGGTTGTAGGTGTATGCAAACGTTGGAAATGGCTAAACAATCATAAACTATAGTTAAATCGAATGCTTTTCATTTGTTTTTGACAGTTTAGCCATTTCGACATTTGTTTAGACCTACAACCAAAGTTATCCAAAGTTATAGGACCAAAGGTGGGTGTGTATGGAATTCCTATATAACTTTGGTTGTAGGTGTATGCAAACGTTGGAAATGGCTAAACAATCATAAACTATAGTTAAATCGAATGCTTTTCATTTGTTTTTGACAGTTTAGCCATTTCGACGTTTGTTTAGACCTACAACCAAAGTTATCCAAAGTTATAAGACCAAAGGTGGGTGTGTATGGAATTCCTATATAACTTTGGTTGTAGGTGTATGCAAACGTTGGAAATGGCTAAACAATCATAAACTATAGTTAAATCGAATGCTTTTCATTTGTTTTTGACAGTTTAGCCATTTCGACGTTTGTTTAGACCTACAACCAAAGTTATCCAAAGTTATAGGACCAAAGGTGGGTGTGTATGGAATTCCTATATAACTTTGGTTGTAGGTGTATGTAAACGTTGGAAATGGCTAAACAATTATAAACTATAGTTAAATCGAATGCTTTTCATTTGTTTATGATTGTTTAGCCATTTCGACGTTTGTTTAGACCTACAACAAAAGTTACAGGACCAAAGGTTGGTGTGTACGGAATTCCTATATAACTTTGGTTGTAGGTGTATGCAAACGTTGGAAATGGCTAAACAATCATAAACTATAGTTAAATCGAATGCTTTTCGTTTGTTTATGATTGTTTAGCCATTTCGACGTTTGTTTAGACCTACAACCAAAGTTATCCAAAGTTATAGGAACAAAGGTGGGTGTGTATGGAATTCCTATATAACTTTGGTTGTAGGTGTATGCAAACGTTGGAAATGGCTAAACAATCATAAACTATAGTTAAATCGAATGCTTTTCGTTTGTTTTTGATTGTTTAGCCATTTCGACGTTTGTTTAGACCTACAACCAAAGTTATCCAAAGTTATAGGAACAAAGGTGAGTGTGTATGCAATTCCTATATAAATTTGGTTGTAGGTGTATGCAAACGTTGGAAATGGCTAAACAATCATAAACTATAGTTAAATCGAATGCTTTTCGCTTGTTTTTGATTGTTTAGCCATTTCGACGTTTGTTTAGACCTACAACCAAAGTTATCCAAAGTTATAGGAACAAAGGTGGGTGTGTATGGAATTCCTATATAACTTTGGTTGTACGTGTATGCAAACGTTGGAAATGGCTAAACAATCATAAACTATAGTTAAATCGAATGCTTTTCGTTTGTTTATGATTGTTTAGCCATTTCGACGTTTGTTTAGACCTACAACCAAAGTTATCCAAAGTTATAGGAACAAAGGTGGGTGTGTATGGAATTCCTATATAACTTTGGTTGTAGGTGTATGCAAACGTTGGAAATGGCTAAACAATCATAAACTATAGTTAAATCGAATGCTTTTCATTTGTTTTTGATTGTTTAGCCATTTCGACGTTTGTTTAGACCTACAACCAAAGTTATCCAAAGTTATAGGAACAAAGGTGGGTGTGTATGGAATTCCTATATAACTTTGGTTGTAGGTGTATGCAAACGTTGGAAATGGCTAAACAATCATAAACTATAGTTAAATCGAATGCTTTTCATTTGTTTTTGACAGTTTAGCCATTTCGACGTTTGTTTAGACCTACAACCAAAGTTATCCAAAGTTATAGGACCAAAGGTGGGTGTGTATGGAATTCCCATATAACTTTGGTTGTAGGTGTATGCAAACGTTGGAAATGGCTAAACAATCATAAACTATAGTTAAATCGAATTCTTTTCATTTGTTTTTGACAGTTTAGCCATTTCGACGTTTGTTTAGACCTACAACCAAAGTTATCCAAAGTTATAGGACCAAAGGTGGGTGTGTATGGAATTCCTATATAACTTTGGTTGTAGGTGTATGCAAACGTTGGAAATGGCTAAACAATCATAAACTATAGTTAAATCGAATGCTTTTCATTTATTTTTGACAGTTTAGCCATTTCGACGTTTGTTTAGACCTACAACCAAAGTTATCCAAAGTTATAGGACCAAAGGTGGGTGTGTATGGAATTCCTATATAACTTTGGTTGTAGGTGTATGCAAACGTTGGAAATGGCTAAACAATCATAAACTATAGTTAAATCGAATGCTTTTCGTTTGTTTTGATTGTTTAACCATTTCGACGTTTGTTTAGACCTACCACCAAAGTTATCCAAAGTTCTGGGACCAAAGGTGGGTGTGTATGGAATTCCTATATAACTTTGGTTGTAGGTGTATGCAAACGTTGGAAAAGGCTAAACAATCATAAACTATAGTTAAATCGAATGCTTTTCGTTTGTTTTTGATTGTTTAGCCATTTCGACGTTTGTTTAGACCTACAACCAAAGTTATCCAAAGTTATAGGAACAAAGGTGGGTGTGTATGGAATTCCTATATAACTTTGGTTGTAGGTGTATGCAAACGTTGGAAATGGCTAAACAATCATAAACTATAGTTAAATCGAATGCTTTTCGTTTGTTTTTGATTGTTTAGCCAATTCGACGTTTGTTTAGACCTACAACCAAAGTTATCCAAAGTTATAGGAACAAAGGTGGGTATGTATGGAATTCCTATATAACTTTGGTTGAAGGTTTATGCAAACTTTGGAAATGGCTAAACAATCATAAACTATAGTTAAATCGAATGCTTTTCGCTTGTTTTTGATTGTTTAGCCATTTCGACGTTTGTTTAGACCTACAACCAAAGTTATCCAAAGTTATGGGACCAAAGGTGGGTGTGTATGGAATTCCTATATAACTTTGGTTGTAGGTGTATGCAAACGTTGGAAATGGCTAAACAATCATAAACTATAGTTAAATCGAATGCTTTTCATTTGTTTTTGACAGTTTAGCCATTTCGACGTTTGTTTAGACCTACAACCAAAGTTATCCAAAGTTATAGGACCAAAGGTGGGTGTGTATGGAATTCCTATATAACTTTGGTTGTAGGTGTATGCAAACGTTGGAAATGGCTAAACAATCATAAACTATAGTTAAATCGAATGCTTTTCATTTGTTTTTGACAGTTTAGCCATTTCGACGTTTGTTTAGACCTACAACCAAAGTTATCCAAAGTTATAGGACCAAAGGTGGGTGTGTATGGAATTCCTATATAACTTTGGTTGTAGGTGTATGCAAACGTTGGAAATGGCTAAACAATCATAAACTATAGTTAAATCGAATGCTTTTCATTTGTTTTTGACAGTTTAGCCATTTCGACGTTTGTTTAGACCTACAACCAAAGTTATCCAAAGTTATAGGACCAAAGGTGGGTGTGTATGGAATTCCTATATAACTTTGGTTGTAGGTGTATGTAAACGTTGGAAATGGCTAAACAATTATAAACTATAGTTAAATCGAATGCTTTTCATTTGTTTATGATTGTTTAGCCATTTCGACGTTTGTTTAGACCTACAACAAAAGTTACAGGACCAAAGGTTGGTGTGTACGGAATTCCTATATAACTTTGGTTGTAGGTGTATGCAAACGTTGGAAATGGCTAAACAATCATAAACTATAGTTAAATCGAATGCTTTTCGTTTGTTTTTGATTGTTTAGCCATTTCGACGTTTGTTTAGGCCTACAACCAAAGTTATCCAAAGTTATAGGAACAAAGGTGGGTATGTATGGAATTCCTATATAACTTTGGTTGTAGGTGTATGCAAACGTTGGAAATGGCTAAACAATTATAAACTATAGTTAAATCGAATGCTTTTCGTTTGTTTATGATTGTTTAGCCATTTCGACGTTTGTTTAGACCTACAACCAAAGTTATCCAAAGTTATAGGAACAAAGGTGGGTGTGTATGGAATTCCTATATAACTTTGGTTGTAGGTGTATGCAAACGTTGGAAATGGCTAAACAATCATAAACTATAGTTAAATCGAATGCTTTTCATTTGTTTTTGACAGTTTAGCCATTTCGACGTTTGTTTAGACCTACAACCAAAGTTATCCAAAGTTATAGGACCAAAGGTGGGTGTGTATGGAATTCCTATATAACTTTGGTTGTAGGTGTATGCAAACGTTGGAAATGGCTCAACAATCATAAACTATAGTTAAATCGAATTCTTTTCATTTGTTTTTGACAGTTTAGCCATTTCGACGTTTGTTTAGACCTACAACCAAAGTTATCCAAAGTTATAGGACCAAAGGTGGGTGTGTATGGAATTCCTATATAACTTTGGTTGTAGGTGTATGCAAACGTTGGAAATGGCTAAACAATCATAAACTATAGTTAAATCGAATGCTTTTCGTTTGTTTTTGATTGTTTAGCCATTTCGACGTTTGTTTAGACCTACCACCAAAGTTATCCAAAGTTATGGGACCAAAGGTGGGTGTGTATGGAATTCCTATATAACTTTGGTTGTAGGTGTATGCAAACGTTGGAAATGGCTAAACAATCATAAACTATAGTTAAATCGAATGCTTTTCATTTGTTTTTGACAGTTTAGCCATTACGACGTTTGTTTAGACCTACAACCAAAGATATCCAAAGTTATAGGACCAAAGGTGGGTGTGTATGGAATTCCTATATAACTTTGGTTGTAGGTGTATGCAAACGTTGGAAATGGCTAAACAATCATAAACTATAGTTAAATCGAATGCTTTTCATTTGTTTTTGACAGTTTAGCCATTTCGACGTTTGTTTAGACCTACAACCAAAGTTATCCAAAGTTATAGGACCAAAGGTGGGTGTGTATGGAATTCCTATATAACTTTGGTTGTAGGTGTATGCAAACGTGGGAAATGGCTAAACAATCATAAACTATAGTTAAATCGAATGCTTTTCGTTTGTTTATGATTGTTTAGCCATTTCGACGTTTGTTTAGACCTACAACCAAAGTTATCCAAAGTTATAGGAACAAAGGTGGGTGTGTATGGAATTCCTATATAACTTTGGTTGTAGGTGTATGCAAACGTTGGAAATGGCTAAACAATCATAAACTATAGTTAAGTCGAATGCTTTTCGTTTGTTTATGATTGTTTAGCCATTTCGACGTTTGTTTAGACCTACAACCAAAGTTATCCAAAGTTATAGGAACAAAGGTGGGTGTGTATGGAATTCCTATATAACTTTGGTTGTAGGTGTATGCAAACGTTGGAAATGGCTAAACAATCATAAACTATAGTTAAGTCGAATGCTTTTCGTTTGTTTTTGATTGTTTAGCCATTTCGACGTTTGTTTAGACCTACAACCAAAGTTATCCAAAGTTATAGGAACAAAGGTGGGTGTGTATGGAATTCCTATATAACTTTGGTTGTAGGTGTATGCAAACGTTGGAAATGGCTAAACAATCATAAACTATAGTTAAATCGAATGCTTTTCATTTGTTTTTGACAGTTTAGCCATTACGACGTTTGTTTAGACCTACAACCAAAGATATCCAAAGTTATAGGACCAAAGGTGGGTGTGTATGGAATTCCTATATAACTTTGGTTGTATGTGTATGCAAACGTTGGAAATGGCTCAACAATCATAAACTATAGTTAAATCGAATTCTTTTCATTTGTTTTTGACAGTTTAGCCATTTCGACGTTTGTTTAGACCTACAACCAAAGTTATCCAAAGTTATAGGACCAAAGGTGGGTGTGTATGGAATTCCTATATAACTTTGGTTGTAGGTGTATGCAAACGTTGGAAATGGCTAAACAATCATAAACTATAGTTAAATCGAATGCTTTTCATTTGTTTTTGACAGTTTAGCCATTTCGACGTTTGTTTAGACCTACAACCAAAGTTATCCAAAGTTATAGGACCAAAGGTGGGTGTGTATGGAATTCCTATATAACTTTGGTTGTAGGTGTATGCAAACGTGGGAAATGGCTAAACAATCATAAACTATAGTTAAATCGAATGCTTTTCGTTTGTTTATGATTGTTTAGCCATTTCGACGTTTGTTTAGACCTAAAACCAAAGTTATCCAAAGTTACTGGACCAAAGGTGGGTGTGTATGGAATTCCTCTATAATTTTGGTTGTAGGTCTATGCAAACGTTGGAAATGGCTAAACAATCGTAAACTATAGTGAAATCGAATGCTTTTCGTTTGTTTTTGATTGTTTAGCCATTTCGACGTTTGTTTAGACCTACAACCAAAGTTATCCAAAGTTATAGGAACAAAGGTGGGTGTGTATGGAATTCCTATATAACTTTGGTTGTAGGTGTATGCAAACGTTGGAAATGGCTAAACAATCATAAACTATAGTTAAGTCGAATGCTTTTCGTTTGTTTATGATTGTTTAGCCATTTCGACGTTTGTTTAGACCTACAACCAAAGTTATCCAAAGTTATAGGAACAAAGGTGGGTGTGTATGGAATTCCTATATAACTTTGGTTGTAGGTGTATGCAAACGTTGGAAATGGCTAAACAATCATAAACTATAGTTAAGTCGAATGCTTTTCGTTTGTTTTTGATTGTTTAGCCATTTCGACGTTTGTTTAGACCTACAACCAAAGTTATCCAAAGTTATAGGAACAAAGGTGGGTGTGTATGGAATTCCTATATAACTTTGGTTGTAGGTGTATGCAAACGTTGGAAATGGCTAAACAATCATAAACTATAGTTAAATCGAATGCTTTTCATTTGTTTTTGACAGTTTAGCCATTACGACGTTTGTTTAGACCTACAACCAAAGATATCCAAAGTTATAGGACCAAAGGTGGGTGTGTATGGAATTCCTATATAACTTTGGTTGTAGGTGTATGCAAACGTTGGAAATGGCTAAACAATCATAAACTATAGTTAAATCGAATGCTTTTCATTTGTTTTTGACAGTTTAGCCATTTCGACGTTTGTTTAGACCTACAACCAAAGATATCCAAAGTTATAGGACCAAAGGTGGGTGTGTATGGAATTCCTATATAACTTTGGTTGTAGGTGTATGCAAACGTGGGAAATGGCTAAACAATCATAAACTATAGTTAAATCGAATGCTTTTCGTTTGCTTATGATTGTTTAGCCATTTCGACGTTTGTTTAGACCTAAAACCAAAGTTATCCAAAGTTACTGGACCAAAGGTGGGTGTGTATGGAATTCCTCTATAATTTTGGTTGTAGGTGTATGCAAACGTTGGAAATGGCTAAACAATCGTAAACTATAGTGAAATCGAATGCTTTTCGTTTGTTTTTGATTGTTTAGCCATTTCGACGTTTGTTTAGACCTACAACCAAAGTTATCCAAAGTTATAGGAACAAAGGTGGGTGTGTATGGAATTCCTATATAACTTTGGTTGTAGGTGTATGCAAACGTTGGAAATGGCTAAACAATCATAAACTATAGTTAAGTCGAATGCTTTTCGTTTGTTCATGATTGTTTAGCCATTTCGACGTTTGTTTAGACCTAAAACCAAAGTTACAGGACCAAAGGTTGGTGTGTATGGAATTCCTATATAACTTTGGTTGTAGGTGTATGCAAACGTGGGAAATGGCTAAACAATCATAAACTATAGTTAAATCGAATGCTTTTCGTTTGTTTATGATTGTTTAGCCATTTCGACGTTTGTTTAGACCTAAAACCAAAGTTATCCAAAGTTACTGGACCAAAGGTGGGTGTGTATGGAATTCCTCTATAATTTTGGTTGTAGGTGTATGCAAACGTTGGAAATGGCTAAACAATCGTAAACTATAGTGAAATCGAATGCTTTTCGTTTGTTTATGATTGTTTAGCCATTTCGACGTTTGTTTAGACCTACAACCAAAGTTATCCAAAGTTATAGGAACAAAGGTAGGTGTGTATGGAATTCCTATATAACTTTGGTTGAAGGTGTATGCAAACGTTGGAAATGGCTAAACAATCATAAACTATAGTTAAATCGAATGCTTTTCATTTGTTTTTGATTGTTTAGCCATTTCGACGTTTGTTTAGACCTAAAACCAAAGTTATCCAAAGTTACAGGATCAAAGGTGGGTGTGTATGGAATTCCTCTATAATTTTGGTTGTAGGTGTATGCAAACGTTGGAAATGGCTAAACAATCGTAAACTATAGTGAAATCGAATGCTTTTCGTTTGTTTATGATTGTTTAGCCATTTCGACGTTTGTTTAGACCTACAACCAAAGTTACAGGACCAAAGGTGGGTGTGTATGGAATTCCTATAACTTTAGTTTTTTGTGTACAGAAACGTCGGAAATTGCTAAACAATCGTAAACTATAGTGAAATCGAATCCTTTTCGTTTGTTTATGATTGTTTAGCCATTCCCGACGATTGTTTAGACATACAACCAAAGTTATAGCACCAAAAGTGGGTGTGTATGGTATTCCACATCGATAACTTGGGATAGCAGTAGATGGAGGGAAAGGACATCGGCGAAATCGTCTCTGAAATAGGGGATCCAAATCCTCAGTATAAGGGGAAGAGAGAGGAAGGATCTACCCGGGGGAGCTTGCACAGGGCAACGCGAAGGAACCTATGCACAAACGGGCAAAATAGGCAAAAGCGGTCGAAACTTCAAAAATCTATATCTCAGAAACAAACCCACTAAATTTGAAATTTTGGGAATTATCTTATATTGACCCAAAGAATACACGCACACATTTTTATTTATATCCTAGATGAAGTGGCGTGGACTGACCCTTATGATACGCATAAAAAACATTAATTTTCTCTATATGTTCTTATTCCTTGATCTTAAAATCTTACACATCCAAGACTGTCGTTTTTTACATGCCTTGTAAATAACATAGAAAAAGTTTTGATAGACATGTTTTCCTTTTTACAAGGTTTTTATTACAAGGTTTTATTTAACTTCGTTTTCGGTTTCTCTGTTTCTCTGTTTCTCTGTTTCACTGTTTCACTGTTCGGAACAAATATTGCAGTTTTTAACCAATTTCTACCACATAAATTTTCATGAATTTTTTTTCCATAGCACAGATTTCAGGAAGAGATGTTTTAAAAAAAAAAATAATATGTTTATTGTCAAAATCATTGCAATTAGAGCATAATTGTTAATCAAGTATTACTGAAATTGCATACGCATTTCAGTCAATTTCAAGGCAAAATTAACATTAGCCAAGAAGAAGACTGCTTACTGCCTGCGCACATTTTTATGTCGCTGAGCTGCGGTGGTTCATTGCCGAAAACAAGTTTCCTGCTTCGAAACACGCACGCATATTTCTCCTTGCTCTCAACGAGGGGGAGATTTTTGTGTGCTGGCGAGATCTGAATTAGGATAAATTTGCGCCTATTTGGTCGATGCACATTTTTGTTAAGATTCTTTTTTAGCTGAGAGGAGGGTAATTCTATTCTTCATATTTTTTAAAAGAAATGTTTTCTATTTCTCAAATGAGTAACACCGCAAGAAGTATGGAGTGGGAGCTTTTCTAATATGATTTTATAATCATTTACTAAAGCTGAAAGCACCATTAATTGCATAGTATTATATACCTATATATATCTATGTAATATTTGTATTACATATTATATATATTATAATAATAAATAAATAGGTACTATATGAATATATTCAGTTGGATATGTTTTGTGGTAAACACCTGGACAATGTATGCGCATATAACTATATATTTATTAATAACACCGTGCTCTCGGCTCACACGTTAAAAGGTAAGGTCCCCGAAGGAATCAGAAATAAAATTTTACTTAAAAAATTAGATTACAAAATTTTATTTTAAAAAGCACTAAAAACTAAGAAAATAAAAAATTAATAAATTAAAAAAATTAAATAACAATGTTTTATTTTAAAAAGCACTAAAAACTAATAAATAAACTTTCTACTTATACCGCAGTATTTTGGTTACATCTAGTTTAAAATAAAAACTTGGGGTGTAAAAAAGGAAGCGCTATAAATGTGTAATTCTATTTCTTTCTCGCTCTAGCACATATTGAATTAACGCCTTATGTGTCACTCCATAGCGCCTTAGACCTAGTAGCGTGGAAACAAAATATTTCCACAATGAATAATATATTATATTAACCCCTAAGTTTATCCAAAAAATTTCGCCGCCTTAGTGAAATGCTTCATTATTATGCGTCTCATAATCAGCCGAAGGGGTGCATCTGCGTATAGTTAGATAAAATTTAATATTTTGTATATGTTTCGTTTCAATGATAAGTAAAAGCAATCACTATCTGTTCATAATATTTCCAATTGATAATTTTAAATTTAAGTTATAGGTAAAATTATATTAGAAGTGTGTGTATGTGCATTTTGTATCATCAGCACCCCAAGTTTTTATTTTAAACTAGATGTAACCAAAATACTGCGGTATAAGTAGAAAGTTTATTTATTAGTTTTTAGTGCTTTTTAAAATAAAACATTGTTATTTAATTTTTTTAATTTATTAATTTTTTTTTTCATGATATTTTAAGTTCGTTTTTTTCAGTGCAAAAACCATGGAGGAACGTATGTTCCAAAAAAGTATGCCATTTTATATCTATAGGGTATTTCATAATTTGTTCAAACCAATTATACTTTTTTTTCTAGTTCATAATTATTTTCATTATTTCTCCTGATAGTTCAAAAAATCACTACAAGAAGGACACCAATGTCAAAAAGTTGAAGTGCCATAACATCATTGTTTTTCAACTCAAATTTAACAACTCTTCACTCATTCTTCTTATCCAATAAATGTTCAAGACCTTATGAAGAGCAAAAAGAATAGTTCAAGTTGAGTATTGTGATTTTAAAATAAATGTTTTTCAGAAGTGGGTTTGAATTGAACGACTTTCAAATAATGTTCGTCTAGTTTTACGTACATTTATACCTAATCAAAATTTTTAAGTGGTTATATTGTCAAAATTATTCAACGCCGCATTCATAAAAAAATCAAAAAAATAACGTCTGACTTCATCTGGGAAGGTGCACTGAATGTGAAATGCACATTGTACAGTGTACACTACTAGTTCTTCCGAGCCCTGAACGAAATCGATTGAAAAGGTGCTGAAGTTGAATGAATGCAACTGAAAGCAAAAAAGGCAGTGAGTGATCAACAGGAGACGATCACACTCGCTAACTGAAGACTCTCGTTATACCAAGTGAACATTCTTTAGACTGAACAAATCAATGATCAATGATTAGTATAAGCACAAGATCTGAACGGTTGAGTCGAGTTTCTCGGAGGACTTGGAAAACTGGTGCGCTTCAGTGAGGAAATTATGACACTAATATAATGTGCTACAGATTCTGAGCAGTGTACAGTGCTCTTCATTTCTTTAACCGAGGAATAGATTTATACATTGATTTTAAAGTGGTTTCGACAGACAAGTGCCTTGTAAGTAAATCAATAAGCATTAAAATCGGTTACACATAACATTAAAGGAAATATTTTGTTCCATATTTCCTGTTGGTTCCAGTTCACATATTTTGCCGGATTTTGATCCTTCAATATCGTATTAATGATCATCGCAAATGGTGTTCATATTGTGAAAAACAAAAGAGAACAAGAAATTAGAGTTGTATAGATCAAACAAAACTAAAAACCATGTGTACACAACGTTTGTAATGACACGATCATTGATCACTGATCAGTAAGCAATAACATAGCACCGCATTTCGAGTCCACGATCGCCAATATCGCGACGTTTTCTTCCAAAAGTCAAGAGGTGAGGTGACCACTTAAGGGAAATGTCTAATGAAAAAAAGCAACGAGCTCTTCGAGAATTTATTGTGCCTTCGCCAGTCTCCTTTATCTCGGCAAAACGCCTATCCGTTTATGAATTGCTTCTTGCCCTCAAGCAGTTTTGTTTGGTTGCTTACAACCGGTCTCGAATGTACACTCTGCAGAGTTACCAGATTGTGGAAAAATATTTGTTCTGTATTTTCAAGTCCGTTCTTATTATCTGCAACCAATATTTACGTGAAGTATCATTTGTGTTTTTTTTTTTGTGATATTAAATTCGTTTCATGCACCTACCCCGAATTACTATTTGATGGGCTCTATTCAGCGGATGGATCAGATCGGTCTGCCTCCGATAAATTATCAGATCGTGATCTGAAAAACAACTGACGGATCTGTTTATGGACACGTGCTTCCGTAGTTCTTGGCATATTATTATACATTCCCATAACTTCTGTAAATTTCGATTTAGGGACAAATGTTAGATAATAGAGGAATTCATGGAAAACCCTTCGTAAACATCATATTCCTTATTTAAACATGCAAATCGTAAATTTTTTTTATCGAAAACTGGAATATGTAATGAAATATGCAACCTAAAGATATTTGTTTAAGATTTTTATTATTGTATTTTAGTTTTACGTTTAGTAGTGCCATTCGTAAGCACAAAAACACTGCAACGGTTGTGTGAAAATTTAAATATTTGTCGATATTTTACATCTCCGGTCCTCCAGGAATGAAGTATACGAAGCAATGCAACTTACATAAAATAATTAATACCCTTATTGTTTCTTGAGACCTTGAAATTAATTTTTACCGAGAACAGAACTTGAAATGAACTTTATTTATATGGATAATTTATATAGATACTAAGAATTCCTCTCTTTCTTTCTAATTTGCTAATCTCTATGGGGGGTATTGAAAACATCAGTCGTTTGTGTCCGTCGTTTATATACAGGGTGAGTAATTTTAATCTATAATCGCAATTATCTGGTTGGGGAAGCGAGATAGCGAAAAAGGTGGAATGCAAAAGTTGTAAGGGTTCAAGCGGGACATCCGATGGTGACCTTGTCAATTTTTCCTTTAGGTCAAGTTCAAGGTCATAGTCGAACTTAAAATTTTATGGTCTTTCCATTTCTTGGGTTAAAAATATGGGTTACCATTTGAAAAAAAAAAAACTGACCTTAAAATAACCTTGACCTCGACCTAAAGGTCAAACGACAAGGTCACCATCGGATGTCCCCCTTGAATCCTTAAAACTTTTGCATTCCACATTTTTCGCTATCTCGCTTCCCCAACCAGATAATTGCGATTATAGATTAAAATGACTCACCCTGTATATATAAACTTTCAAAGCGGGGTGGTTTCATACTCAAGGAGGCATGAAACGAAAAACTATGAAAGATCTTTATCGATCTCAATAGGTAGATTTTTCTTCGAAATTTACCTAAAAACTGAAGAAGATTTTTTGGGAAAACCAAACTCATTCGGAAAATTCTCGGGAACTTTCAAGGTCGAAAAAAAAAGTGGTCCGGTCTTTCCAAATAAAACTCTTAAATGTACCTCGGGAAATTTAAATTTACTATATTTGGTCAAATAGTTTTCGAGGAAATTGGTACTAAATCCGATCAAAAATTGAAGTTAGTCATCTCTTTCAATTGACATAAAAAAAAACTAAATAATTTTTAAAAAATTTTTTCCTCTCTTTCCAAATAAAAGTCTTTGTCTTCTCTTTTAAAAAAAAGTTTGATATAGATTCAACAATGGAGAAAATTTGTCCTAAAGTGGGCCTATTTTGCACGTTTTGGTAAATTTGCCTCTTAACTCACTGATTTCATGTTATCTATGAACGTTGCAGTTGGAATTGCACATTCACACACCGATGAAATTAATATAAACTATAAAGAAAAGGTATTCATTACTCGTTGCAACTTTTATGAAGTTTTATTCCTTGTCAGTATGTTGTTCTTCTTCTTCCGATTAAAATGAATAACCGCAGATCAATGATGATGTAATCTGAAGTAAAAGTATTTATTGCTTTCACTTAATAATATGCGTTGCATCAGATGAAAGTTTCAAAGATAAGTAAATTTTAAATAAATGAAAATAAATGCGCATTCAATTAAATTTAATTATAAAACTGTTATCAACTTCCAATATTGGCATTTCGATGGAATTATTTGAAAAGTATTGCTTGAGAATATATTTTTTATGGGCTTGGATTATGATAACAAATCTTCAACGCTTGTTTTCTGAACAGCTCACTGCTATTTTAATCTGAAACATTTTAAAAATTATATCTCCGCCCCTATGAAGTTTAGAGAGACACTTTATTTGCATAAATACGAGTACTCTCTATTAGGTTAACGGTGACACCACCAAATTAGTGGTAGGTGGGGTACGAATGGGGGTTGGGGTGGAAATTCGAATTTTTCTAAACCAGGTCTTGTGGGGTATCATTGAAAAGCTCTTGACGAGTAGATTTTGAATCCATAATTAGTTTATCGATTTTGAAATAAATTACCCCAATAAATGCAATCAAAACACTTCGAAATTTACCTCAGCCTGTAAGCCTGCCGAAAGGGATTTTTTTATTTCGTAGCTTACACTAACTATAAGTAAATTTTGACTAAATTTTTTAACAATAATCATCGAGCTTCCGAACGGAAACGGCAGAGGTAGGCCAGCCGGGTCAGCTAGTTATACGGCATGTTCCGTAACTAGCAGATACCAAGTATACCACGTTATTGCTCGTGATGAACTGAGTAGAAAATTGTATTTTGGTAGGTGAAACCTAGTTTCCTGAAACCTGACCGATTTGAGCAAAAGTAGTTTTAAACAATAGGTAATGAAAGTACATAGTTAAAACTAGTAAGCATTCTTATTTTCTTTTTTATTAAAAAAGTATAGCTCTAACTTTTTTGGGAAAAATTGTTTTTTTCAGTTAACGAATTCAGAGAAAAATTTTTTCATTAACTACATTTAGTTTTCCATTTAGTATGAAAGAACACGAAGTCCCCTTTACAACAAAAAAATCCGCATCACCCTACTCCAACCCTAGCTCAGCTAGTACCCTCATCCATATCACCAAAGAAAACAGGTTATAGCACAAACAAAGGGTTCATCTCGGGTTTCATGTTCAAAGTAACTTCAAAAGAGTTTAGTTTTTCCCTATTAATAACCCTTATTGAGATGTGTAATTTCCCAAAAGTCCCCAATCCTCCCCCTTGGTGTTACAACTCTCACCCGCCGTTTCAATAGCGATTCGCAGTCATACAGGAAAACAGCTGTAACTCCGAAAGTTACAAAGCTAAGCACTCCAACTTTTTTTTTTTTTGTCTTTAGTTTGTCTATAAAAAACGTTATTTCAATATTCCCCCCAAAATTATAATTTAGTGGTAATTGGGTGTTAACAAGAAAGTAGCAGACTTCACCTTTCGTATTTTGGAAGCAACTGCGTGGAGGAGCACGATACCGAAAACTGCGGCATTTACTATGTTGGTGATTACAGAAGGACTTTGGGACGCTGATCACGGGAAAAGTAATGTCATGTTATGTTTAATGTCATTAAAATACGCACCTATCGTTGACAACATACAACGGTTTCAATGGTGAACTAGATTTTGAAATTGACTTTATAACTCCTAGCACATTCAAAGAGGAAATAGCTTAGAAACACAGAAAACTTACATAGTTATCACACGGGTATAATTTTAATATATCTTATGGTATTTTTTTAAGCTTATTAACCTCACGTTCTCGGAACCGGAGCAAGTAAAGGTGCCTAAACACGTAGACGTTTCCTCAAGGCGATCTGGAAGAACTTATTGAAATTCATTCGGACCTTCGAGATCGCTGTCAGGTGTCCCTGCATATGTGCAGGCTTTGGCCAGTTTTAGGCCAAAACCTCGAGGAAACCTCTACATGCATCACCTTAAGGGTCCAGCTTAAGTCCTGGCAACTTTTATTTTTTAACGGAAATAAATACTTTCTTTCAACCAACAAGATCTATTCTCTGACGTTCCTTCATTGTATCCTAGGCTTCTACACAAGATATTATGAATGCAGTCTCGCTATTATTATATCCGCTTCAATCTAATTTTCAAATTTTTCCAGAAATATGGCAACTTTTAACGTGTTTTATATACTAGTACTCTATGTTATCTGTGTGTCTGGTCGAAGAGGTGATCGTGATCGAGGCAGGGACAAATTCGACGAATCAGACAACGATCTGTCGCTATGGATAAATGAGCAACAGTTGAAAGTGTTGAGTGGTAAGCAGATTGGTATTCCTGTTTTGATGGCGAATTCTCATGCAAAACCTTTAGGATTCTACATGAAAGTCTATCCGATTAGTAATGGAAAAGTTCTAACCGATTTGCGAGATCCAAACTTCAATCAATATCTACCGACGATCCCGTCCGAGGTGAACTATGTCAACTTTACGTGGAAATCTGGTGCTAAGAAGTACCGCTATCATTTTGACAGACTGAAATCGTTGGATGAAAGTATTTTAAAATCACCAACTGTCTCCATAAAAACCAAGGGAAAAATCCCGCACGAGGAGAAAGGTATTCGTCACATGAAGTGATTTCATTGCAATTTATAATCTATATGCATACAATTTCATGTTAGATTTCAGTATACTTTTGCCATGCACGGGAAACAATTCCGGAACGGCTATGTTCAGCATTGGACTGTTAATCGAAAATAGAAAGGGTAAACCTTTGCCAGGTACACCACTACGGTTGAGATTTAAGAAGGAATGCGCCCACAGAGGTGTGTATGATAGACCTTCACTAACAGCTCCGCAAGGTAGTGTATGCTTTTCCTTTATTGGTAATTAATATGTTTAGTTTGCTCCAAAATTGCTTTTTTAATCAGCAAGTATTCCCCTGCAAAATGACGTTACACACGTATGTATATCATTTTTGAATAATTCTTAATGATTGTCGTGAATGTTCTAATATAATTTTTAATTTAATATAACATATCCGATTTGCATTCAAGTGTTTATTGTAATTGTGTTAGTTATTTATTTCTTTATGCTTTTAATAGATTACTGATTAGAAAGGCAATTTAAAAATCGCTATTGAAATAAAGGGTGATCCAACGAATCGAATGATTGATGTTTTTGCTACTTTTTTAAACAACAATTTGCAAACAAAAGTGCTAAGTTTCAACTCACGAAGCTAGATTGTCGGACAAGCTCTAATGTGTTCGTGAAGCTGAAGCCCAAGCCGAAGCCAGCTTCCAGCCGGCTTCAGCTTTGTCAGTGTGTTTCCGGCTTATCTCCTCGCGCCAGTTGCCGCTGTCGATACTACTGACCGCTCTGCTTTGTGGAAATACGCATGAAGCAAACTGCTTGCGGCGTCCTGGTGCATTTTGCGATGCTATGCGTTGGACGCTAGAGGAAAAGCTCTTCCGTTTCATAGCAGACATTTTCCCATAAGCCCTTCATCTGGGTATTATCCGCGCGGTTATACTTTAAGAAGTTTGCTCAGAACAATATTCTAGGGGTACTCATGATCTGTCGTAAACTATTCTGTTTCATTACCTATCTATAATTTCTTGAAAACCGATTCCCGAAAAAGATTAAAATGTCCACAGTTCTAACAAGAATCATTCACAACAGTTGGATCACTCTATAATTCGTTTGCTTGATGGTAAAATCCGAAATTGTCAAAAACCAGAAAAAAATTCAACATTAACCGTCAGTTTTACATTTTATATTGTCGTCGATTTACCAACCTTATTAAATAATTAATGCGATAATTTTACATTTATGAGGTATTGTACTGAAACTTGACATTTTGGGAATTTTTAAATTAAGCCAACGATGTAGAAATAAGAAAATTTTATATAAAATTACACCTTTATTATATATTTTTCGAATAGAATTTTTCATTTGGCAATGAATACTACTATATATTTCAATAGCAAAGCTTATTAGTATTTCAAATACAAACATATCCTACACACTTCATCGCTAATAAATGCTTTTGTGTTCGCCAAATCTGTGCTTTGCCCACCGATATCGCTGGTTGTTTTTGTAAATTTCTTCTTCTCTGCAATAATTTCGCAAAGTTTAATACAGTAATACACCCACAGCTTATACAAAGTAATTACATATTATGCTGTATGTATGGGCTGAAAGTTTTGTTGTCATTCCGTGTGCTATGTTTTTATTTCAATCAATATATTCACGGTTTAATTAAGGCCTGTAAACAGTGTTTTTAATCGTTAAATGTTTACAGTGCTATAATATATTCTCGAAACTTAATACAGCGTTAGCTATGGTGAGATCGATGTGGGACCGAAAGTTCAGTTCACGATCACGAAGCGAAGTGACCGAAAGGATTTGAACTCCCGAGAGGACGTACGGTCGAAGAGAGTGGGGAGGACGTTTGCGGGAATAAGTTATGGATTGGCCCTAGGACACATTGCTATCGAAGAAATTGTATTTACACCAAGTGCAACAGTTGTCAAGTTCAGATTGGAGGAGCTTATAGTCGGCAGGTGAGGAAATCCTCTTGAAGATCTTCATATCTTCGGCAAATATAGACACATTCGAGTGGATCAAAACATGCTGGAGATGATAAATTGAAAGTATGCAGATCAGGGGCCCTAGGTGGCTTCCTTGAGGGATACCTGAACCAGAATGGAAGTCAGAAGAAATTACGACGCCAAAGAGAATCCCTATTTTCCTAAGCCCTATTTTCAAGGTAGGATTTAAGCCAAGATAGGAAGAGTGGGGGAAACCGAGACAATTAAGCTTAAATAAAATGACCTGGTGGGAAATTTTAGCGAAGGCTTTACTGAAGTCGGTAGCATCAACGGCAACTTCATTACAACCTCCAAGGCACAAGGAGTTGTCGACACGAATTCGTTTAGTCTTAGTCTTAAGTTACTTACTTGCTTGTATTAAGCGAAATAAATAAATAAATAAGGTTAGTTGAAGTAAAAACTAAAACACCGTGCTGGGCAGGAAAAAAAATAGATTTACAATGAAAGTAAATCGAATCATAAACGACTTTTTCAAAGAGTTTAGGAATACAAAACAGTTTGGCGATTGGACGGTAATTTCTCACATCTGACTTACAGTCCTTTTTATGAATGGGGATGATGAAAAAATCTTTCCTACTGAGCGGAAAAACTCCTTGGGAAATGGATTGCTGGAGAAGGAAAGGAGCGCATTTCTTGAGAACTACAGCAGGAATACCATAAGGACTAAGGTTACAGTCATCGTCAAGAGTAGCAATTGGCGGGGCAACTTGCGAGGAGTCAACACGAATAGACACAACAAGAAGTTTGGGTACCAGAGTGGAGGTACTCAAAGAAGACACTATCGGGTTCGGAAGTAGTGTCATTAAATCATTGACTGAAATGTTGGGCGAATAAGTTCGCAATAATGGACGGGTCGTTACACGAGGAACGTCCAAGTTTAAGGATAAATACTGTTAATATAATTAGAGAAAAGGAGATGATTGTGCTCAGAAAAACGGTTGAAAACGGCCAGAAAATTGGCAGAATGGGATTCAGTCATTCAGACCGGGACAAGATAAACTTGCCAAAGCTTTTATCGCTTATTACTGAGGGACCGAAGCTCCCTATCATACCACGACAGAGAGGAGGAGCAGGACTTGCAGGGCTTGCAATTGCGACATGCAATTGAAAATTTCATCAGTGAAAAACGATAGGGCGTCATCAATCGGAGGTGAGGTCGTTTGAAATATCGGAAATGGACGAGTTACTAAGCAGGAAAGGTCACTGGGCTCCTTAGTATGGAAACCATACTCACGACGAACACGAACGAAATATAGCAAAATGATATAACTGATATAACTCAAATTTACTATGTTCTTAATCGCATTATTGTGAATAAGGAAAATCTTGTAAAAATTAAAAAAGTATTTTTCCTAAGGGTAAAATCATAGTGAAGCAGCGAGGCAAGAATCAAGCGGCGAGCCAAGCTGCGCGTTTTTCGATCAATGCGTACAATGGAGCGGCGAGGTTAGAAGCAGAACATTGTTAGGAAAATGTCCTCCGATAACGAAGACGACATATTGTACGAGAGTAGTGAACTTAAAGTGTTATCGGTTTTAGGGATTAGGAGTTATGCTATCCACCAAGTGAATCAGGAACGTAGAAAATTTTCCGAATATCACAATTTATTCCCCGAGTTAAAGAAATATCCTGACTGTTTTTTCCAGTATACAAGAATGGATTGCATCACATTTGAGTACATCTTCAACCTGATTTCACCAGGTATACATGCGAATTGCACTAACTTTGTGAAGCAACCAATTGAAGCTGAAGAGCCAGCTACTCATTACTTTAGGGTATATTTTCTTCCGCCGCCGCTGCATTGCTACGTTGCTGGACGCTCCACAATGTGTTAGCTCATTGCATTAAAAATATTATTATAACCAGCGCAACTGTTCTCGTCGCACCATAATGTTTTTACGCTAAGAAAATAGGCTTTGACCTGTTGACCATTTGTGACCCTCAGGTATTGCAGATTTCGTGTCAGAAAACACTTTCTATTTTCAACAAGAATTACAAAAATATTCATAACTCTTGACATACTAAAGATATTGGTATTCCGTTTTTATTTGGAAGATATCTTAATGATATATGGTTTTTTAGAAAAATATATCCCTATTATGAAGGAAATTTTAAAGGCAAATGTAAATGTTTAACAAATATTTTTCAAAATTTTAATTTTTAACATTTATATTTGCCTCATTTGCCAACGGATCGAGACATGTGAGACACTGTTGGAAAGCTCATAATGCGTACTTTTTATTGATACCCTCTTTGCCCTTCTATCGTGTTCCAAATGGAAGTAATAACGTTTCTTTGAGCTCACCTCCCTACACAGACGAAAAAGTTTCAGCCCTTAAAAAAGGGGTTAAGGAGGGGTATTACGACAAAATGTCTTACAGTAGCAGTTGATCACAACACTTCACGGAATCGATTGGTTCATGTTGGAAGTTGGAACACTTGCTACCGAAACACCATGTATATTCCTTGGGTACTTGTTCTCCAAGCTCCAGAACTGATGCCACGAAGAGAAACAAGCAGTTTTCATTCTCGAGCATTCCAAACCATTTTTGGATAGAAAAACAACACATTTTCCCTCACTTCTGATTTGATTGTAAGGTACGCGAAACCCATTTCATGATCCGACAGAATATTTAACATTTCAATTGAAAGTTCAGAGTACCAGGTTAATCAAGGGCACCTGCTTAATGAATTTTTTTGCAATAACGATACCTTGTGTCTGTATCCGCATAACATATAAGTTAGATAAGAACATCATATTATTGCTGACAACGTAACCAATGCCGCGCCGAGATTTTAACAGAAAAGCGGAATCCAATTCCGCCTAGTAAAGTACGCCAAAAACATTTATAACTTAGAATTAAGATTGTTTAACAAGTAAGAGTAAGTACTGAGTTATTATTAAATAAACGCGGACGTAGTCCGGGAAGTAAAATCGTTTTTTTTTTTTATAAACTTCAATAATCTACAGAACGATCAGTTTGTCTTCCCGTCTACTAAATGTAGACGGCACTCAACGTGTGTTTAGTTTTATTTCAATTACATGGTGTTAGTGTTACCATAAACTACACTCTCCAAATTTTGTTGAATGTTTTCCATGGATTGCTCTTTAGGCTTAATGAAAAAATGCTCGGCTTTTACCAATAAATAATTATGTTTTACAAAATAATAATTAAGCACACCTAGTCTATTTTATTGACAATAACAAAAGCTGCCCCAGCAGGTCCAGATCCAGAATGTGATAAGAAATGCGGCAACAACGGATTTTGTAATCGTGATAAGATTTGTCAATGCAAGGAAGGATATATGGGACAATATTGTCAGACGGCGTTGTGCTATCCTCAATGCATGAACGGAGGCAATTGCACAGCTCCTGCGATATGTTCGTGCCCGCCAGGATATCAAGGACGACATTGTGAAGGAGGTAATAGTTAGAATAAATAGAATCATAAATTATTATCATATTATTATAATATAATACCTTTAACCGACTGTTTACAAATATTTTACAATACACACAAGAAAAGTTCTTCTAACTCTACAGGAGTCGGTTGTGTTACAAACAATTTTTTACTACACTCTTTTTGACAAAGCAATTGCAGCTTTACATCCAAACTTGATTATCTCGGTCAAGCCAGTGTAGAATGGTGCCTCTTTTGCTCCATGGTTTATGCCTATGTCGTGATGTTCCTGCTCCTCATCTCGGAATTTGGTGATAGCTTCGAGGAGCTCTTGCTTCAAGGATAGAAAAAGTTCTAAGTAATTTAAATACTAATGTTCGTCATATTAGTGTAAACATACCTTATCGGGATGTTCAGTCCCCATTAGCTCGCGCAGTTGTTCATTGTAGTGTTCCACAATTACCGTTTCTACTGCTGTTGTGCAAGCCATTGCAGCCTTCTCGCCGAGCAAAGCACTTCCTGCAACAATTGAATATTTGTAAGTGACCAAGAAGTGGAGAGTTCACTGACCAGCTCCAAGAACAAAACCAGCGACATTCCAGACTGGCGTTAAAACTGTCGGTCTTACTCTATACTTGTTGATTAATTTTTCGAAGGCCTTTCGATGGTCCTTCTCCTGGTCCCACATATGCTGTATTGTTTTTCCCATTGACCCATTGCCCAATATTGCCATTTGGCCAGCGTATATTCGATCTGCTCCTAATTCGCCGGCGTGATCCACTCGTATCATTTCGTCGGTCAAACGGTTCGTCCTGCGGTGAACTTGCCGCATTGGTATGATGATGAGGCGTCTGTTTGTAGCACTGAGCATGTCTACAAATGATGAGTATGTTTAATTCCTTTGATATTGCAGGTATATGTACTGAAAAATGTCTCAATGGAGGAAAATGTGTGCAGAAGGATAAATGCCAGTGCTCAAAGGGTTACTACGGCCTTCGGTGTGAATTTTGTGAGTATACGAAAGATTTGCTCGTAGAATTTCTTCATAAAATAATTGCAGCAAAATGTGTGATACCCTGCATGAATGGAGGTCGATGCATAGGGAACAACAAATGCCGATGTCCATCTGGCTTGGGAGGCAATCACTGTGAAATCGGCAGAAGACAACGATCTACTTGTAAAAAGCCTTGCCGTCATGGTGTATGCATGCAAAATCACATGTGCAAATGTGATAAAGGTTGGCATGGGAAATTTTGCAACTCACGTAAATACGACAAAGATCTAGATTTTTTTCAATTTAAATGATTTTTTTTTTTTGCAGGAGAAAAACGTCGTCACAAGGCCAAACTATTATCGAGATAATCTTAACGAAATTAGTAGTTATTGACTTGTTTAAAATTTGTTCTTTGTATTAATTACAATATGTTATATATTATTGTGATAAGTATTTTTTAGTAAATTTAAATTATTTTAAAAATTTCTAGAAATTTGTAATACATAATTGTATGTATTTTTACATGTATTTTTGACTTGATGACATAACGTCTTTTGATTAAACGGTAAACTTCTTTAAATCAACAATTTTGTTGAATTTCCATTTTCCAATTATTGTAAGTGATGCCCATTTGATGAGTAAGTATTGAGTAAGAATTTGTTTTTTAAACATACCTATATTCGTGTTCTTTAATGCTGGGCTGTCTGAGTTAAATATTTATTTTAACCGTTTTTGAACTGGAAAAAAATTTCTAATGGAATGGGAATGGTGTTCTTCGACCCTCTCGAACCCTCGAAAAATTCGATGTGGGCTCGAGAAATCATTCATAGTCTAGGCAAAATAAGACAAATGGCCGAACAAATTCATGCAGTTCCAATTTTTTGAGAAATGTGTAGGGGAGGGTCCCCTAAACCTCGTGTAATAAAGTCCCCTCAATTTCCGGGTCCGCGGGAGTCGGGGGGAAGTTTAAAGGTCCACTTTTTCGGTTTTTCGCTTATAACTCGAAGACAGCAAGCCGGAAAGAAAACTTGTGTAGGTGAAAATGAAAGAGGATCAAATTCCCTACAAACTAGTACACATAATTTTTTCCTATCTGTTATAGTTTCCGAGATAACCACCAGCAAAAATGGATAATTTTTGAAAAAAGTTGTTTCGGCTAACATTTTTCATCAAACTTGCCGCTATAGCTCCCCACTTTTTAATTTTACAGATACATCGTCTTAAACAAAGTTAAAGAGCGTTGAATTTGCATCAAAAAAATATATACAAGCACCAATTTGTTTGCAATCTGTCAAAAGTTATAGTGATATCAATTTATAAGGTACATTTCGAGAATCGAGATTTCGCTTGAAAAATGCTCATTCTCGTTTTTCGGGTATAAATCTCTGTGTAACCTTATATATTGTTTATTTCTCTATATCAAAACAAATATTGTGTAGTTATGTATTTGTAATTGTTTGTTTTGAGTTTCTATATATCTAGATACTAGATAGTAGATATAGCTTATACTAGGTATTTCTTTTTCATGGGTCAAATATTTTGATGTTTCTGGCGGCGTTGTTCATTTTTCACTGAATACTCGCATATCTGCTTACCTTTAGTGGATATTCTCTGCTCTCTTATTGCTGAACCATTATCCAAAATACGGTCTTTCAATTCTAATCGTCAGAGCATACAGAATAAAGTAGAGAATTTGTGCAGCACGAATGCATGCAATCGTTTTATGTTTACCGATTTTACCGAAAACCGATTTTGTTATCATTCTTTTGCATCATTTTAGTCTGCACCTTCCTAACGTTTTGCTTTGCCACATTTATCTTGTATTCATCAGCTCCCCCATGGAGTACTGACTACTGGTTCTTATCCTGTTTATCCAAATAACGGAATATCTCCTCCATAGTATACCTACGTGGTTCTGGCCGTGGGAAAAATGAGGCCGTTTTGGCTTGCCATGAACCATGCCCACGGTCAAACCTCCTTGCAGAAATATACTGGTTTAGGCCAATTATGAAATATCCTACGTACATAGAGAACGGCACAGTTTTAACACATAAGAAACGGTAATGTTAGAAACTGTAAAAATCCTCGCACAAACTGTTTTCCCATCGTACAAATAGAAATTTCTTCTAAGTTATTAAGAAGGCATGTAAAAAAGGAAGGTTTTTTTGTATTTATATCTGTAAAATTTCAAGATAGTGATAGCACTATGGGATGGTGTCTAAAGTATAAAACCTTTAAAAATATCTTCAACATTTTTTAAAAGAATATTTTTTTTAAGTATTTAAACAAAAGATTCTTGAGCACGGCCTTGCTCTTCTCCTTGAATGTTGAAATTTCACCTGTTGCCTGTCTTACATTACCAAGTGAAAAAATAATTGTCTAATAAATGGAATTTTTTTTGGGCCACTGAAATATGTACTTGGTTCTTTTGGTGTCCCATCAGAGCGTGTCACCAACGACGGCTGTCTCAAACGAAATTTAAATTTCCGAAATGAAGTCGAAGTCCCGATTGAAATTGACGAAAATTGCAAGTGCTTAATTACATTGAATACATTGCAATCAAATAATTATAAGTCCAATATCCAATAGAACCAACAGAATCATGAATTTCCGATCACATAAATAACTGGAAGAAATAATGCTGAAGCTGTTGTACGGTGAGAAGTCAATGCAGATGAACTTTATCAGTAAAACCTCTATTAATAACAATTCAACAAAATTGTTGTACGAGTCACGAGATGTAGCTAAATATATGACGGCCGGCGCTGTTTTGCCCGAAAGCCATTGGACAATGGACTTGATACGTTCTAACTCACATACATAGGAAATGAACAGTGGAAATACATGACATAAAAACTTGCACATAATCAAGGAAAATGATTAATTGTCACTTACTTGTATTTAATAACTAACAGTGAACTTAACAAGTAACATCACAATAGGATGACATTAGAGAACAGATGTTTTAACAAACATTTTCTAGAGCGCGTTCAAAAACTCAACTACACTTAACTATAGTCAACAGTCAACTATAGTAAACTTTGGTCGTTTAAAAACTCCGTGGTTTACTACAACAAAACTATGAGAATTACTATTTTCAATTTTGCGTTCAAA
The DNA here is from genome assembly GCA_963082835.1 of Leptogaster cylindrica. Classification (NCBI taxonomy): domain Eukaryota; kingdom Metazoa; phylum Arthropoda; class Insecta; order Diptera; family Asilidae; genus Leptogaster; species Leptogaster cylindrica. The sequence continues at coordinate 9,390,211 of OY720108.1, read as the reverse complement.
AACTCCCGTAGTTAACTATCTCGTGGTAAATTTTTAACTATACTCAGAAGCAGGGTCAGTCTGTAGTGTTTTTGAATGACAGAAAGAAAGAAGAAGAAACTGTTTGAAAACTAAATTTGAGATAAAGAACAGCTGTAAAAGGGTAAACAGAGATATAAAACTCAAAAATATATTTTTGTTAAGCAAATTTAAGTTATTTTTTTAATAACGCTAACCACATTAAACATTTTTCTTGAAAATTTTACCCAAGACTCAAGTAATTTTTGCTGTATCTGTTTGACAGCAATCTCCTAGTTAACTACGGGCCGTTCAAAAACTCCCGCAGTAAAGCATAATTTCTGTAGTAATGGGGCGTTTACACTGGAGATTAACTCGAGGTTAGATTAAGTTAATCTCAAAGTGTTTACACCACCAGTGACAAGCTTAACTCTGACGTTTGCATTTCATCTTTGTTTACTTTATTTGACAGCAAGGCAGAAATAATAGCTTTTTTCTTTCTTTTCTGCTTCAAACTTTCCATGTTCACGAAAAAATATGTAAATATCAACTATGTACGCAGCAAACTGTCTTTAATCTTGAATTTCAAATCTTGACAGCAGTCACAAAAGTCCGATTTATCAAACAGCTGTTTGGTGAATTGCGCTGAATCGTTCGGGTCCGGGTTCGTGCATTGAATTGAGGAGATTAAGTGCGAGGTTTCATTCTAATCTGGTGAGCGAGGAGGTTACGATTTGTATGGGAAATCTCGTGATTAAGTACCTGGTTACCCCCGAAACCTCGAAAAGCGACGTAACCTCGTCGGTGTAAACGCCGTATAAAATGACGTTCTGCAGCATGTAAGATTTAAGTACAGTAAAGTTTTTGAACGCGCTCTTATTACAAAATTGACAGTTGTTAAAATTCAGTGGGAAAGTCAGATTGCCCGAGAGTTGTCACACAACTAGGATTCAGTCAAAACTTCAAAAGTACGTTAATAAAAAAACACAATGACTCCTGATGACACCAGCGGAAACCTCCAAGAAAACCATGAAACAGTTGAAATTAACGATAGTATTAATGGTAATTGCATATGATACAAAAGAATATGACCAGTAAAATATTTGATTTAAGAAATCGAAGCTGTTAACAGTAGTCTCGATTCCCTCAACATTGCTCTGGATGTAATAGAAAAACGCGCAGAGGACATTAAGGTGCAGCTACTCAAATTGCTGAGTGAAAATCGCGAGATAAGACAATCTCTTGTCGATAATAACAAATAATGAAATTTTGATTTAATGCATATTCCACCCAAAACGAATGTGACCTTTAAATTCATGGTTTTGGTAAACTCCAGTGTTCGTCATGTACAAAGCTTAAATTAAGTGTTGAAACTGGAACTCTTATTGTCAAATCGTAGTTTAATATCTGTTATGCGAATTTGTATACTAAAAAATTCAATTCAATTGCTTAACATAAAAATAAATCATGGTATGTTGAATTCAAAGAATACAAAAAATTTATACGATTAGCATATTCACCAAGCAATATATTATGTAGATTTATTCCCCGCTTTCCCTGCACTTCTCGAAATTACAATGATTTAAAGCAATCGGCAAATATTTCCATTGCATCGTCTATTTCGATATACACTATACATATTTGCATTTAAACTCCAACTCTTGAATAAAATGAACACTTAATTAATCATGAATGGTGTGATATGTACGTGGAGGTGGAACTGCAACAGTTTGAACTGGATCATTCCATGAAATATCGACAGCAGGAATTTTGTAACCTAATTTGGCAAGGCCAACAAATAATGGTTGCAGTTACTTCATTTACGTGCAGGACTGAAAATTCGATTCGAGATTGGATTCTACGAAATCCTGTATTAAGTGAAAAGACGATCAATCGGACGATAAGCGGAAGAACCTTTAGCTTCCATTAAGTTTAAATAGAGGATTGCCGTTTGGTACATACATACGGAATTTAGTAAAAAGCTAGTAAAGAGAGTATAATTGGTTTAAGCCAATTATTGAAATACCTTAGATGTAGAGCGGCACAGTTTTAACACAGAATCAACGTTTGCTAATAAATCGGAATTACGTTTTTAGTGTTAAAGTATTCTCGCAGGAAAATGGCCAAATATAGTTGCAGAACAATTAGTCTTAGAAAATCGTATCATCGGGAATATGTTGCTTTTATTTCATATAAAAGGATACAAGTATTGTTGCTCAATACATAAATTGGAATTTCAAACTCATCTAATTGCTACCTTAAGTATAAATGTTGGATAGGTGAACTTAATGTTATGCTACTACTTGTTCATGTTAAATCTCTTCAAACATAATTATATCGAGCACAAAGTTCTGATTACCCGAGATTTTCAACGGCATTTTATTGATAGGTACTAAAAATAATAGAATGAATCAAGCCTGAACACCTGCAGGGACTATCGTTGCGACCAAATTCAAAATTAACACCATTCGCTGTACATATCTCGGAACATCCATGTTTATCGTAGCTGATTTCTTTGGCAAAATTTGCTTTCCACAATGTTACTTTGATTGTAAAATATAATCCGGGATCAATGTGAACTGGATCGGACAAGAAAACATCCCTCGGAGTATCCACGTAGGTACCACTTATTTCCATAGTGCCACTTTCAAACAGTTTTTGGTACTTTGCATTCAGAATTGCAATTATAACTTTACATATTCCGCTGTGCACTTTCAATTTTACTCCTGAAAAAACGTATTTTTTTGACTGAAGTGATATTTAAAAAAAGTGATATTGTTCAAACCTGTCATTTGTATTTTGGCGCTGCATTGGAAATCTAAGTAAAACTCATAAGTTTTGGCGTTCCTGAGGTTTACAGTTTCATGGGATTGTTTTTTACCAGCTATGTGTTGGCAACAACAATACTTTTTGTGGATCTTGTACACATGTGACTTCAGCTCACGTTTCTCCTTCATCGTGCAATATCCTTCGGGCATTGGATGTGTACGAACAGTGGGATTACATATATTTACCAGAATATTGAGTGCTTCAGGAAGTGGAATTAAGGACGACATTTCGAGGCATTCGGTGAATTCTTGAGGCGTCATCGATAGAAAGCGAATTTGTTTCACGAGATCTTTCACTGGATTATCTCCGTTCACTTCAGTATGTTCTTGGGCTTCTGTCACTGGGCCTTCTTGAATTGAGGATCCTTCACCACACGAATTAATCAAATTTCCATCAGAAATGGTTTGTTCCTTTACTTCAAGATCACCAGGAAGTGAGACTGTTTCACTTTCAGGGGAGGTGGAGCGCGGTTGCTCCTCGCCACCATTTTTGCGTGCATTGTCATACCGCACAAGCGCTCTAAACAAATCAATTTCAGAAACGTTCAGCTTTTCCATGTCCAGGATGAAACTGAAAGTTGAAATATCTGCTTCCAGAAAACTTGAGTCCTTTAATATTGTTGAACTTTCTAATGTAATAATCTATATGAAACGAAAAGTTTGTTATATTCTGTGGAAAATAGCCAAAATTTCAGTCTTTACCTCTTCACATTTTTTCATTACAATGTAGTTTCGGTACAAAATTGAAAGCCGCAAAATACGGCACACATTCTGGGGCGTGATTTTTGTAATTATGAAATCAGGTACGGATTCCATTAACTCTGCAATATTGTATTTGTCCGCGACGTACCACAAATCAATTGCTTGCTCTATGGAAACAATAATAATCTCTCCCGTGTAGAAAAAGTTCACCATTGTGAGAAATATCTCTGGGTGGATTTCGGGAACTTTTATTGAATCTCCTTCTTCGGGTACACTTCCGAAAAACATACTTTCAAAAACGGGAGACGCATTTGCAAATATTAATTTGTGACCGCTAATCTCTTCGGCATTATCAACACAGTCGGCCCCGACGAGGAATTTACAGTCCGCGCCTATTTTCGGGTTAACAAAGCTATGTTTACGTGAGATCTTCAACTGATACATACTCAGCGCGGCTACTATTTTTCAACACAAACTAAACTGATCTTTGATTAAAAAATGCTTAATTGCGCGTCGCAAATTCGAAATGCTGCCTTTGCACAAGAAAATCTCCACTTACCTCAAATATCCACTGAACTGAAACTGTGAAGCGCTGTACACACTACACAATTCGGGTCAACAATCGATGTACGGAATAAAATTTGGAGAAATGAAGTCTGAGAGGAACCAAATGAAATAATAGACTTTATTTCGTTTTTTCCGCAATAAAATCTTAGACTTTCTTGCAGATTTTTTCCAGAAATGAAATCTAGTAATATTTTATTTCAATTTTCCTTCCAGACATTTTTTCACCTCGCTTTGAAAATCGAATTAAAATTTGACATTTTACTGTTCAAATGATAGATGGCCATAGTGATCCGTGTGGAAATTTCCTTCACGTTTTCATCCACCAAAACTTCATAACTTACTATAAACTTTACCAGGTAAACAGGAGTTATGCTGCAGAACGTCATATTACTACAGAAATTATGGTATACTACGGGAATTTTAATCGGCCCGTAGTCAACTTGAAAACATGCTACAAGCATGATAAAGTATTAATGATTTCGCAGCCGCGCCATTTTGCGCGTCACCGCGTTCACCCAATGAGCATTCACTCAATGAGCAGCTATCAAAAAAAATCGTTGGCATACCTTATATAAAAGTTATGAAAAATTTGAACCATTTTTTTTTTTTTTTTTGGTAAATTTTGGTAATATTATGTTGATACTTCTTGTCAAATAATTGTTTTCGTCCTGTAGTGCGAAACAAAGCAAATTAGAATAGTTCAAAATTATCTTAAATATATTTGTATGGTAAATGGACATTCAATCAAATGGTTTTTGCTTTTTATCTCAAAAACGAAGGAAGATAAGTCAAAAATTCAAGAGAACAATATTTGTATTTTTACTTGCTTTATCTAAAAAAAATATCATAATTAGAAAAAAGTCAGTGGCGTACACATTTTTTGTCAATAATATTGATTAAGGTGTCCCCACGTACGCCACTGGACTTAATAACCTTAGTCTAGTTAAGGTGAACTGAGCTCCTTATTACTGCGAACAATGCTGCAAAATTTCAAAAAAATCGGACAAAAAAAATTTCAGATATTGTTAAAAAACCGATATTTTAAAAAAAGTTTAACACCCTGTATCTTGGAAACCATGCATTTCCGGACCTATGTTTATATAACTTTTTTTCATGAAATGAACTCAGAAATCACCCCATTAAATATTGCCGTGTTGTTTTTAAACACCCTGAAGGGCTGTATATATATAGTTTCAGAACAGTTAGTCTTAGAAAATCGTATCATCGGAAATATGTTGCTTTTATTTCATATAAAAGGATACAAGTATTGTTGCTCAATACATAAATTGGAATTTCAAACTCATCTAATTGCTACATTAAGTATAAATGTTGGATAGGTGAACTTAATGTTATGCTACTACTTGTTCATGTTAAATCTCTTCAAACATAATTATATCGAGCACAAAGTTCTGATTACCCGAGATTTTCAACGGCATTTTATTGATAGGTATGAAAAATAATAGAATGAATCAAGCCTGAACACCTGCAGGGACTATCGTTACGACCAAATTCAAAATTAACACCATTCGCTGTACATATCTCGGAACATCCATGTTTATCGTAGCTGATTTCTTTGGCAAAATTTGCTTTCCACAATGTTACTTTGATTGTAAAATATAATCCGGGATCAATGTGAACTGGATCGGGCAAGAAAACATCCCTCGGAGTATCCACGCTGGTACCACTTATTTCCATAGTGCCACTTTCAAACAGTTTTTGGTACTTTGCATTCAGAATTGCAATTATAACTTTACATATTCCGCTGTGCACTTTCAATTTTACTCCTGAAAAAACGTATTTTTTTGACTCAAGTGATATTTAAAAAAAGTGATATTGTTCAAACCTGCAATTTGTATTCTGGCGCTGCATTGGAACTCTAAGGAAAACGCATAAGTTTTGGCGTTCCTGAGGTCTATATTTTGAAGGGATTGTACTTCACCAACGTGTTGGCAAAAACAAGACTTTTTTTTGGATCTTGTACACATGTGACTTCAGCTCACGTTTCTCCCTCTTCGTGCAATATCCTTCAGGCATTGGATGTGTGCGAACAGTTGGATCAATTATATTAACAATAATATTGAGTGATTCAGGAAGTGAAATTAAGGACGACATTCCGAGGCATTCGACAAACTCTTTAGGTGTCATCGACAAGAAGCGAATCTTCTTCACAAGCTCCTTTACTGGATTAGCTCCAAGTGCTTCAATATGTTCTTGTGTAGACCTTGTAGATCTTGAAGAACCTTCACCACAAGAATTAATAGAAATTTTATCAGAAAATCGTGCTTTCTTTTTTTTAGGGCCCAACGATCCCGTCGTTGCGGGGGAGGTTGAGGGTGGTTTCCCGGGTTTTGCATCACCGCTACAATCTTTGCGTGCATTGTCATACCGCACAAGCGCTCTAAACAAATCAATTTCAGAAACGTTCAGCTTTTCCATGTCCAGGATGAAACTGAAAGTTGAAATATCTGCTTCCAGAAAACTTGAGTCCTTTAATATTGTTGTACTTTCTAATGTAATAATCTATATGAAACGAAAAGTTTGTTATATTCTGTGGAAAATAGCCAAAATTTCAGTCTTTACCTCTTCACATTTCTTCATTACAATTTTGTTTCGGTACAAAAATGAAAGCCGCAAAATACGGCACACATTCTCGGGCGTGAGTTTTGCAATTATGAAATCAGGTACGGATTCCATTAACTCTGCAATATTGTACTTATCTGCGACGTACCAATCCATTGTAATCTCTCCCGTGTAGAAAAAGTTCACCATTGCGTGAAATGTCTCAGGATGGATTTCGGGAACTTTTATTGAATCTCCTTCTTCAGGTACACTACCGAAAAACATGGTTTTAAAGACCGGAGACGCATTTGCAAATATTAATTTGTGACCGCTAATTTTTTCGGCATCATCCACACAATTCGCCCCGACGAGGAATGTGCAATCCGCGCCTATTGTCGAGTCTATAAAGCTTTGTTTACGTGAGATCTTTAACTGTTCCATACTCAACCCGCTTATTATTTTTCGACACAAACTGATCACTTCTTTGATTAAAAATGTTTAACTGCGCGTTGCAAATTCGCAATGCTGCCTTTGCACAAGAAAATCTCCACTTACCTCAAATATCCACTGAACTGAAACTGTGAAGCGCTGTACACACTACACAGTTCGGGTTAACAATCGATGTACGGAATAAAATTTGGAGAAATGAAGTCTGAGAGGAACCAAATGAAATAATAGACTTTATTTCGTTTTTTCCACAATAAAATCATAGACTGAATGACTAAATGAAATATAATATTTTATTTAATTCTTCCTTCCAGACTTTTTTTTCACCTCGCCTTGAAAATCGAGTTAAAATTTGACATTTTACTGTTCAAATGATAGATGGCCGTAGTGATCCGTGTAGAAATTTCCTTCACGTTTTCATCCACCAAAACTTCATAACTTACTATAAACTTTACCAGGTAAACAGGAGTTATGCTGCAGAACGTCATATTACTACAGAAATTATGGTTTACTTACGGGAGTTTTTGAACGGCCCGTAGTCAACTTGAAAACATGCTACAAGGAACATAAGGTATTCAATGATTTTGCACCCCCCCCCCCCCCCCCCCCAGAACCATCATTTTGCGCGTCACCGCGTTCACCCATTGAGCATTTACGCAATGAGCAGCTGGCAAACAAATCGTTTTTGTATTTACCTGATATTCCTTATATCATGGAATCCCAATTGTCAAAATCTGACACTTTGTGACGTCACACTTTCACGGTCTATTACCGTGAAAAATATATTTGAATTTCTGGCGCAAAGCGCAGATGCCAACATCGAATGTGAACCGCCGCGTATAAGGCGTAATATTTGTACATTGTCTTGTACATACTTACACACATGATCTAGTTGTTTCAGATACGAAGTTTTGGCTTAGGGCAGGCACAATGCTTCGGAGGAACCTTTTGACTGCACAAGTTAAGAAATAGCACATTCAAGAATACTTAAAAGTGATGTGATTGTTATTTGGGTACTTTGGTAATTTATGCAATTAAAGTACAAACCATTACTTGAACGGATGTTCAAGGAATCCTGCATAAATATCCTTTTAACAGAAACATTTAACATACACGTTCAAAGTTTGTGTAAACAAAGAAACAATTTCATGTGGGCTGCAAACGCAGAGTTGTAGTTAAAACAAGAGAACAATCTATGCCCAGGAAAGTGTTCTATGGGAAATGAAAGTGGTTCCTTGTAAAACCGATATTGTCAATAGTCTACCACGATTGATGTACATAATTAATCAACCAGTTTCAGATTCCTCGCAATCCGCTGGCGATTTGGATGCAACTAATTCTTATCTAGTGGTATCATTTGCCGGATAATTTTAAGAACAATCACGGTCAGTTGGTGACTTCCTTTCAGTTTGAGTGTTCTCTACCGGTCATATGACTTCATCGAGAAATCAATTGGTGATGCCTGGCGACCGCAGCACATCAGAATTGCAACGACCACAATGGCTATCGTCGTTGTATAGTGTTCTTTTCATAATAACGTGGTTGCTTGTTGGTTTCGCTGCCTTTAGAAACACACTCACATGGTAAATTGAACACTAAATATGTGTTTTCATTATTATCCTGTTATTTTCCTTTAGGTAATTTTGAATGTTGATTTTTTTTGAAAAATTAGTTATAACAAATTAAAAGGAAAAACGTTAGAGGAATTTTACCTTATGTAGATTGCATATTTAGCAGCTGGAAGGATGAGTAAGATTCTACGTATGAGTGTGAATCGTTCGACGAGCATATGCTCCAAAATAATTATTTACTTATGACTACGAACGTGAATCCGCTTCAGCAATTATCCAACATCTATTAATCATCAATGGTGATTGGGTCAAAAAACACTGTACTGCAAATTGTTATCGCGCATCAGCTTACGTAAACCATAATCATTATTTGGTTGAACCTCTGCAGATTATTGCACTTACAGTATTAAAGTTCAATCAGCTATCAAATTGTTCGTGCTCTTTATCTTTCAAGGGCGGAATCCAGAGCGGCAGCATGGGGGGCTAATGGCTGGTCTGGCCTGGTGGTGTACGCAACAATTGCAACACTCCCTTCCCCCATTGTATTTTTTGTTGTTTAAAACATAACTTAAGGATAAGGATTTGCAATTTCTTAGTACTTCTACCTAAATTTTACCTCAAATTATGTTTTTATTTTTTCTTCCCAGACGGGGGGGAGACAACAATCGCCCCGCTGGATCCGCCCTTGTAATCTTGAGTATCCGTTTGATTTCCTCTGTTGTAGTTGCCCAAATAACTGTACTGTTAAATATCCTCCAGTGCCACGACTTCTCCACAGTCCACCGCTTATCTTTATACAACAATTTAATCAACAACCAGTTGTTATTTTAATACGTGTTGTTATTGTGATAGAATTGACATAATTGATGCCAAACAAAGGCACTACTGCACCTCGCCGCAATGAAATGATTAGCGACCAAATTTAAATCGTGTTTAACGTTCATTCAAGTGGACAAAGCTCTTAAGCTCTTCCCCCCTTGTATAAGGAGTAATTTCAGATATTTTCTTTTCTTATATAAAACATGTCCCAAAGATCATCTAATTCTTTGTGTAATACTGTGAGAGATCTTCAAGGAAGCTTTGATCAGCTCGTGCGACCATTCAGTTTACTTGTACAAGTGTGAGCTTTTTGCTGGGTCTACTGGAAATCTCTAGAGTCTAGATTTATAGTTTTGCTCATATACAAAAGTTTAATCGAATGGACGATCACGCTCCAGGAATGATTGCCAACGTAGTTCACCCGGATCAATAAAAGCGTTAGCTTCGTGCGTACACTTTCTAAGTTACTTTGGACGCTGTCATACAGAGCACTGCGGAGCGGCATTTGTGACCGGGCTTTTCGGTTTTTTTTAGCTATTTATTATTATTTTTTTTTTTTATACAAAAAAGAATTTTTTTTTAAACTGATCGAAAACAAGAACAAGAAAACAAACATTTACGAAATTGTTTGTCAGATCGAAGAAGTGATAGAACTTTTTATTTTAATTAACTTTTTGTGATCTTAAGCTACACAAGATGAATGTTTTTGTACAGTTTGATTCTCCTGGCAGGCATCTCCAACGGTTTTGGGGAGCATCAGGAGATTTCTGGCAGTCGCAATGGGATAAGTTCCTCGATTTTACTGGTAAAGTAATTTTATCTTCTTTCACACAACACTGAGCTTTTCCAAAAAGAAAATTGCATTTCTTATTAAGTCAAATTCAACTGAAAAATATATATTTAAACACATGAGATAAAGTAAGCATATATTTGTAAGATAAGGTCGAAGTACTTTTACTTTGATTATATATTTTTGTCCATGAAAAACATTTCGAATTTGAGATTTTCATGTGGCTGCGAAGTTTCATTAGATTATCAAAAATCATTATAGAAATCTAACTTATTTAATATTTTAGATTTAATGCTGGCCTACATGGAAAACTTATTCTGAAATTTGAGCCCAATAGTCTAGCTCCTAGTTTTTTAATGTCAAATGATTAAATTTAAATATTAAAATAAAATTGATGTGCATGAAAAGGCAATTCTGGCCTAACAAAGTTTCAGTGGAGTTTTAGTAAATTAAATTCAATTGTTTTCGCTGTACACTTGTTGTTTAGTCAAGCAAATTATTTAAGGTAGTTTAATAACTAATTATTTAAACAAAAACAATTGTACCTTTGCACACTGAAGTTCTTTAAAACGATAGTTCAATATCACAACGCTTAATATTGCATTAACGTTTTCCAAATGCTCGAAAGATAAGGAATTATTTTCAAAGATATTGAGAATTAAAGTGTTACGCAAAATGTAGTAAAAAACCGTAAACAACCCCTTGTAATAATCTTGTTGCATTATTCTAGAGTGATGTAGATTACTTAGTTAACAATATCGATAATCATTGATCATTGTAAATGCAATTATGTATGTACTTAAAGTGTCCATCGATTTTTGCATTCCCTTCTCTGTAAAAATTGATTTTTATTTTCTTCTCAGGTGAAGATCCATTTTTATTATGGGTTTGTGGATCGACCATCTTCACTATCCTCGTGTATTGGGTGTTCGGTGGGATATATACATTTATGGATGTATCAAATAAGCCGGGAGTTATACGCAGATACAAAATCCAGCCAGGAACAAACGAACCTGTGGACACAAGGAAGCTGCTGAAAGTAAAATTTATCAATTATTATTTTTCCATTGTTTTGCAACCGTCTCAACTATCTGCAGGTGATACGGGCAGTCATGATAAACCAGACTTTGGTAGGCATCCCAATGGCGATATTCAGTTACAAGTTGATGTGTCTCCGCGGTTTTGCATCTATTCGGGAATTACCGACATTCCACTGGGTGTGCTTCGAACTGGCGATATTCATCCTGATGGAGGAAATCGGATTTTATTACTCCCATCGGTTGCTGCACAACAAGCATTTGTACAAATTCATCCATAAGCAGCATCACGAATGGACGGCCCCAATTGCGGTAACAGCTATATATTGTCATCCGATCGAGCACATCTTTAGTAACCTGCTACCACCATTCCTCGGAGTGTTTGTGATGGGCAGTCATGTCGCTACAGCCTGGCTCTGGTTTGCCTTAGCAATTCTGTCTACATTGAACGCTCACTCAGGATATCACTTGCCGTTTTTCCCTAGTCCTGAAGCACATGATTTTCACCATCTCAAGTACTTGAATTAATTTATTGCAATTTCGTCATACAATATGAATTAATTTCAGATTTAACTACTGTTTTGGAGTTTTGGGTGTTCTGGATCGTCTGCATGGCACTGATTCCATGTTTCGCACAACAAAAGCTTATCAAAGACACATTATGATGTTAAGTTTAGTTCCCCCTCGAGAAGCTTACCCCGATCCCCAGAAAAAGATGCTTTAACTGTTCATGAAAGTTTTTGCATATGTTTACGTTAAATTCACGCACTCATGGAGTACATTTTTGAAAACATATTGTGGAAAAGCACTGAAATATCACACGATTATGATGACGATTGAAAATCATCTTAAATAGAATAGTTTTTAAAATTTTATAGCATATTATCTCTTGCTTATCTTCAACTTATTTTCATGTCATTTCACAAATACAAGTAAAATAAATTGTTTATATTTTATAGGAGAATTTCAAAAGAAATTGTATACAACGTATTTACAGAGATAAGAACAAAAAATCCCTTTCTTTTGAGAACTTTTTGAAAAATTTATTTCTCTTTATTCTTACATTAAGTTAATTCAATATATACAAACAATAACCATATAACAGTTGTAAATTATACAACGAAACCCAATTTAATTTAGACATATATGTACATATTGCATGTTATATTCGACGGTAACATCAAGGCACTTGGTTCCTTCTGCAAAATTGAGCGAAACATGGAATACAATCTTAATGTTTTAAGATGAATATAAAAATGTACAAAAAGCGCTTATTATTATAGTTATTTCGTGCAATTAATCGTTATACATGCCGTCGACGAGAAAGTCCATGCGGCGATAGTGCCTCGTCGACCAGTAGTCCTTGATTCGTTGGTAGCTAACGGCAATGATGCCCACTGCCACGGACACGGAGAGCATTAGAATCCCTATGAAAACAATGTAATTAATTCGATTGTGAGGAACAACATTTGAATCCGCTTCTTGTGATTTGCCAACTTTGTCAACAGGATCATTATCATGACCTGCAGGGAGTCGTTTCATGTTCGCCTGCTTCGTGTCTGCAATGGAAGGCAAATCCAGAATGCTGTACGTAATTTTCGGTTTTAAGTGTTTCGGACTTGTAGTTGAGTTCCCAGTGGTTTTCACAACACTGGAGGAAGGAGTAGTTGTATTATTGCTGTGTGTGCCATGATCACCAACTGTAGCAGTGGTTGATGTCTGCACGCTGCAATTTTGGGAAGCACTAGTGTATTTTGTTTTGGCAATATTATTCTCACCGAGGATTTCACATCCCAAAGTTTTATTGTCTTTAGTAGCTTCGGTATGTATATCAACAATTTTATCTATAGTATGATTATTATCCTTGATATTTGGCACAACGTTGGAAGCTTTGCTCTCATGACTTTTTGTTGTGTCTTTGGAATTAGCATGTGAACTGTTTGTTGTACTCTCGATTAATATCTGTTTATTGTCAAGACCGCCACATCTCTCAATAAAAGAAGACCCCAAAATAATAATGAAAAATAATAAATGCTCTTGCATTACTGCAACTTTTGAAAGTGTTTACGTAATTCTGTTTGATAAGTCTCCACCCATATCAGAAAATAACGTAGTTCATACCAGGAACATAAGGTACGTCAAAGATATTTTTGACAACTAGCTGCTGTTTATGACGTCACTTCGTTCATCCCTTGTGTAAAATTTTAATTAAATTGTAAATTATAAATTTTAGCCGCACTTTTCCCAAAAACAATAAAAACGTATGGGAATTCAGAAATTAATTGGTTACTGACAAATTGTTTCAACAGGCAAGAAAGTTATAATCTTTAAGAAAATTTTAAATAAAACATGTGAACTGGATGACGCGCAATATGGCGCAAGTGCGACATCTTGTAATACCTTATGTTCGTTGTATGCTTCATGATACAAAAACATAAGTTAAGCCGGAGGTACACGATACGGAAAACTTCATATTTATAAGGAAATAACTTTGTGGATGTCACTTTTGACACATCGAGTCACACGATAAGCAAAAATGAGTTTGCAACCTGTATTTTGCAATTCACAGATTACCGCGACGCCGCGCCGCCCGTAAGAGCAGTAATCGCAAAACTGTGTTCATAAAGTTTTGTATGGTGTGGCTCGGGAAATTTGTACCCCGCAAATTGCTTGGATGTGCCGAAAATATTCCGAAATTTTTGGGATATTTATAAGCGATACACCATATTGCTTATCGTCGAGTCACACGATATGAAATACGGCGTATCGCTTATAAATACGACGTTTTCCGTATCGTGTACCTCCGGCTTTACAGTATAGGGTGTCCAAACAAGAGGTTAAGAAGTAATTTGTAAAAAAAAACATTTTCAAAAGGAAAATTTAAAGTTTATTTAAATAAAGATTTGGGAATTATGGAATAACATGCTCAAGCTGTCAAAAATCAACCGGTTTGACATTTCCATATCAGCTGATCAGAGAAATGTTTACATGTCAAAAAAAAAACGGAAAACATTACTGCATGTGATTAGTAAATTGCCCTTAATTAAAAGTTTATTTGTAGTACATTCAAGTACTGTTCGTTATTAATGCTATTCAGATTCAAGGCATTTCTACTGCAACTGCAAGTGCAACAGGTGGCATTTGTCATTTGACAACAATCAACAAGTGCTGCACAAATGCACAAGTGTTTGACATGGCATGAATAAAGCACCAGAAGATCACAGCAACATTTACAAATCACTGCATACTGCTTTCCATATCTTCCTTGGAAATGTGTAGAAGCACAAAACACGTGAAACAAACCAGTTTAGCATTTTTGTTCATAATTTAGTTTGAATTTGTTCCTTTTTGTTTTTTTAAATATATTACACAACCAATTCTGGAACTTGTAAACAGGATTTGAATGCAATTCACAGTAGTGAGGAATGATAGATAAAATAGATTTCGATGCTTTGAATTACAGCAGAAGAATATTGTAAATGTGTGTAATGTTTTGGTTAATTTTTGTACTCTTTAACACTTTATTATTGCCGTGCAAATTTGATAGTGTAAATCACCCAAAATGGCATGTGAATTTCTCGAAATCGGCAGAAGAAGCGCACATGAATACTGTGGTACAAGTGTTCCTGACTGTCACCGATCTGGACACTGGTCGTGAAGACTTCACCTTGTACCTAAGAAGTGAACACCCCGAGGTGGCCACCGTCGACACAGTGGTGCGATCAGCCGATGTTAAGCACTTGACTGGAATCTGGAGTGGCCCCGTGAACATATCCTGCATTTTCATCGGACAGACTAAGATCTATGTAGAATTAGTCAATTCTTTTAACGAAAGTCAACGATCGCTGGAAATGTTGAATCTAGTTGTTACCAGGAAGATAAGAGTTATTGATCATGTCTTCACTGGATCCGTGGCACTTCTTGTCTCCCTTCTATACATAAACTTTGGCGCTGCTTTAGACTTGACTGTGTTGAAGGGGATCCTCATGAAGCCGGTAGGGCCGATAATTGGATTTTTCGGACAGTTCATAATAATGCCTCTGTGCAGTTACGCCTTGGGCTACGTCCTTTTTCCTGGCATGCCAGAATTACAATTGGGGCTTTTCTTCACTGGAGTGTCGCCTGGCGGCGGTGCCTCAAACATTTGGACAGTGATCCTCCAGGGCAACATAAATTTATCAATAGTAATGACCACAATCAGCACATTTGCAGCATTTGGTATGATGCCTTTGTGGATTTTCACCCTTGGGAAATTGATTTTCGATAGGGGCGAACTGGCGGTGCCGTACGGTAATGTGGCAATGTTTGCCTTGGCACTCATTGTTCCTCTGTTCATTGGTGTGACCATTCAAAAGTTCTACCCGCGAGCGTCAAAAATGCTTGTTTATCTATTAAAGCCGATATCTCTGCTTTTAATTTTGTTTATAATTGTTTTCGCGATTGTGACAAACCTCTATATGTTCCAATTGTTCTCCTGGAAGGTAAAAAACAAGGAATACACTTTGTACTGCTGTTAATGAGAGTTAAAAATCATTTCAGATTATATTAGCTGGATTAGGTCTACCATTTTTCGGATATTCCTTGAGCTGGTGTATAGCGAAATTCCTTAACCAATCACGAGCTGATACTCTGGCGATATCGATTGAGACTGGGATTCAAAATACTGGAATTTCAATATTTCTTCTACGGTTCACTTTACCTCAGCCGCAGGCCGATCTAACAACTGTTGTTCCCGTTGCGGTTGCACTAATGACTCCCTTGCCGCTTCTCCTCATTTACTGTTGCCAACGCATTTGGAGGACCAGGAATGCGTATGAGCCTACTCAGATCATATCTTCCAGTACCAGCGGATGAAATTACAGACACTCATTTAGCTTAGTTTATTAAAATATATTAAAATTTGGCAAACGCACAATCAATCAAAATGTTTTTTTTCTTTAATTAGATATATTCTTTTATCGGAACAGTAATTATGTAAAAAAAATTGCTTCGAAAGAAATTTAAAACGTAAATATTCAGTAAAAATCGACATTTGTGTATAAAAATTATTCAGGCTTATATGGCAACACTAAAAAGGTATGGTCCTATTCTGACTTTCTTAACATATTAAATTTCTATATACCTATTGTGTGGAATTAGGACGAAGGGCAATTAGGATAACTTGGCTTTAATTTAAAAAAAAAATGCGTTCTGCAATGGAGGAAGGTCGTTTAAACCACCTCCTTTAATAAATATTGAAAATGAATTGATTAAGACAATAGAATTTAATGACTTTACTAGAATTAAAACAAGGAAAATTGCATTGTAATTTGCAAACATTTGAATTAGGATGTGAATAGGTAATAAAGTCAAATTTACATATACATATTGTAAATATGTTTTGTTTTAGATGAAGTCGTTTTTTTTTTTACTTACAATTAGGGATAGGGCCTAATTTAAATTTGACAAATCACTCTCGGCGGCCCTGCCTTGATTATAGGGTATGTTCGTAATAACGGATAAACCGATAAAATGACAAACGTCAAATGAAAAACATCTGACTGGATTTTTTCGAGATGAAATGGATCTTCCCCAAAATCATGTTAAATAGATTCATCCGCTTCTACTTTTGGTTGTGCAACAAGCAATAAAGCACCAACAATATACGTCCAAAATATTATACTGTTTCAGTGTACTCAAAAGTAAATTGCATCATTGAACAGCCTTGTTCGCGCCACCCACAAACAAGTGAAAGTTATGGGAAAATAATATAAATAATCAAAAGAAAACATTTTGGTAATCTCGATTTAATATGTTGCGCTGAGAGATAAGTTGAATGGAGCCAAAGTGTTGTTAAATCAGTACTTGAATTAATTTGATTCTGCAATAAATTGGACGTTAGTGTTCGGAGTAGATTTGCTTTTATCTGTGATTGAGCTTAGCAAAGTGATTTTCACAAGATAAAAATAACAATCGAAAAGAAGTTGCTTAAACGATGAGTTGGGTCGAGTACACGGAGCCGCAATGGCAGGGACTGAACATGAGAAACCTTAATGTAGATGAAGCCTACCTCCAAATTAAGCCACAACTTAAAGGAAACTACTGGCTGTACTCCTTGTCAGAGGAATGCTGGAAGGTAACACAACACCATTTATGTTAATTGATTCAATAGATTGTTCATTTTCAGTGCCCCTTTACGAAAGTGACTAATGTAACAAATGGGCAATTTAGTTTGGTCAACTTCAATACAGCGCGCTCGCTTACCTTCAAAGTCTTCGACCAGGATGCAGGCAAATACGCCTTCGGCAATTCGTAATTACTCCCGTTTTACAAAGATTGAAACTGATTGTTTTTTTTAAGAACTCCTCTTTGTACTGTATCATCCAAAATGGGAGAATTTGGCGTCTACAGCTTGGTGATAAATGAAAATAACACTTGTGCTTTAGAGACCGATAAGGAGTCCGTCAGCATTTATCTACGTAAGTGCTCAATATAATCAATATTCAATTATTTACCTCACATTGATTTTGATCTCTTTGATTTGGTTTGATTTTCACATCTAACAGTACTTTCTTCAATTTTCAATTGTTTTTCTTTGTAATTTTAGCCATGCTCCTCGTCTTGCTAATACTAATTGCAGTAATTCTTCTAATTAAGGGAAGTATGTTATTATGGGAAAAATTTCGACCAATGAATGAAAATATTGAAACTCAACTTTCCACGGAAAAGAAAAGATTGAAAAGTCTAGATTGCTTTCGAGGGTGAGTAGAAAGTCTATTGTATGGTTTGCGGTATACATAATATATTGTTTTCCATTACAGAATGGCCATTGTATTGATGATATTTGTAAACAGTGGAGGTGGTAAATACTGGTGGATCGAGCATGCCGTATGGAATGGGTTGCATGTAGCCGATATAGTTTTTCCATCCTTCCTGTGGATTATGGGCGTTTGTATTCCTATATCAATTAAGTCACTGTTAACTAAAGGAGTGTCCAGATGGGAAATTCGCAAGCGCATTTTAGTGGTATGCCTGTATAAACTGTTTTGTCGTAAAGAAATGGTGGAGGCAAACAATTATGTGTAGAAAATATCTATTTGAATCTGGCGGACAATAATTATTAATTAAACTTTATTGTTGATGTTGGTTCTGATACGCACCGACAAAAGAATGATTCTATTTGGCACATAGGCGGAGTTACGGTAGGCAACCATCGAGCCAAAAGATGTGCCCTCCCCGGGCTAATCTTCTAAGTCCATCCAGAGATGGCGTGAATTTTTCATCATGTCTGTCTTCCATTTAAAATTCTTTAAAGTTTGCATTCAAACTTATAGTCCGGGAGGCAGTGTTGCGCTTTTGTGAGTATTTTCATCCCTCTCAATATTTGAATCAAATGGTTTGAATATAATTAATAAGCGAAAAAATAGACTGAGAAAATTTAAAATATATCGAAAAAAACATAAGAAAACCATTTTAATACACTTGAAAATTTGTTCAGCTAAAGTTTAAATAATATTGAACGGAAAAATAATCGTCAGCTGTATTAAAAACGGGGGGTTATACGTCAGTTAACGGAAAAAATAGGGGTATAAAATCAGTTGATCGGTCTGTATTTTTAAAGTGCATTTATTATATAATTAATGTGGTAAAATTAGTAATCAGATGTGGTTCCAGTGGGTGAAAAACCGTAAGCCAGGGGGTTACAAGTGCATAGATTCTGAGCGTTGAATCATTCAAATAACGATCTTCCCTCTATTCTATCGTCAGTTGACTATCGTCTTTTTGAAGGACAATGCTATCCAGCTGTCGCGGAGTGTCCAAATACAAAATAGAATTAGTATTTGTGAGAAGTCTTTCGTTCATACTTTTCACCCCTGAAAATGCCTCAAATGATCGATTTTTTTTTTTTTGCAGAGATCCATTAAATTATTTCTAATCGGCTTGTGTTTAAACTCTGCAAATGGACCGACATTTGAGAACTTGCGGATAATGGGTGTGCTCCAAAGGTTTGGAATTGCATACTTAGTATGTGCCTGGGTTCACTCAATCAGCAGTAAAGTGGAAAGCACACCACCGCAGGTATGCGTCTTAATTTTGATATTTCTACATTTAAAATCTCATTTTGATTTAAAATAGAACAATATTTCGAAGATATTTCTTGACTTCCTGACTTTAAAAGTAGAGTGGATAGTTATATTAACAATGATTGCTGTTCATCTTGCTGTAATATTTGGCCTTCCAGTACCCGATTGCCCACGGTAAGAAACTTGCTTGAAACTGTCTCAAATGAGCTTTGCCATTTTTAAGAGGTTACCTGGGACCCGGAGGAAAGTACGACATGGTCGAACATCCAAACTGCATTGGCGGAGCGACTGGGTACATTGATAGGCATGTTTTGGGGGAAACACACATTTACCAACATCCTACCGCGAAAGCTATTTATGATTCCAAGCCCTTCGATCCAGAAGGACTTTTTGGTAATGATAATCTTGTTTAAGCAAACTTGTATTTATTTACTTTAATACAGGATCCCTACTGACAGTGGTGCAGGTATTTTTGGGTCTACATTGCGGAATAATTTTGATTGTCTTTTCCAACTGGAAAGAAAGGATCTTAAGATGGGTATCATTGAGCGTTGTTCTTGGCATAATTGCCGGATGTTTGTGTTCGTTTTCTAAAGAGGACGGATTAATTCCAGTCAATAAGAACTTATGGTAAAATATTGTGTAGTTTTCATAGCATTGTTATATTAAAACAGTTATTTACAGGTCCTTGTCTTATGTGTTGACCACAACTTCTCTAGCGTATCTACTTCTGTCATTGTGCTACTATCTCATTGATGTGAAGTGTGTATGGAGCGGACATCCATTCACGGAAGCCGGTATGAATGCCATTGTCTTGTATGTTGGCCACTCACTATTCCATAAAATTCTTCCATGGCATTGGCGAATTGCCAAAATGAATACGCATTTTATATTGCTGATCGAATCCATTTGGAACACTGGACTGTGGATTATAATCGCATTACATTTATTTAATGAAAAGTTTTTTTACAATTTATAAACGTATTTCACTCTCAAAATACTTTTACTGATTTATATAGACTTTTTTTCTGTAATAACAAAAATTTTGCTAAATATAGACCTTTACTTGGTTGAATTAAATTGAAAAAAATGTTCTAATTTGAGTAAATATATCAAAAATATATTTCGAATATATTAAATAAATACAAAAGTATTTTTATTTTTTTCAAAAAAGAATAACATAAGATTAAAGGAATTGCTAATATCATACTTTAGATTGGCAGCACAGAGATTATCTCCATTATTTAATTGAAAACGATAAATGAAAATATTTTCCAACGGAATGATTGAGATTCTGCTCACGAAATAGAACACTCACAGCACATCATTGTGTAGTAGAGACACTTAACAACCATATCTTCATCTTCATGATTCACAGAAATTTCATCGTGTTCTTTGTCTTGTTTCTTCTTTTTCTTCTTGTTTTTCTTTTTGTGGCTTTTTGATACATTGTACAAACTTCCATCTAGATGATCAGCGTCTAAGTTATCATTATTCAATCGTTTTTCTTCGATTTTTTCGATACTGTTAATGTCATCCTAAAAAGTTTTAATGGGAAAGAAATTTTAAATAATTTGCGATTATACAGTGGAGGAAATAGCTATAAGATGACTTAGAATTCTTTTTGTTAATTTAATGGCGCACACTTTTCTTTGAATTATTATTATTTTTTTTTTTAAAGTAGGGTAATTTGAACTGTTTTATTGTCGGCGCAGAAATGAAGATGTGTTGGCTTAAAATCATTTAATTCCTTAAAAAAAATTCATTTCCAATTTGGTGTTCGATTTGGAAGGTTAAAAAGCGGATATAATTATAAAATCAGGATTTTATTTTGCTGTTCTACAAGTTGTTTTAATGAAAATCTTGGAAAATATTATTCAGGTATCATATCAGAGAGTTCAACGAGAATAAGTTTTTAAAGAATGCCAAGAGATAAACGTCGAATAATTATTAATTTTTATTTATTTATTTATGAATCCGGAAGTGGATGTCCTTGCTCAATTTGGTGACCAACAATACAGTGAAAGTTGCTTATTTCAACAAAATAATGCGGCAATCCCCGTTTCAAGGCATTCAAAGAATTGGTTTAGGATCAAAATTATTGAACTGTGGGCATAGCCTGATCGTAGTCCCAATTTCAATCCAATCGAAAACTGGGTTATCCTCGTTAGAATTTAAACAACATGTCAACATCAAAACTCCAGACGGCAGTTTAATACTATTTCCGAAAAAAATTGATAAAAACATATTTGAAAATTTAATTTAATCAATGAAGAAAAGGATATTTGAGTTAATTTAGAAGAGAGGTGGTCATATTGATTTTTAGTTATTTCAGTTTATTTATATTGCTCAAAAATTTATGGTGAATGGAAATAGATATAAATTTCCTTTCCTAAAACCACAAATTTTTATAAATTCAGCAGTTTTTCAATACCTTTTTTTAAAACTCAAAAAATTTATTATTGATTAATGCTAAATATGTTTCTAAATTATGTCTAAAAAGATAGTTTTAATTTGTAAAATATCCGCAATCTTTTTATATAATGGTGATAATGAATTTAAAATGATTTTATAGCTATTTCCTCCACTGTACTCTCTATGTAATATATGTAATTCCAATGGGATCACAACACGAAATTTCGACTGTGACTGTAACCTCATGTGCTCCGATTTTTTTAATTTGTTTTACATAAAATACTCGTAGATAGAAAGAAATAGGTTCGATAATTTCATGGCCACCATCTTCCAACATGGCTTCGTTAATGACAATCATTACCCTGGCTAAAATCGGGCAAACCTGCTGGTACTTAATATATCAAAATGAAGGTGCTTAAAAACTGAAGAAACTGCTTCCGATTTGAGATTTCTATCTACAAGTATTTTATGTAAAAAACAAATTTAAAAATCGTACATATGAGATCACAAAATGTCCTAACATTGGGCGAAATTTCGTGAAATGGCCCAATGATCAAAATTTAAACGATATTTTTAACTATATAGGTACAATATCAATACAATACTACGTCAAAATGGGAATGTCTCAAAACATTCACTTTTGATAAAGCGAAGGACATGATAACATTCTTGTTTTTTAACATTTGAAACACAAAAGACAATTAGCCATTTATTCGGTCGATTGCTACAAATTTGTTTATTACCTGTTTGTTTGCATTTTTTGCTTTGTTGTCGTTAATTGGAAGAATATCATGAAAATTTTCATTTTGTTCTTGTTGTTCTTCCTGGTCAAATGTATCAAGCATTGCGAATCTGTTTGACTTAAAAAATAAATCACAGTAAGTAGTTAGTCATAAAACAATAGATTTTCCAACCTCTTTTTCAGATTGGATATCTGATAAGTTCAGAGCTACTGTTATTGTCGCACATGAAGTTGATAAAACGGATGCTGTTTCAAAATCGCCTTCTTTTTCCGATAAACCTCTGTAAAAAAAGTTAGCAATGGCTTCGTAAATATTATGAAAAGATATTTTTTATTCTAGTTTTTTTCTAACCAGGAAACACCCACCTAACTGAAATTTAAAAAAAAAATTAAATAAGGATCGATTAAAAGTCTATATATTAACTTAATTTTAAACATATAAATTGTGTGCCCTGGTCCCCCCATTCTCGAGATATCTGGGCTTAAAAAGCCCCCAAATACTCCTAGCGACTAGTTAGGCGTTAAGTTTTAAACTTATGAACACTTCGCCATCAGTGGCGGATTTACGATTTCTGGGGCCCTACGCTTAAAAACTTTTGGGGCCCCTTCCCCAACTTTTTCAATTTCTTTCAAAACAATTTTTTAGTGAAAACTCGGTTTTTCAAAACAAAACTTACAGTCTATTAATAAAATATAGGGTATATCAAAACAAAATATGTATAAGAAATGAATAATAATCAATAACAAAAGAGGAAACTATTTTAACAAGAGTAAAGGTACAAAATATAAAATAAAAATTTTTTTTACAAAAAACAACATATTATGAACATCTAAAATTATTGAAAAATTAAAATGGAATATAATATAAAATACGGAAAAACAAATATCACAATATTAAAATTTTTTTCTTATTATCAATAATAAGCAATAATATCTCACATAAAATGCAAGTAGAATGAAGAATAAACTATACTCGGTCCGTCACAGTATGATGGTATTTTTTAACTAACAGCTGAATTTTGTTTTTCATTTAATTGCGTTTCGTGTGACTTAAGAAATATAGTAGTTTGAGGGGGCAAATTAAGGATTTTTTTATTTTACTTATAGGCCGAATTTTCATTCTGAAAAAATATTGATACGATCGGGGGCCCCTTTGGGCCTCGGGCCCTACGCTTCAGCGTACTAAGCGTACCGGTTAATCCGCCACTGTTCGCCATAAATCATTACAATTCAAAAATACAGATAGTGCAACATAAACTGTTTTAAATAACTAAAGTTAATAAAGGTTGATTTAAATTAAAGTTAATTGTAGGGACTAATATTTGTAAAAATTTATTTCTATAAATTTTCATTGCCTAATAATAGGAGAAATGTTTTAGGGCAACGAATATGAACTAAAACAAATTTTAAACGTAGATATTTCGAGAACGGGGGGACGAGGGCACACAATTTATATGTCTAAAATTAAGTAAATATATAGACTATCAATCAATGCTTATTTCAATTTTTTTTTATTTCCGTTATTGTGGATGTTTCGTGGTGAGAACAATATCCTGGTTTATTGAATGGCGTATTAGTGATCGATGAGACGATGAACTAGTTTAAAAAGCATGTCAAGTCAAGTATTCATCCACAGAATTATGTACTGTTTTTGTGGTCTGCACTGCACGGGTTATTTACAAGAATAGGAAACACAGCAATTCCAATAAAAGGTAGAAGTATAAGGTTTTGCTTCAAACCGTATTTATAATTTTTATCTTTTTCTTGCAAGGAAATACTTCAGATAAAAGAGGTAAGGGGTAAAAGGTAAAAATTGTAATCTAACAATTCATATTTTCAGGTCAGCAACACATATTTATTTATTTGTTCAATTATTCCGAACTGTTTCGAAGAATTGGGGTGTTGCTGTTTTTTAAAATAATAGGTAATAATAAAATATATTGCGGATGGGCTCTATCTTTTGATATGATAAATGTTTGCATAAACTCCTTAAAGTAATGTAACGTTGAAGAACTTAAGAGTGACGACCAGTGGCTTATTTCACAAGCTTAGAAATTGTGAGTATAAGTGATTTTTCACAACAGTTGTAATGCACCACGCGTAATGCATTCTGAGGGTGGCGGGTAATATGTTTTTTTCTGATATTATACCCTAGATGTAGGGTATATTGGTCTTGAGCGAACGTTTGCAATAGGTACCTAGAAATAATGGTGACAGAAAAAGAGAACTATATAGTATAGTCACGATTGGGAAAAAAACCGTTGTATGGATGTCCGTCTGTCTGTTTGTCCGGACGATAACTGGAGAACGCTGTTAACTAAAAGATTTAAATTTGGTACAAGAATACTTCATTCAAATTGAAAAGTCAAGCTCAAAGATGAACGAAATTGGGCAATACTTTCATAGTGATGCCATATAAAACTGAATGAGTTTTATAACCTAGCCAGGCAAGAACCTAAATCTCGATAAATAGTGATTTAGCTATTTACCGAGATTTAGCTTCCTTTCTGTCTAGGGTATCATACAAAAATTCCCTTTCGGCAGGCCAACAGGCTGAGGTAGATTTCGAAGTGTTTTTGATTGCATGTTTTGGGGTCATTTTTTTAATATCGAGAAACTAGTTATTCATTTATAAACCACTTATCACGAGCTTTTCAACGATACACCACAAGAAGTAGTTCTAAATGGACATAAAAATAGCTTACAACGAACAATATTTCATTTTTGATATTTACAGGAAGCCAACTTATACTGACATTGTTATTCCTAATGATTCAACCCATTCTTTTAACGTAAAATTATCGGCATTTCATGCTATGACTAATAGAATGTTGAGGCAGTAAAATATGAAAGTAGAACAATAAAACTCATAGCGAAGAATAGAAAGAGTTAATAGAAAAATTGATAAGAAATAAATGCAATATATCCAAAACGAAAGGAAAAGAGCAACAAGTGGACTAGGTTGATATATGGTAGAAATGTTAGTGATAAGGTAACAAATGTTCTCTACAGAAACATTTGGATGTTAACGTAGGTTTTTATAACAATAATATATTGAAAAAACATGTATGTAAAAGTAATCAATGGCCACGGACAAGCTGCAAAATTCAGGAGTATATAAGATAATTGATGTTGGACAAACGGGACGTAATTTCGAAATTAGATTCAAAGAACACTTTAATTCGTTTAAATACAATAAATTAGATTCTATGATAGCTAAACATATGAGTGATACGGGACATAATTGTAGTATTAATAACTTAAAGATTTTACATGTTCAAGAAAAAAGTAGGAGGCTATAAATGTTCTAGAAGCGTGCCATTTAAAGATAGCCTCTTTAAAGAATGACAGTTGGTTAAATGAACACTTGGATTGCTTTTACTCACCGTTTAATAGTACGTTTTTCAATTCCCTAATATGTATAGTTTGTTCTTCGGTCACCATTATTTTATGGCATTGCAAACATTCGCTCAAAACTAATATACTCTACTTATAGGGTATAAAGATAAAATCTGCTTTACTAAATCGGCATTAATTTATAAACTTTTAAGTTGATTACTTGTCATAATAATAAATACTACTCATTCATTAATTTTGTTATTTTTATTAACAATAAAATAATAAATTATGGAAAAATATGGAGCAGACAGAAATGTTTTAAACGTAGATTTTGCAATATGAGCCAAGCTAAAAAAGTATGGACAATTAGCAAAAAAGAGGGTGCTGTTATTTAATGAGGAAATTGGTGAGAGTATTACTTTGATTCGCTAAATCTCTCCAGCTACTGGGAAATAGAAAATATTAGGGTTTACGTAACCAGTTGCTAGCCACTGTACTTAATTTTTTGCTAGTTAAAGGTAAAGCTTTCTTTTTAAAAATATCAACTAATGACTACAATCTTTTGAATGCTGTTATAAGGACCACAACCATCGTTTCGCCGTAATATTTGATAGAAAATAATTAATCAAATTTGTAAATTTAAAGAATTCTTAAAAACACACAACAACAAAATGAATTATTGGTAATTTCCTTAAATTTGTATTCAAGTATTAATAAATTATTTTGGAATATGGTTGTTTTTACTTAACAGTACCAATCTATGAAGTTTATTTCTATAAAAAATTTAAGGCCAAGTTTCTTTTACAAACAAAATTTAATGAATTTGAAGATTATTAAATACCAAGTTCCATGTGCAAATTATATACAATATGCTTACTTAAGTAGATAAGAATATTTACACGCAGTAGACAAATTTGAAAAACTTACGCTTTAACTAGCTCTTCCTGAGCCTTGCTACCACCAACAGTCCAATAGGCATTTGGTTTTTGTTTCGAAGAGTAATCGCCATGTTTGTTAGCGTGATCATGATTGCCATGACGACCGTGCTTTTTTCGACCAGGCATCCACCACTTTCGATGCCTGGAAAAATAATTGGTGTTGCGACTCGACATCTAATCAAAATCATCTGAATGTTATTTTCAGTCTTCCTCAAATTTTGTAAATCTTAACGACAAATATAGGATGTCCCAATAAGAGCGCCCATTTTGAATTCAGCACCATTTTTCTTGTGTTGGTAGCATAGTGTTGTTCTTTGACAGCTGCCATGTGTGGACAATTGGACATTGAGGTTTAGTAATGGAGAATTACACGAACACACAACGTATAGAGAAATTGTGAAAATCCATGACCAAAATAAGTATTCTTTTTCAAAGTCGGCTTGACCGTTAACGGCGTTCGTTATCGTTAGGTAATAAACAATTTTTTCTGGCCTCAATTTGCCTAAATGAATCTCGAAGACATGTGGTTTCAACAGGACGGCACAACTTGCCACAGACCGAATGAAGAAATGGAATTGTTGAATGATAAATTTGTGACGAAAAATGAGTTGGCCACCAAGATCATGCGATTTGACGCCTTTGGATTTCTTTCCTTGCCGTTTTTTGAAACAAAAAGTGTATGCCAATAACCCATAACCTCCATGTCTACACTCTATAATAAAATAAAAACATCAGAAGTTTTCAAATAAAGTCTGCTTTTATTTCAAATTTCAACATGGATGCTTTTATTGGAACACCCTATAAAAAGGAAACTATAATTGATGCAAGCCTATAATGATACCCTGAATGGAAATATAATACGACAGGTATCTTTAAGGTATGTGATAGTAAATATATAACACATTCAATTTTGTTGTTTACATTTAGTAATATAGGAGCATTACATATTCCGAGTTTTATGGATAAAGCCGGAATCAGACCATACGGAAAATGTCATATTTATAAGCAATATGCCATATTTCATAGCGTGTTACTCGACGATAAGCAATATAGCGTATTGCTTATAAATATCCCAAAAATTTCGGAATATTTTCGGCACATCAAAGGAATTTGAGGGGTTCAAATTTCTCGAGTCACACCACAAAAAATTTTATGTACACAGTTTTGAGATTACTGCTTTTACGGGCAAATACAGGTTGCAAGCTAATTTTTGCTTATCGTGTGACTCGATGTCACAAAAAAATCCCACAAAAATATTTCCTTATAAATATGAGGTTTATCGTGACTCCGGCTTAAATGAACAGTTTCGGAAATATTGTTTTTTGAACAATCTACATAATAGAATAAACTGAAAACTTCTATGTTCCGTATACTATAAACTGTTTAAAGATCTATATGAGACTGACTTACTATCTCTGTAAATAGGACACTATTGTCCGCTTTATTTATATGTAACTAGCAAATAGATCGTGAAAGCTGTGACGTCACAGTGTCAGATTTTGACAATTGGGTTAAGCCGGAGGTACACGATACGGAAAACGTCATATTTATAAGGAAATATCTTTGTGGATGTCACTTTTGACACATCGAGTCACACGATAAGCAAAAATGAGTTTGCAACCTGTATTTTGCAATTCACAGATTACCGCGACGCCGTGCCGCCCGTAAGAGCAGTAATCTCAAAACTGTGTTCATAAAGTTTTGTATGGTGTGACTCGGGAAATTTGTACCCCGCAAATTGCTTGGATGTGCCGAAAATATTCCGAAATTTTTGGGATATTTATAAGCGATACACCATATTGCTTATCGTCGAGTCACACGATATGAAATACGGCGTATTGCTTATAAATACGACGTTTTCCGTATCGTGTACCTCCGGCTTTAAAGCCAATAAGGAAATAAGGAAATACCTTTGTGGGATATTTTTGTGACATCGAGTCACACGATAAGCAAAAATGAGCTTGCAACCTGTATTTTGATATTCACAGACAACCGCGACGCCCGTAAGAGTAGTGATCTCAAAACTGTGTACATAATATTTTGTGTGGTGTGACTCGGGAAATTTGAACTCCGCAAATTCCTTTGATGTGCCGAAAATATTTCGAAATTTTGGGATATTTATAAGCGATACACCATATTGCTTATCGTCGAGTCACACGATATGAAATATGGCGTATCGCTTATAAATATGACGTTTTCCGTATCGTGTACCTCCGGCTTAAAACAAACTTCTCCGACAAGCGATTTACACCACATTTCGTATTCTTTTTCTTTGCCGTTTTCAACGGAATTCGAATGACTTTCCTTGTATCTTTTTGAAGATTTGAATTCTTTGTTGGTTTTTGACTTAATACAAATGGTCTCGATTGTTAATTTAAACGCAATCGTTGAGCAATTTAAGGGGGAAATCAAAATAAAAAAGGAATCATACCAATATCTTTAGTATATTAAGAGTTTCAAAATTTTAATTTTGAACATTTATATTTGCCACATTTGCCAACGGATCGAGACATGTGAGACACTGTTGGAAAGGTCATAATGCGTACTTTTTATTGATACCCTGTTTGCCCTTCTATCGTTTTCCAAACGGAAGTAATAACGTTCCTTTGAGCTCACCTCCCTACACAGACGAAAAAGTTTCAGCCCTTAAAAAAGGGGTGAAGGAGGGGTTTTAGGACAAATGTCTCATCGTAATAGTTGATTATAACACTTCAAGGAATCGATTGGTATATATCGGACACTTGCTAGCGAACACCCTGTATACTTTGTGAATAGACAGGGCTTGATCTGTGTGGGAACGAACATCGCAATGGGACGGCGCACCGTTCCCTTACATCCGCAGCTAAAACCAAAACATTAATATTTTTCAACTTTTTTTTCCGTTTTTAAATCTGCGGTTTCTTTTTCGGAAGAACTTAAGATTTGAGAGGTAAAAATTAAAATGTTAAATAAAAAATTATTCAGCCGAGACCGCCGGAAAGGAGTTCGACTACCTGTGCTTTTACAAAAGGCACTGCAGATAGATACATTAACGAAAGAAAGTTAAAATGTAAACAAAGCAAATGTTATTGTATAAAAAGGTTTGAATATTATGTGATTCTGTTCCTTTTAGCTGAAAGGATTCTCGCGCTATCGTTTGAAGAGATGGAAAAAACGACATGTTATAAATATAAAACGGTATGTCTCACAATATGCTGGAATAGTTAATTTCTTTTTCAAGGCGTTGCAAGCTTTGCCTGAAAAGTTTCAAGCACGGTAGCGACTTAAAACTTGCATCAAAAACATTTCTAAGCTCTACGAGTGAAACTAAAAGAACGAACAATTTTCGTATTTATTGTTATCAAAAAACTTTTCATATAAAATTTACTTTTTGATTTTTTCCTCACTTGTATTTAATGACAATCAAAATTAACTTACTGTTATTTTTCAGGAAATAATATTGTCAATCAGACGGACCGAACCGCAAAAGAAAAGCAACAGACGATGTCTCAGGTTACGTTGCTTTAATGAGGTTGAAAAATTCCCAAGAACATGAACATTACTACGATTTCCACAATGTTAAAGTTGAATAGCTTGCCGATTCAAAAATTGCTGCAAATATCACAGATATTTAGTTCTTTTTCCTACAGAAAATCTGTTTATTTTCCTGCATTGCAAATTCAGGCAAAAGTCATCTTTCGGTGGAATGCTGCCACACTTTAGATTGGAACTTGACACTCACCACTTTTCTTCAATGCTATATTAGAGGTAAGATGCAGCAAATTTTCATAAAAATTAAGATGTACGTTAATAAATAATCCACTTGTACGTATCACTATTCACAACTGCAAAATGGTAAATATCTTCACATCAATCGAGCCTGAAGGTGGATGCAATACTAGAAGAGGAGCTGTTCTACTTCTGTCATTTAATCTTTTCGTACATAACATACCTGTGGTCTGTTCACACTGAAAATTGAAAACAATCTTGCAAATTCTTGTTTTGAATTTGTTGTTTATTTAAATTACGCTCTACTTACACTTAATGATTCATGAGCTAATTGAAAATTAGCACTAATTATCATTAGTACTGTTTTTTACGCACCGCAAGATTTTCATTAGCAGAAAAATTAGCTGCAATTGCCAAGTTCTCAACTACACTTAATTATAGTCAAAAGTCAACTACAGTAAACTTTGGTCGTTGAAAAACTCCGTGGTTTACTACAACATGTTGTTAACTATCGCGTGGTACAGTTTTGACTATACACAGGAGCAAGGTCAGCCTGTAGTAAGTATTCGAATGATAGAAAGAAAAAAGAAGGAACTGTTTGAAAACTAAACTTAAGAAAAAAAAGGGTAAACAGAGATATAAAACTCAAAAATATATTTTTGTTAAGCAAATTTAAGTTATTTTCTTAATAACGATAATCAAATTAAACCGTTTTCTTGAAAAATTTACCCAACACTGACAATAGTGAGTTTTTGAACGCGTTCCTAATCGTCTTTTCTGTTAGAAGTACATTTTACTTCTTCTAAACTTGAACTGTCAAGACGGTGACGTCACAGCTGGCAGTTGTCAAATCTGTTTTTGTATCATGGTCACTCAGTAGAAAGTGTTTGTAAATGGTAAGGTCTCGCCAACAGGGTGCGAAATCAAAAACAATTTAAAACCCGCGAATTGAATTCCGAATTCAAGTTTGCATGCTTATTGCTTCAGAGAGTGAGTCCGCGGAGGCTAAGGAAACGATTAATAGCCTTGAGCGAAATGATAACAATTTCTTCCTCCAACATAAAACAACTGGGGCTCGTCGTCCTTCATTCGGATTTGTTTGAAGCAATAAGAAATTGAAAATGATATGACATGTTATTTTACTATCATGATTGAATTCATTGAGCAACCGCAAGTACAAACAGAGGTGACCAAGGTTGCCTCCAACACTTTAACTCCGCCACTAGTCCATCAAACAGAAGTTGAGGATGACTCCTACAAGGTCACCCATCTGGATATATTTTGGACTGTGGTATCGATAGTGTTGCGACTTACTAGTGTCATAATAAATATCGTCCTCAGTGTCGAATTCTATCAAAAGAACGAGATTCCAAACTTTATATGGACCACTTGTTGTATTGTAATACCAATGGTGATTACAACGATTTTGTCTATCTTCATGTGGGTGCTTGGTTCAGAGGAAGAAGCAAATTGATATTGTTCATTTTCAGGTACGTTGAGGATCAAAGCAAGTTGAATAGGAAAAGCTATCACTCCATAGAATTCATCATGCTTGTCATCGTCCTTCCATTTTTATTTCGGTAAGAATAAAAACAATTTGAGGACTGCATTTCAGTATTGTTTTCAGTTATTGTCGCTCGCTGTCGTACACAATATTGAGTTTGCTGGCAGAGAAGAAAGGCGATCGGCATGGCCAAAAGAGGTAGATGGTAGAATATCAGTTCTCCAGGTGCAAATATTTTTTTGTGTATATTACAGATATTACAAAAAAATGATCAAGGAGGAGAGTGATGTCGCACTCATAAGGATATTCGAGTGCTTCCTGGAGACGGCTCCTCAAAAAGTTCTGCAACTGTCTATAATAATGCGGGAGGGTTATACTGTAACATGTACGATTGTGATATAAAATTCTAAATGGTTTATCACCTTATTAATGATTTGAAAGGGATTCAATTGGCAGCCATTGCGAGCGCTGTGTCTAGTTTGGCTTGGTCAATGGTGGTTTATCATAAGTATAACAGATACTCACAAGCCGACAAGGAGGACATCCCTTTACTGGGCGTTGTTGGACAATGTTGCTGGCACTTTTGCACAGCAGGTAAAGCCATATTTCTTGAGTTGGACGGTAACCAGCCTAAAAAAACCGATTCATTGGAAAAAATCATTTCTTATTTCGTGATTAGTCGTAAATATGACTTCTTTTATATGATTGGTCCACGATTTTCTTCTATTAATTTATTTATATTGTTTTTTTTTTAGTTTCTCGGGTGCTGTGTTTGTCGTTAATTGCAAGTATCTTTCCCATGTGGACACTTGTCGCCGTCATTAGCCGAGCTATTTTTATATGTTTTATACTAATTGTGTTCGATAGGCCGCATTTTTGTTCAACAAGTCTAATTCATAGTCAAGCGTTTTGCTTGATTTTAGGAGCTGTGTACACTTTCGCTTACATCATCCCGAAGGCGGGAAGGACAAGGTACAGATTTGGCATATACTACACGATTTGTATGATAGAGAATACGATCTGTATTACTTTCTTCGCTCTCTACACAAGATCTGATTTTATGGAAAGTATGATGTTTCTTCCGATGTGCATTGTCCCTCTCCTTATGTACCTTGTTGGTATTATTTTTATGATCCTCTATTACACTAAGTGTCATCCAAGCGTTGTCACTGTTTCCATTAACAAAAATTTACATTGATATTATTTCTTAGTATTAATTATAATTATGTATTTATTTCGTCATTAAATTTTTATACGATTTTTGTAATTTGCTAATGATTTATATTTATTCATATGATTGATAGAATGACTGTACTTCCGAAGACTTCTGTACTAAAATAAGTTAAATATTGCGGTCCAAAATAATGCTAGCGAATGATAATTGACTGTCTTAAAAGAATTTGCTTAATGGTTTTGCAATAGTTACTTCTTGTGGGACGTTATTTGTTTTACAAATTAGTAAATTACTTATACATATTATATTTTACTATAGATTTCATCCGGGGCGGTGAAAAACATAATATAAAGTAATGTACAAACGCCACATATAATAAAAAAAACAGAAGTGAAGTAAGATACAATGGAAAGAGTTCAGTGAAATGGTTAATTTTTAATTTTTGTATATATTAGATTCCCATATGTAGGTATGCCTGGCAGTAAGGTCTGAACAATGATGGTGATCGGATCGGGTGGGTCGCACGTTTTTCACTGCGAAGGGTGATATTTAAGTGTGAAAGGGTTGAATATCAAAATTCTCATATAGCCTATAACTTTCGCGGGAAAATCCTGAACATTTAGCAAAAAGCCCCACCACAATCGGATGAGCGGTATGGCAGCGCATAAAATACGAACAAACAAATATAGTAATTTTTATATATTAGATATAGATTCGCGAGACCTACAAAAAATTACATAATTAATTTGACTTTTTATAGGAAAAATCAAGAGTATCAACAAGATTCAAATGGTTTTCAGAGCGAAGAGACAATGTTTTCAATGGCGTCCACACCGTTACCAACACATTGCAGATACAAAATCAGTCAAAATTTGGATAAAACTATTGAGCAATGCACCAGTTTGGTAGCCACGTTTGTGGATAAACATTTCTTGCGCCGATCGCTCCTCCAATAACGATGAATCCATTGACGACATGTTTGAATACGACGGTGAAGATTAATTTGGAATAGTTGTTTTTTGTATGTATAATGTACAAGAATAATAAATTTAAATATAATAAGAATAGTATTAAGCTTACCTTCATTTCATTTTTCATTTCATTTGATTTATTTATTTACAAGATTAATACAAGCTGACTTTTAATACATTATAAATCGCAACGCACACTTCTGGGATTATTTTCAAAATTGTTACCGGAATAAAAAAAAGATAACGAACTATATGAATATGAATATGAGAAGTTCGGTTCATTCATATCACAAAATCCTTCAGAAACCCTGACAAGTCAATGCTGCAATAATTAATATCCGCTTTAAAGTTTAAACTATTCCACGTTTGATTTCCGGCGCTGTTTTACGTGTTTCTATAGCTGAATACCAATAACGGTTTCAGCACATAGTGTGGAATGCGTTGTGTACTGGCTCAAATTAATCTAATCGTAGGTTATGTTTTATATAACATAATATATAGGTTAGGAACTTACAGTAGCTTTTAGAAGGGAACAGTAGAGATGGCAAGTTGCTGTCTGCCATTAAAATCAAACATGATTGAGTTTCCTTGCCGCCAGCAAAAGCTTACCGATGGAAGGGCAAGTACCCCTATACAATAGGAAAGTTGAAAGTATGCAAAAAGGGCAACTACCAGCCAGTAACTTGCCCCGTTTATAAGCTACTTAAGTTGCTCATGCTCGTACAGGTTTCCCTGAAGGTTTTCTGCAAAATCGGCCAAAGCCCGCACATGTGTGGAACATGGGGAACTGGGGAAACCTCAGAGATCTTATGGCCGCGCCAAGTTTTCTTCAACAGCAGGTGAATGAAATTTATTCAGCCCGCCTAGAGGCTAGCCTAGAGAAACTACGTTTAACGGCACCTTAAGAACTTTACGATTATGTACATGTAAAAGAAAAAAATGAAAACAATTTTTATCTCCACTCCTTTCCTCAATTACCAAGATCTGGTTTCGTTCAAATTTAAATAGAAATCATATAAAAATGCATACATGAAGTTGTATTCATATTCCCATATATGAAAAAAATAAAAAAATTTTTCGTTTCAGTAAATTTTTTTAATTTATATTACTATGCTTGTTAAAAGAGTCCATGCACAAAGATTTAAATATAATATTTCTTCACAGCCCCACCTTAATAGATTCCCAATAAGTAAACTGTCAAATAAGCAAGAAGCAAATTCCAACACACTTCATACGTTTGGGATTTTGATCCTCTTTAATTAAAGGATTCGTCGTTATTTTGTGTTGTATTTGTTGATGTTTGTTTTTTTGAAAATCTGTGACATAAAATTAAAATTCCTTTTAGGCTAGGCGATCCGGAAATAATACTGAAACAATGTCAGAGAAATCAAAAGGTGACACGTCGCGAATCGTCAAGAATCCTCTTTTGAGCGCGTCCGTAACTGGTTTGACTTTTGAGGATTTCACAAATAAGCCGCTGTTGATGCCCGCAGCCCCACTGACTTCAACTACTCCAGATCATGCTCCAGTTCTTTTGGCGGGTAAGTAAAACATCCAGAGTTCGCTTGCATTTGCCAAAAAGATAGTCGTTGTCACTTGTTGATTTAAGTTTTATTGGTAGCCTTATTTCTATGTTGAGTTGTTTCTATGTTAAAGTTACCCGAAACTGGAAAGAATTCCTAGATACTCGCTCTATCTGTTCCTCAAACGATGATTACTCACGGAGGATGTATATCGAGACTCTGCTCTCCGGCAACACCAAGATACTAGTATTGTCACCAGAGTAATAAGTACAATTAAAAGTAAAGTTCCCAGGGCAATGGCTGAGATGGACGCTTCTGTAAGGACGATGTTGCGCACATCAATTTCCGCACTCCTTTGATTCCCAGCCAAGTCTGTGGCAGTGATTGTAATGGACGGATGACAGCAGTTCGTCTCGTAGGTCACCTGAACGGCCTCAGTGGTTCCTAGTGTGAACTGGTGGCTGGGGATTATACCGTTTGGTGTTGATTGGATTCGCAGTAAACCCGTCTCCCAGTCTTGGGCCATTAATTCTAGGCTCCAGGTGTGATTCCTGCACGACTTGCTGGTATGGCCAGCGCAACGTCTTCGAAGCGTCCAAGTTAGACTCGGACTAATTGTATCCTGGAAGTAATTAGCAATACCTAATTGTATTTTTTGAGTACTGGCTCAAGCAGTGAATTCTTTTGGGTTTGAACTATAAAAAGCGTTCCCCAAAAAAATCCTCTTAACATGATGTTTGAATTATTTTTAAATAAGTATTATTTAGAATTCCATAATATAAAAAATGTGTAGAGATTTTTGGGACGAACAATACTTCAAAGAACGGATTCATTAAAAGTGGCACGATACCGATAACTCCGGCAATTCAAATTTTCGACATTTTCCTAAAGATTGCGGGTCGCTGATCACGATAAAAATAATAAAAACATTCTACCGTTTACGAGATATCATCCTTCGGGTTTACTCTCAACTTCAAAGTTTTTCTTTTGAAAAAACCATAAGTGGTTCAATTGCATCCAATTATTAGATATAGATAATGATTGCTCATTGAAAACTAGTGACTATCGAATGTAACAGATATTTCCTTGTTATAGCCTGTTGCATACCACTATTTTTTGTCATACTACCCCCCTACTCCCCTTTCATTTTACTTACCAAGATACCATCAATTGCCAATACTTTTAGTTGCAAGACCAACGATGTTTGTTCATAGCCCAAACACGTGAAAGTGATCTTATCAATTGTACCTTCCGGCACTGTGGATGGGACAATCAATGCTACAGCCACCGTCGTGCTTTGTCTTGGTGGCAAAACAATCCTGGAATGCGCCAAATTTGACTAAAATTTCCATCTTAGAACGTATCATACCTTTGCGGATTCAAGTAGTACAAAAATCGTTGTTCATCAGTAACCTGAATCCGATGGGTGACAAGGTCATGTCGCAAATTTGTGACTTCAAAGTAAATATTCGACATCATTCCCGGAGAAACCACCAGCTGCGACCGGAGGCTGACATCGATTCTCGTTAATCCGTGATAACGCAATGTTTTGTTCGCGTTTTTAGTATCACTAGATGAGATTTTCTAAAATGTTCTCTTTGATTTTGCTGGACCGAAAACCATTTTTGATTACCTGATCTTGAACTCCATTCCAGTTTGAAATCTTTGCTCGTATCTCATCACTACCTGGTAAATGTTTTCCTGGAAAGAGAGCATTCGTGCATGATTGCAGTGGCATATATTACATTAGCATTACTTTCTCGAGCTATCTAGTGCTAATGGAGCCCAACAGTTGCCAAAAGGGAGAGAAGAGAGTATCTGACCTAATCACAAGAAAAGAAGTTTGCTTCGGTCATATAATATGTACATAATGCGAGCACTGTTGTTAATGACCAATGCAAATCAAACGAAGATTCTTATCGACATAAGTTTTTCGATTTCGTTCGTTATATGTAACACATTCGCCATTACAGTGGCTGTAAGGTCGTGTACACAGTAAGGTCGTCTTTTATCAATTGATAGTTTTGATTTTTCGTTATAAAGAACTTATGGAAGTCCTCAGTATTTGTTTGCATTAAACATTGAAATTGTGCACATGTTTCAAATATTGTTGTAAAGTTAGTTGGAATTTTTCTATCGGTAAGTTTTATTGCATAGCTTAAAAATAAAAACTACAATGAGAAATATGATCAATTTCGAACTTTGGAATTTGTAATTGACAAAATTTTTTAGTGAAAAATAGAAACAAATTATAAATGGATTTCGGATTCAGTGTGAAACAATTATACACTAGAAAAATTATGTGTCAGCATGGGAACAAAACAAACAAACGATTGTGATGATCCATGAAGAAGCGGGAAGGAAGTTCCACTAAGAGAGAGTGGCAATGGGGACATCATTTCTGCAAGAGTTGAAAATATTGATGAATGGCAGGGATTATTATCTTTTTAACTACACAGTCTCTGAAACAGTATAAGATCAGTGATCAGAGGAGGATTTTTGTCAAATCTTCTAGTTGGAAATGGTAAATTTTTCCAGTTACAATATTATTCTATGAAAATATGGAGCTCCGATTGGGAGGGATGAATGGTAGAAAGAAGCCATTATTTGATTTGCTTTGTTCTAAAAAACGCTGGATTCGTTCAAAGGTTATTGAATAAACTGTAATTAGGATAGGACCTATAGAGGCGGGTCTAGGAATTTGGAAGAGGGGAGGGGCTATAGGGAGTCCGAGGGCCTCCCCGGAAAGTTTACATTGGTGTAATGAAGTACCTCGTATGAGAATCGAATGTTAATCCAAAATACCTTCTACCTCCTCACCGTCACTACCAACGAATTGCTGATCCAACAGTTTCTCGGCGATTATCCGTTGAGTTTGATTCATACTTCTTAATTTGCTGGCAACATTGGAAGACTTGGCCCTGAATTTCTTCCTTTCTCTGAATTTCTTCCTTTCTAGTACAATTTCCAGCTGTAGTTCCTTGAGAAATAATAGATCATTCTAATTTCTCCCGGCCCCGAATTTGTTCCTTTCTAGTACAATTTCCGGCTGGAGAACTATAATAGATCATTCTTATTTCTCCCGACCCCGAATTTGTTTCTTTGGATTGGATTTGTCTGGATCTTTACTCTTGGACTTCGGCACTCTCCTAGATGACTTGTGAATCTTACAATCTACCTCCTTGGGATAAACAGTAGGCATTCCTGGAGAAGCTCCCGGCAGACTTCGATTGACTTTGACGTCTTGATCCTAATTTCCTTCTTGGTCTTGCAAATACTGAGTTAAAGCCTGCATTTGTAAGTCGATCAAATTCCTCAATTCCTCCGTGTTCGTGTATTGCTGCTTTTCGAGAACTCTGAGTTGATTAGATGAGGAATTTGATCGCTTCTAGCTGTACTACATAACAGTAAATTAATTAAAATCTATATTATCTATAATTTTCTCATTTATAGCAGTAATTTTGGTTTCAGTTATTTCAACATGAGATATTTTAAGTCTTAGTCCATCTGGTTGATTGCATTTAAGGAGCACCCGAGGGGAATTCTATTTCCGAGGGGATTGTATTTCCTTGTGTAAACTTTTAAAGTAGATTAAATTTAAAATCCTTATCGTTCTCATTTCGTTAGGGAGATAGGAATTAGTTTGACCCAATAATAAGATCCTTTCAGTAGAATGAAATTTAAGTAAGAATTACATAGAATTCGCTTTTTGATTTAAATTAAAGGAATAAAATTGAGAACGGAAGAATTTCGAAAGTTTGAAACTTCCGGTTCGAGGCAACTTGACTTTAAAGAACCTAACAAAATTCGTACTGCAGACAATCGACATTAAAACCGGAACGAATGTGTGTGATCTTATACATATCTTATCTTTGGTTTGTGCAATGTTTTCTGAAGTCGCTCAAGATGAAGATGTCCACCAAAGTGAGGAATTACATGAGTTCAATTTTTAGTGATCACCTTTTTTTTATCTGTTAACGATTGATTCGAGCAGTCAATATTAATATTTTGACATTCACAATCTGCTCTTTTATTTAATTTCTTGTAACGAAGTTCATTAAAAACATGTTTCAAGAATACATAATTTTCTTCTGGAACTTTAAATTGCTTTAATCATTTTAAATTAAAAGGCATGTCTTCCACCAAAGAGTGACTTATGACAGTCCGCATTCGCATAACAGATGTACTGCAGCGTGCAGACTCTGGCTCCTCAAGGCATACGCAACAAGTTTTTTCTATGATACCCATCTTTTGCAAATGTTGTAAAAAGTTGTAAATAAGACATCGCTTGCCATTATTTTAATTAGAAATTGTTGCATAAATAATATTACAAGATTTCGAAATAATCCTTTCCACATTGAATTAATTCACAACATCGTCAGAATAAGGTCAAGTGCCTTACTGCGGGAAAATGTGGTTTAGACCAATAAACTAGTATAATTGAATTGAATTCATCAACCACGATTCGACTAAATCTAATGTCAAAACCATCTGATGTTTTGTTTGACATGTCAAAAACTATATTTTGAATAAAATCTCATTTGATTCTGTTGTAATTTGTATTCGATTGGTGTAAAGTTTTTGACTTTTACGCATAACTGTTTATTGTTTGTAAACATTAGAAAAATACTGTGTATTGACAGTGAAGATTGAAATTATAAATCACTAGTGATATGTAAACGAAATGTGAGACATTGGAATCAATAGAGGACATCTGAAAATAAATAAATATTTAGCAGGAATTAATGTAAATATTGCACTAGTTTTTACATATTTAGTAATACATAGACTTAATTCGAAAATCAATTTATTGTAGAATTTTGAAGGATCACAGCTGGATTTTAATAACATCGACAATTATATTTCTCAATATGCAATGTCTTGTTATTAATTACAACTCAACGCGAATTATGCAAAGTATTAAAGTACGAAGGTCAAAAGTCAGGTTTCGAATAATATCATTAATTTTCATGTACCTACCAAAATAGTGTCTGGAATGCGAATGCGAAAATTCAATTTTCCCCTCATTGTTGCTGGCTTAGAAGTGGAAAGATGGTACTATAGATTTCGTTATTTTTAATATTTGTATAAGTTTTGAAAACACATGGGAAAACAGCTCCGACAGGTGCTCCATTACTAGAAGACCTTAGCTTTTTTTGCTCCTAAGTTCGGAAAGAGTTAATTTGCCAAATTAAGACTGTAGAAGTTCGCGAAAGGAGTTCAACATGAAAATTGTTGGCCAGAATCGAAAGTTTGCTTCCACTCTCAGATATTTGCTTACCTTAGAATTTTACATATGTAAATATGTAACATGTAAATGTAATATGTAAAACAACAATATTGTGCTGTATGGGGGAAGCATTCAGTTACTACGTTTACATGCAGCGTTGAACCTGGGTTCAACCCAGGTTTGATTGACTCCATGTAAACGCGTGTCGAGTCCTAACCGGGTTGAACTCGAGTCAACCGAGCTTTGCTAGCTGGGTGGAGTCGAGGAGTCGAGTTAAAATGCTAAACGCGGGTTGAGTAGTCGAGTTGACAGTTCGATAGTTTTCTTTATGTTTTCAGAGTAATTGGCCAGAATTTATGATTTTGTTCGAAATCAAATTGCTCAACCCTTTGCATTCGAGAGATGACTCTCCTTCTCCACATGATTTATTGCTGCAATTCGAAAGATTACTCTCGAGTCTCGCTCACTACTTTGTTTGGTGTGTAAATTCGATGCCCGGCGGTTTTTTTTTGAAGTGGGTTCCTAAGCACTTCCTGTATAATCTTACGAAGATGACATAGGGCCTAGTTCCACAGCACCGTCGGTTGTCAAGCCGTCAAAACGTTCGTGCTCATTCGGGTAGTTTTTGGCAAATGAAAACGTTCTTGAGAGTAAAGTTGAACAAATCTTAACAACGACGGGCTGTATTTTCCTTTCATCTGCTAGTCTCATTCCCCTGATATTAAGTTAGAGGTAAGAAATTCACCAAAAGCGCTACAAAACATATCGAGTTGCTGGTTCGTCCGTGCGAAAACGGCCTCGAGTGCAAAGGGTTAAAATGCCCATAAAATATAAATGTAACTCCATAAAGTTGAAAAAATTGTTAGTATAATAGATCAAATTAGTGCAATAAACTGTCACTTCGAGTACGTTTGAACCCGATTTCGACCCGACCCCTAAACACGGAGTGCTCAAAAACGCGGATCGGGTTCAAAACCTGTTTTCGACTCGATCTTTCGACTCTCCATGTAAACGTAGTATTTGTCCACATTCAATATTTGCATATGGATTACGAAAAATCACACACCAGGGGCATATTGTGTGAAACTCCCAGTATTTTCCAGATCTTCCATTTTTTAACTAAATTTACACAGATATCAATCAACCTTTCGCAAATGCATCATAAATTAACAGCTGGATGACAGATTCTTTTACGTACTCTAAAGGCTGGTTTGCACAATGCCAGTGACTGGCATGCCAGCTGGCAAGTTGACTGATAAAGGTTTTTAAACATGATACTGGCATTCCAGCTCACTGACGGATGTTAAACTAATTGGTCTGAATGAATACGCCTCAGTGTAGTCCTCTTTCCAAGTTTTGGCAGGAAAACAACAATTGTTTCTCTCCACCTAACCGATATATGCCCTGCTGCAAGACAGATTACAAAAATACCTTTCAGCCACGGATATAGAAAGTCCCTATCCCTTTGAAGGAGGCCTGGGAACATCCCATTCATGTGCCTGGGTGTCTTAAGAGGTGCAAAATTATTTATTGCCCTTCCAATCTCCTTCAGAGTCACTATCCCTTACGCCACCACCCGATTT
The DNA here is from genome assembly GCA_963082835.1 of Leptogaster cylindrica. Classification (NCBI taxonomy): domain Eukaryota; kingdom Metazoa; phylum Arthropoda; class Insecta; order Diptera; family Asilidae; genus Leptogaster; species Leptogaster cylindrica. The sequence continues at coordinate 9,347,704 of OY720108.1, read as the reverse complement.
ATTCCTGAGGTCTCCCGGTTCCGGGTGACCCACGATGTGTTCGAGACTTTACTTCCAGGAAAATGTGCCTCCATCAAGGTTTTTGCCGATCGTTCCAGACTGTCCATCATCCTTCCATCCTTATCTCGGATTAGTCCAACTCTAGAAATTCTGTCCTTGGTTACTAATTTCGGCAGTCTACTGACTTCAGAAACACTCTCCATGCTGGAGCAGAAGCTTCTCCGTGAATCCCTCTTCCTCCCTCGCAGAGACTTCTTCAGCTCCTATTTTTATAGTCTTCCCATGCCTGCGGCCCGTCGCTCCGCATTGCATGATTATATCTGTTTGTAAGTGTTTTAGTTGTGCAATTGTATTAAAATATAAAAACTTCTTTAATGCCCTAGACAGACAGAAGCTAAATCGCGGTAAATAGTGATTTCGAGCCTTGATTCAGCGCTTACTTGTATAGCTGACTTTAGCTTGAAATCACTATTTATCGCGACATAGCTTCCTGTCTGAATTGAAATATTTTGACAAAATTTTATTTTTTTGTAAAGCACTGACCGTGTTTTTTATATTAATACTTAGCATATCGAATGGCGAGTTTCTCACATTTCTATTACTACTGCTACTCTACAATGCTATTGCAAAAAGAAAAAACAAAAACAATTGCAACTGTTTTCAATTTTTCTATCTTCATTTTGATTTCCAATCAAACCAGGTTACATGCATTAAATGGGCGGTGAAAAGCGGTCAGCTAAATGTTAATAACAAAAACATATTTGAAGCATTTTTTTCCTTATTCCAATTTGAATTAATTGTATTTGTGTGGAAAAGAAATCAAACAAAGGTGAGCGAATAAATTTTGCTCCAAACAAGTAATTACAACTGTACAACCTTAAACACAAGCAATTTAATTATTACTGTTCACATTGAAAACTTTAGTTTTGGTATTATTAGTTTTATTACATTTACTTTTTGTACTATGGTTATTCTAGAAACACGTAGGTGCAGGATGTAAATAATTTTACTTGTTTGCAACTAACCACCATTCGGTGTTTCCAAAGTGGCCGTTTGAATGGGGCCATCAAGTCGAACTCGCACGGATTCATCATTCAAGGCTTCCATGCGTTTAGTTCCAAGGTAACTGTCTGATATTAAAGTGAGCTATAAGAGAAACGTTCTTCTTTTGTATTGAAAACAATTTATTGAAAGAAAATTCACTTACCATATTATCGTCGGTGTCGGTGAAAGACGACGCACTGTTAGCATGAAGTATTTCGCCCCCTGAACGAATGGCAACTTCTCCTAAAATCCCACCAGTGATTTCCTGTGTTTCATTCTCTCTAAGGCTTGTCTCGCCAAACCATATTAGATATAACTAAAAGAAATAGATCGAATAAAGTTATTAAGTGGGGATAAAAAAAGTGACCAAATGTTTGAACCAATATAACAATATTTGGGGTCATCTTACTCTAATTCGTTTTTTCAACAGTGTTATAGCTGCTATACGTGTCATACTAGACTCCCTGGGAACTACCGCAGTGCTGACGAAAACAGCGCTGTCATATGGTATCAGTTCTGAGGCCTTGATAATCCCATAAAATGCATCCCCGGTGGAATCTTCTTTTAAACTTTCTAAACCAGCCAAAAATGTTCTCGTGTTCTGGAAGTGATACGTGACAGCCACACCTGAAAATTGGATATCTCCTAATAAGTTCGCACCGTTTGTAAAATTTGTAAAATATATTAAAACTTATCTATAGAAATAGAGACATGGATTTATGTTAAAAGCGCAGACATAAAAATATAGACTTTTGAATATTGAACAGTAAATTGAACTTACTTAGAAATAAAAATAAACATAGCACGATAAAATTGGATACTGTGAACGTTATCATACAATATAAAGAGCCAAATCAAAGTGAAGATGTATTGAACATAGAAATTTAGAAGTTTGCTTAATGCTTCTAGCCCTTAGGTCCATATTCTATACAAGTATGCGACGTAATATATTGAATCATTAATAATTTCAAAAAAATAATTTCAAAAAATAGAATAAGAAAACCAACACTTAGTGAAGAACTTTGTAAAGTCTTTGAAAGGTATAATATTCGTTAAAACCATTCGAAGGAATTTTGTAAGACGTTTAGGCATATTGTTCAACTGTGAACGATATTTTGACTACCCGAATTTCATTGTTGAGTATTATGGCAATTGATTTATTCATCATAATAAACATCTTCTGATTCCGAGTTATATAAATTTGAATTTGATGTCTTGTAAAAGTCATGTTCCGCTGAAAGAATATATTTCAGTAAATTCATCATATCTTTTCTTGTTCCTTTTTAAATTGATTTACCATTAGGATGAAATACGAGTACTGATTGAAATATTGAAACATACCACTTATTACAACAGCACAATTTAAACAAAGAATTATTGTACAGAATTTCGATCCTCTAGCTATAAGCATTCTCAATTTATTGGGTGTATAGACAGACAGACAAACAAACGGACAGACTTACCATTCTGCAAACCTCAAATATGAATTCAGCATGTCGAAAAACCTCCGGAACATCAATTCCGTTCCATTCTACCCAAATTAGGGGTTTTGGCATTGAGAAATGGGTATTAGGGCCCACTGTACGTTTAAATGACGTTTTTTTAGACTTAGTACGCTTTGGACCGAATTTTAGGTATGATGCCATAGAGATACCTATCTCAATAAAGTTTACAGGGTCAGTAGCAAATGCAATGAGGAAGTCTTTAAAATAGGTGGGGCAAAATGCGACTTTCTTTTTTAAACCACAATCAAATATTTTGATAAGTTTTGTTATTTTGAACCTTATGTAATTCAAAAATTTCTTTTGGCGCAACGATGTGGACTGGAATCAAATCTTTTTGTGTTTGATAGGCCTATAACATTAGGCTAAATTGAAATCAGTACATTATCTCAATTATTCAGGTCAATATGACCACAACTTTCTTCGAATTAGTAGTTTAGTGAAAAATCACAAAAAACTCACTTGAATTTAAAAAAATCCTGGTATACGGGTTTTTTTTATTTTTAACAAAAAGGCAACTACTAAATTTTTGAATTTTTTACTTCAAAACTGGCAGATTTTCATACAAACTTTCGTTCCCTATTTTACCCCCTTAGAGGTGGAATTTCAAAAAATCCTTTCTTAACGGATATCCATGTCATTATAGGAATGCACTGTGAAATGTTTAGCCCTTTGTCCAGCGGTTTGGGCTGTGCGTTGTCTGTCAGTCAATCACGGTCCTGTTTTGTATAATATATAGAAACGTAATACCAAGAAGCACATGTACAACATGCATATCACTAGGAGAGAGTCCTTCTGCATACACAGTACACACATATCGATAGTAAGAAATAGAATGCTACTTACTCACCTGAATAGTTAAATGCGAGAAGAACAATGTCCAATGCGGTGTTGGAGCGAAGTGCATCCTTCCATAGTGCTTTCGTTTTCTCCAGGGAATTGGGCGAAGTGTCGACCACGGCCGCCAGCGGGGTCCTGATGAATGCGTCCTCAATAAAGTTTCGCAAGGCCTCTTTGGGTAGTAGTTTTATGATTTGAATTTGCTTGCCCTGCTTGGAGCGCATTGTCGACCCAGCTGCGGTTGTGGTATCCATCTCAAACGGATCCGGGTAATCCCCAGAGCTGTTCATTATTTGATTGGTCTCCGTCGCGTTCTTGGACAATTCGACATTCTCACCGTATCCATCGTTGTATACTGAAAAAGAGCTCTTCTCGTTTATCGAGTACAGCCTTGAGTCGTTTTCTTTCAAGTAACCTTCTTCGCTATTGTTCCTATCTGGAAGCATTTGAAAATAATCCGGCATGATTGTTGTGTACACATTACTGAGCGAAAGGTCCTCCTCTGTTGACAGTTTGTAACTTAAGTCGTCAGTTGAAATTTTCTGAATGCTTGTGATATCTTGAAACATTGCTTCTTGCTCCTGCATTGGAGCGTAGTAGTCACCCGAGGTCTCTTCACTGAAAAAATTATGTGGGGGCACAGTCGATTCTTCACCGCCCATGTAATCAAATCCTCTTACAATTTGATTTGTGAGCAATATTGGTAACAGCAAACAACTAACATAATACATATTTTCACACATTATATCTTCTTTTAGGCACACTTTTACAGGAAAATTGAAACTCATCCGCGTTTTGTTTTTAACACCAGCTAAGTATTGTGTTGATTTGTACCATTTAAGTTTTTAAAATACACTTTGCGTTATATATTTCAAGTTTCATGATTACTTTCGCAAATCAAGATCAAGACGAAATTTGTTCCGCCTTTTTTTTTTTATTAAATCACAGTATATAACTCTTTCTTTTATTGAAAATTTAGAAGTATCTGGATAACCAGATCATTCCCAATTAATAAACATCTCAAAAAGTATCTGTAAATATTTTCACTACACGAAAATAGGTTTTTAAAATTACCATTTGAAAAGGTTGAAAGTTATTGATTAAATCAATTTTCCTATATAACAATTTGCAAATCACTTCAAGCTGAGAAACAAAACCTGCTACTGATTATAAATAGTAAAGGCAAATACATTCTACTATAATGAGTTGATTTGAATAATCTTAAACACAAGCTTGAATAAATATTACGCAAAAATAACAAGATTTGTGTTAAATTTCCGTTTACTGAGCTCAAACAACAACACGATATTTTGTGAGGAAAAGATATTTATTGTCAATTGTTTGGCCAATAAATATTGAATATTATGTAAAATTGTTGGAATTTTATTAACTTTATTCTCATTGCTGTTTGCTATTTGTAGTAATTCATTGTTTAATTGATTTATGTATCAAAGAAATTCTTGAAACATTTGGTATCGATGCGCATATGATATGTGCCGGGAATAGAAAGAAATGTCTAAGCGAAAAAGAAATTACCTCTTTACATAAGGAATAATTAAATTATTTTGCAATTACTAGTTTTCAAGTGATCAACTCTTCTACTTGTCTGCCTTCATTCCCCAGATTTATCATTCATTTGTTTGATGCGATGCGTTAACATATTGATTTAAAAAGGTTGAAGATTTTACATAATTTAAGGGAGAGGTAGAGCTAGGGCTGAAGATAGAGGTCAAGATAGAGACTGACATAGTGATAGAAAGTTTTTTTTTTCAGATGTAGACAATTCTTTCGTAACTTAGGTTTTGCCATAGACAAATAAAGAATTTCAAACGAAGATGGGACGGGACAGCTTGGACAACAAAATGGGGACGCTTTTTCTCGATCTCGCTTCTTCTCGCTGGTCGGAGATTGCCTCCAAAGGCAGACATATTTCCTACCAAAATTAAAACATGAAGTACACCAATTCCCCATTCGCTTATGAGCCTAAGCTATCATGTCTTCACAGCATATATTGCAGTGTATATTGTACAGAAAACGGAGCAGGATCAAGGAAATGCGGGTCTAACCACTTTCCTTCGCTAACGCTGTGATGACCTGTTTAACATCGCGTGGAATCAGCGTGGAATGTCAAATGCCATACAAAATGCAGTGAAAATTTCGCTCGTATTTCACGATTATTTAAAAAATCTCTGTGGAAATAATTTATTGAAATATGTATTTATAACAAAATTTAACGAAAGAAAGTTAAAATGCAAATATTCAGAAAAAAAAATTAACATTTTTGCAAGAAAATGAGTCCGGCTTATGGAGCAACACTTAGAAGGTTTTGCCCGATTTGGCTCATCTCCATTTACAGTTCCCAATAATGAATATATGGTTCCTTTTTTAACCGTGAAAAAAAGGAGGAAGTTCTCAAGTCAACGTTTGGCTTTGATTTATGTATGACATAATTTTTTTCTAAGTAGTCCGATTTTGATGATTCTTTTTTTATTGCATAGAGTATACCTGGAAGTTGGTCCCACTTAAATAAAAAGTAAAATTAACCCCAAGGGTAGGAAAATAGGGGAAAATTAATTTTCCACCCACTGAATTTTTACTCGTTAACCGATTCTTCCACGCATAACTTTGTACCTTGAACTTAATTAGTATAGATTTTACTAGTAATATTAGTAGATTTTACACTCATAAAATAAGAAAATAAAACGTTTTTAACAAAAAATTAAACCGACCAAAAAAAGAAACCACAAAATGAGGATGGGTAAAATTTTTTTACGTTTTTGGGGGTCGTGCGGTGGGGGTGGTAAAGTAACCAACTTCCTTTGTGGTTGTCCAATTTGGGCCGTGTGTGATATCAAATTAAAGCTCTTGCTGAGTACATACTATGAAGTAGCATATTCTTTGTCTTCAAATGTCTTTCTTCTAGTATGTCTAGATTTTTATGTAGAATGAGTATATTTTTCTACATCTAGGGTATCACGTAATTGGTGTGATCAATTGCTTCCTTACTACAGTTAGCTTTAATAATTAATCTTCTAAACCAATGTATGTAACTAATTTTGAGTCGGCGCCAAACAAACAAACAACGAAGATCATTAAATTACTTTAACAAATAATCAAAACAAAATGACATAAAAATGCAAAAAGCGCTCTCCGAACGACCACCCGCAACGACGAATTAGTGAATTAGATAAAAATAAAATTATTTGGTACATTTTAATTGTGGACAAATGTGACGTTCAAAATCAAAACCCGATATATCCAATTGATATTATAATCAAAACTCTAGTCTATCACACAGAAAATCGATACCAGAAAAGTTAATTAAATTTATAAACCTCTGTCAAAATTGTTCATGTGGAAAAAATACTGAATTGATAAACTGAAAACAATTCTATTTATTACTAACAATAAGAAGTTATAAATTTACACGCAGTAATACGACTGGTCGCTAGCAAATCTAACAAGGAACTAATCGAAATATGTAATTTAAACGTTTCCAAACAGTGTTAATAGTTAATTTTGAAGATCCTTTATATCAACTTGCTTGTAAAACACAAAACTAATAATATAACTAATAAAATTCCGAAATGAGGCAAATCTCAAAATCTCCATATCGCATCTGAAATTTTAACCAAATATTACTACGTTTACCTCAGAATTGAATCATCCCTTGTAAATCTAATCCTATATATAGGACCTAATCCTATATTTTTTGACTAGATCGAGTTGATTTGACAGCTGCAAACTGCATTTATATTTTTTATAACGATTAACAGATGTGAATTATATCTAAAATCTTACATCAAGCATCGCTATCTTCTCAAATATTATGTCTACAACTACAAGACAAAATGAGAATTTCGCAGAAGATTTTAAAGTAGGTCTTATGAAGCTGTTTTAGATGTTTTAGATGTCTAGAAGGAAAGCGATTGCCCAGAATATCACTGGAAACAATAAATAAGGGTATTAAAATGAAAGAAGAAAAATTTAAAGAACGTCATAGATCTCTTATGCCCAATTTTACAGAGGAAGCTTGAACTATACAGTTTCGTTAAGCGACTACAAATGGCTTAAGCTAAAGGTCAAGTCGGTCGGATTACTTGTGTAAACTTGGTTCAAGATATAAGAATATATTTTGAGGTATAATATAGACTGTTAACTATTTTCCGGAAATGTTATTCTGATGTTGGTGATTTCATTTGTTTATGATAAATTTTTTGATTGATGTTTACTAAAACCAAACCATTTAATTAGTTATTAAATAAAATACAATTCAAAATCAAGAATCAATTTCAATTTACATATGACGTTTGTTTGACATTACGTTTTACATGAAACTTACATTAAACGACAAAATCTCACAGCTAAAATAAAGTTTAGAACTAAATCGGTACGATACCAATAACTGCGCCAGTTCAAATTTTCGACATTCCTAAATATTTTGGGATACTGATCACGGGAAAAATAATAAAATAATTCGACTTAAATAGTTTTTACCAACTTGCGGCGGATTTTAATGATATTTTGTAGGGACATTTACTTTGGTCCAAAAGTAAAGAATATGCAAAAACTTTTCCGTGCACGCAACTAGTTTTTGAAATAGTTACGTTCGAAGTTGAAAAAAATACATGTTATCCAATGTCGTATTTATTTCCTACAAAATTGTTTTTTATTATTTTTTCCGTGATCTGCATCCCAAAATGCTTTGGAAAATGTCGAAAATTTGAACTGCCGCAGTTATCGGTATTTCCTCCTAAATCTGCCACTTTGAAACCAACGCGCATCCTTTAAGTTGAAGTTGAACCTTTTAGCATTTTAGCATAATGTTGATGTCTTATAAAACATGTGTCGCAAACATCGGTAAATAGGATTGCTTCAAAGAAGCTATAACTCTTTATTCTATGTTACTCTATGGAGTAAAAGAAAGAGACTTTGTCATCATTTTTATTGCGCCATATGCTTCATAAGGCATCAACACAATGCTAATATCAAAGCACTTATACTAATCAGTTATGAATATAATATTTTCTCTAAGTGTTTAATATTGTAGAGATCTCATTACACAGTTTATCTGATATATTGCACGTTTCTCTAGAAGTGGTTGACAAATCTAAAGTTGGAGTTATAATACTCAATATGTTCCGTACTGGAACTCAAACAAAGTCACTTTTATTTTGATTTTAGACTATTTGATTTTTTTTCTACAATTATTTTAGGGTTTTATATTAAAAAATATAAAAAACGACACGGAGTTTTACCAAATTTGGGATCATCTTCGTCAAATAAAAAGAACTAGAAATGGTTTCCTGAAAGATATGCGAAATCGAGGTCGACATGAAGTTAACTTGAGAAAAAAACCCATGAAATTTATAAAAATGTTAAATATGGTGACTAGTTTAAATATATTTTTCATAGTAACTTCCACAATAAATTAAAGGAAATTGTCATTAAGCTTAATCCACTACTAAATTACATTTCGCGCGTTTATTTATTCAAACAAAAACTTACTAATTTAAAATTCTTTCATTTTGCAGTTTTTTGTGGGTGAAAAAAGTAATTTGTAACCGGTTTACATTCAAATGTATTCCAGCCAGAACTGTGATTTGTTTCAAATGGCAAAAAGAACAAACATTGATTTGAATTTCCACAAATATATTTAAAAGTAAATACAAAATATCATTCATATTGGGAAATGGTGTTTTTGGTCTTTTCATTGAATCCAAAAACAGTCATGATCCAAATTCAAATGATCTGCACTTCGCACAAATTCTACACTGGGAAATGATGAAATTGATTGATTGTTGCAATTGAATGTTTTTTAAATTTTGGAATCCATTGGTGTATTCAGATTGCGTTAAAGAGTTTAGCAAACTCATATTGGAATAGCAAACTGCAGTACTTGATAGCAATTATTGACGAGTGCAAGCCCCGATTATTTAAACTGTTCAAAGAAGCGCACAAACAAATTTAATGGTAGTTAAAACTTCAGTGTTAACATGTGTTCTTATCAACATGTGTTGTTAATTTGTGAAACTCCGATTTGTTGTTATCTTTAATACTGCCATTAATCATTTGTGTTATTTTGGATATTGCACATGTTCACACTTGTATTAATACATACATCACATTGGGAAAAGTTGATTTTAAAATGAATTAATCTGCGACGATGACTACTGCACGAATTTCAATAGCAAAAAAAAAACAATGTATCCATTAACCTGATTTGAAGAAATGGTCTTCGATTGACCAAAAATATGTTGACGATAATACGTACAAAAATACTTCACCTAGAGATTGTTGTCATTCCGTCAATGTATTTGAAAACTTATTGAAAATTTTGTAAACGACCATCAAAGCAAACGTAATAGGTCAGACGAAACCTTTCCGTAACCGAATCTAAATGGGAACTGAAAGCACTCACAATTTAAATCTCTAGATTTAGCTTTCAGACACGTTTATAGTGAATGTATATGGTTGCAGGTTTTTTCATCTTTTTCGTTTCTTTTTTGTTTAAAAGAAAACACAATACCAGAAATCTCTTTGGCTTGTTAAGCAATGACGAAGTGATAAAAGAGATGAACCTCTTAAGTAAGTTGAGTATTTAAAAAGTATTTTCATTACTTCCAAAAGTAAAAACTTGTAAATTTTTCAACCGTATAAGAATATATAAATATATAATATATATAGTTATATAAAAGTATATGTTTACATAACACCGCACCATACGGCAATGACGTCTTGAGTGGTTCGTTTGTGGATTAAAATTGACCTTGAAAATTCCGAATGATGGAATTCAACCGCCAGAGGTGCATTTATTCATTTTTTTGTTTTTTATTTCTTTTTGTCTTCATCCATTCTAAATTGCACTGTTAATTTTTTTTTATTTTCAACACAGTCTCGAGATTTATACCCCCAAAAAAACAATTATTTTTACCCGAAAAAAAAACAAAAAATGGTTGCAAGATTTTTATTCAAAGAAAGAGTTGTTTATTATACTTAGAAGAATATGGATAATTCCGTTGTTGAGCAATGTTCATTCCACTTTAATTGTGTGGGTGTTGCAAATTATTTGCTAAACAATTTTCGCTTACAAATTTTTACTTTGCCAATGAATGGAAATTACGATGATAAGAAATCCACAAAAATTTTTCAATCGTTGTCGTAAGAATCCTCTTTGCAATCCGTAACAAATTATATTTGTTTGCACACAATAGTTTAATTGTTTTTTTTTTCTGCAACGGCATTGGAGAAAGCAATTTTATCCTGTACATAAAATTTCTTTTAATTGCATTTAATTGTATTTATTTAATTGACTAAAATCAGTATTCGATACTCATTTCATATCTCAGTCGAGAACGGTTATAGCTATAGAGATTTGAAATTTGGTACATTAACTCTTCCCTAAAATGGACGAAAGATGAGCAAAATCGGGCAATACCTTATTTGTGTTGCCATATAAGGCTAACTCATTTTCATAAAAAAATATTGATTTTGTATACTGAATATTTACATTTTTACTTTAGTTCGTGAAATATTGTTTTGAACTATTCTAATTTGCTTTGTTTCGCACTATAGGCCAAATACAATTATTTGACAATAAGTATCAACATAATATTACCAAAATTGTATGTAAATGGAGATGCAATAAAATGGTTTTTGTTTTTTATCTAGAGATTCTTTGGTGTAACCGTGGCTTCAGAATACTCCGAAGGCAAGGTCAAAACCACCGTTAATTGTTCACAAAAGCAGCTAGGCCAAGTGTACTCGATTTAATGTTTAATACTTACGTTGCGCAATAATTCACCTGGACACCCGAAAACTGTAATCGGCACGTTGCTTCTTGAATCCTAATAGTTGCGGTCGTGCCAATCTGCTGATAAATCTTAACATTTTGTTCAGGCTTACTGCATTTACCTGACCACAGAGGCGGCGCTAGCCATTGCGGGGCCCTGCACGGTACGAGTTTTTCGAGGCCCTTACTTCCGAGGGGTGGTGGGGGCTATGGAATACGGAATACCCCGGACAAATTATGGCATATAGTCGCGCAACTGTAGATTTTAATGTTTTCGGGCGCATTAGCATTAGACAATTTTTCAGAAGGATTCCTGTTTGTTTTTAAATAATTGCCTGTTTTTATACCTTCAACAGGAAACAATGTCCCTGAAATATTTTATTTTATTGTATAGTTAATAAGAAATCTATATAATGAAAACCGTACATATAAGTTTTATGCTTGTTTTGGTATGAGGTTTTTAAAATTCCTGGAAGCGGACAATCCGCCGAGGCGGATTTAAACGGAATACCAATGTTATCTATCACGTATATTTGTTTTAAATGGGGCAATTTCGGGCAATATGTTTTTCTTGAACTAAGTTAACATAAAATTGAATTTTCTAGTGCAATAGAAATCAGCGATAAACTCGATTAAGAACATAAACAAAAGCACTACTTTAATTTTAAGTTTCACGATTTAAAAAAAAAGTTCCGGTGTGGAGATAGCCACACATTACTTCCATGTTCATCATATCGTTAACGGCAATGACAAACAAAAAAGAATTGTCTGCAGGTGTCGCTCATTTCGGACTGCTACTTCTGCACCCACGACCATAACCTAAAAAATGTTGGACCCGTCGACACATTTTTAACTGTAAGTTAGCCAAATCAAATGCGATCGAGCTCAAAATCAATAGGCACGATCTCGACATATTACCAGACATTTTGGTACAAGTCCCGGGAAATTTAATTTATTTTGACGGCAGTTATCGTTGAAAATCGGAAAATTATAAAACCCATTATAACTCCCTTATTTTAATACTTGGTGAACATCTTGTAATCTAAACCTGAATAGTCTAACGAGCTGAACAAAACGCAAAAAGAAATTTTGAAAAAGACCGATTTTTAAGGAAATTATGAACATTTCAAAAAACAACGGAGCTACGGAGCGACGGAGCGACTGAACGACACCAAGCTAAAAACTTCCAGAAAGTGTTTTTAAGTACTCCCGACAACGATTCCATAATTTTTTCGGATACTCATTTTTCGCACCATCACCATACTTCCATTCCTATATATAGGAACATGGAAGTAAAAATAATAAATAAAAAGGTCTATACTTTCAACAAATATACATACTCGTATGACAACACCCCTCTTACGGGGCCCGTCAATGTGCTAGCCCAGCAAATACTTCCTAGTAAGGATATCCCTACTGGGTAGGTATTGTCGCAGGTCTATCTTGCATTTATTATCATGTGCCGGTGGTAGTCGCGGGGCCCTGTGCGGCTGCTCACTTTGCATACCCCTAACGCCGCTACTGTGTCCACAAATTATTATTGCATAATGTTCGCGACCTTACGGTTGCTCATTTGTGTTGAAACATTAACACAATTTCTTGCATTTTACAAATATATTCACGAATAATGTATAATATTTCGAAACGAATTTTACACCGAATTCATAAAAGCGCCAATTTCAAAACTTATTTATTTGAATTCTTTATTAAATGAAGGCAAATAAAAGAACGGTTCACATTATCTTCGCTCATTAAACCTTCATGGGATTATAAGTCCAGTTTCTCTCTTTTATTTTAACACTTGAATAACAACGAATTCGGTGCAGTGTCAATCCGATTGGCACTTGGAATATTCGATAAAGAAGTGCACTCAGAATTTTAACTACATGTGAATTTGCTGTTGTTTTTTTAGTTTTACAAGCTTGCCATCGTGGTTAAATATTTTTGAAATATTTTCATCTGTAGTAATTTTTGAAGTTCAATTAACGATTGCATAGAGTGCGAAAATACAGTAAAAACTGGATTATCCGATTAAATTTTTGATTGAAGCATTTAGAGCAAAAGAAATGTGTGATAAAGGGGAATCACTATTTTAGAATACTCTTGTAATCGATTTCCTAGTCAAGATAGAAACGATAGTTAAAGAATCAAACAAAGAGATCACCGAATGAATAATTTATTAGAAAACAGTTTCCCCTTGACTTGATTTCTGAAGGTTTCCTAGGGTAGTTTGAGGTGAAGAAACAGTCAATATGCATTCATTGGAAATGGGTGCAAGAAGAGCAGCGTTTTGTATTGCAATCGAATCGAAATCCTGGTTTCTATTGTACGAGATTCGAAGGATGGAAATCTCGCATTGAGAAATGTTTAAAGCATTTTATTTAATTTAAATTATATTAAAATTGTACGATTTGACGCGGATTGACCCAAAAGTTACATCAAAATTTCTAATGAAATCTATTCTGTAAAACTTTAAATATTTCTTAAATTTTTCAGAGCACAGCAAGTGTGTAACTGTCGGGCAAAAACCAGAGATCGACATCGAGACCTTAAGTGAGATCAATTTGAATACATCTACGGACGAAGAGTGCAATCAGATATACTACAGCAGTAATCAAAAGGAAAAATTAGAACCTAAGGACGAATCGATTTTAGGACAAGCAGCTTCCTCATTTTCCCAATTGCCAACTGTAGCTTCAACAGTTCTATCGACTTTTTCGAAAGTCATCAAGGACTACTCACCGTCGGCACCAACGAAGAATTATCCTAAATCAGATAATGGAAGTTATCCTGTAGATCAGCCAACTGCGCCGACTTTGTTTGACAGGTATTATTTCCTTAACAATACTGTAGAAAATGTTCTATTTTAATGTAATTTTAAGGTACTCGTAGTGTTTTCAAATTAAAACTAAAGGCAACTATGTTTAACTCTTAGTTTAAGCTTGATTCTTCTGCATAAAAGATTGCTGAATATGGAGTAATATTTTGTAATATTCTAGTTATATCAGTCTTAGTAATCCGTAATTAACTGTTGTTAATTAAATCTTTAAAATTCTGTCCTGAAATGGTATTGTTCCAAATGGTTTCGCATGTCCTCAATGTAGGTGAGAACTATCTTAAAAAGCATTTATGTTGCTAAACAATGCAGAATCATTTTCAATTTTAAAACTGCAAAAACAAAAAAAAACAAAACGGATGTTTTATAATTAAATGTTTTTAGGGTTGCCATATAAGGGCTGTGTTTTTAAACAATTATTCGATTTAAGCCGAGTGGAAAGGCTATTTTGTTTTAGATTATTGATAGTTTGAAGTGTCTACTTTAAGATAGTATAAATGTTTTTGCTAAAAAAAATTGAGAAAGTTGATAAAAAAAGAAGAAAAAATTAATAAATTAAAAAAATTAAATAACAATGTTTTATTTTAAAAAGCACTAAAAACTAATAAATAAACTTTCTACTTATACCACAGTATTTTGGTTACATCTAGTTTAAAATAAAAACTTGGGGTGCTGATGATACAAAATGCACACACACACACTTCTAATATAATTTTACCGATAACTTAAATTTAAAGTTATCAATTGGAAATATTATGAACAGTTAGTGATTGCTTTTACTTATCATTGAAACGAAACATATACAAAATATTAAATTTTATCTAACTATATGCAGATGCACCCCTTCGGCTGATTATGAGACGCATAATAGTGAAGCATTTCACGAAGGCGGCGAAATTTTTTGGATAAACTTAGGGGTTAATATAATATATTATTCATTGTGGAAATATTTTGTTTCCACGCTACTAGGTCTAAGGCGCTATGGAGTGACACATAAGGCGTTAATTCAATATGTGCTAGAGCGAGAAACAAATAGGCTTACACGTTTATAGCGTTTCCTTTTCTATACTCTAAGATGCACCCCAAGTTTTTATTTTAAACTAGATGTAACCAAAATACTGTGGTATAAGTAGAAAGTTTATTTATTAGTTTTTAGTGCTTTTTAAAATAAAACATTGTTATTTAATTTTTTTAATTTATTAATTTTTTATTTTCTTAGTTTTTAGTGCTTTTTAAAATAAAATTGTGTAATAATTTTAAGTAAAATTTTATTTCTGATTCCTTCGGTGGACCTTACCTTTTAACGTGTGAGCCGAGAGCACGGTGTTATCAATAAATATAATACTTATATGCGCAATGCGCATACATTGTCCAGGTGTTTACCACAAAACATATCCAACTGAATATATTCATATAGTATTTATTTATTATTATAATATAAATTATATGTTATACAAATATTACATAGATATATATATTATATAATAATATGCCATTAATGGTGCTTTCAGCTTTAGTAAAAGATTATAAAATCATATTAGAAAAGCTCCCATTCCATACTTCTTGCGGTGTTACTCATTTGAGAAATAGAAAACATTTCTTTTAAAAAATATGAAGAATAGAATTACCCTCCCCTCAGCTAATAAAGAATCATAACAAAAATGTGCATCGACCAAATAGGCGCAAATTTATCCTAATTCAGATCTCGCCAGCACACAAAAATCTCCCCCTCGTTGAGAGCAAGGAGATAATATGCGTGCGTGTTTCGAAGCAGGAGACTTGTTTTCGGCAATGAACCACCGCAGCTCAGCGACATGAAAATGTGCGCAGGCAGTAAGCAGTCTTCTTCTTGGCAAATGTTAATTTTGCCTTGAAATTGACTGAAATGCGTATGCAATTTCAGTAATACTTGATTAACAATTATGCTTTAATTGCAATGATTTTGACAATAAACATATTATTTTTTTTTGTAAAACATGTTTTAAAATGAAATCTGTGCTATGTAAAAAAATTCATGAAAATTTATGTGGTAGAAATTGATTAAAAACTGCAATATTTGTTCCGAGCAGTGAAACAGAGAAACAGAGAAACAGAGAAACAGAGAAACCGAAAACGAAGTTAAATAAAACCTTGTAAAAACTCCCGGGTTTTTACATATATATCATAGTGAGCAAGCGTTACATTTAACGTATAATTCACTGGTCGGCATGACAAAAGACCCTGACACCATTCCTGCTGATTCTTTCTTATATAAAATAACTTGGTAAATAATATCATAAAAAACCAGTTTCCAAAGGATTTCGGGAGCCAGATGAACCCGTTGAACCGAATTTTTACGAAGAATATCTCGTTAAGGTCCATCTGGGATTTTGTGTTATTATTTTTCCAATGATTGGCGATCCAAAATCCTTCGGCAAATGTCAATAACTTCATTTGCCGCAGTTATCGGTATCGTGCCACCTATTATTATTTATTAATATTTACTTTATTTAGCAATGTGTTTTCTTTAGTCTTATTTGTTTGGAGTACAAAACAAAAGAGGATGTGTGACGTATGTGTAAAGTGCTTTTATTTTACTTTAATGACCCAGAAAATAAGATTTATAATCATTTGAAGGTAAATCATTTCAACATACTAAATGCGGTATAAGTTCGATACCATAATAATTAGTAGATACTAGGGCCAAAGTAATTATTGTAGTTGCTACATAAAAATATTTTTTTAATTATATAAAAATTATTTCTATTGGAGGGGTATACCAGGCTTCATACTTTTTTGCCCATCCTTTTATGTACATTTTATATGAAAACATAAAATTAATTGTGACAATTATTTTTTTTAATTATACAGTAACTCAAACTATTCAGCAAAGGAACATCGGCTGGAGACCCCTCCTCTTTATTCTTCCTCAGACGTTTTACTCTCCACGCCAGTATCAACACTTCCGCCACTAGGAACAGCGCAGAACAATTATCGATTGGGAGTAAAGAAAAAAACTTATGCACAAATACCTGGTTTACAGATTAATCAACGATTTGCCGAAGAGAATCAATATTTTAATCAAATTAATACGAATAAAACTTCCTCTGTTGAGACTGTAGCAAATACTAAATTCGAAACAACTACGCACGAGCCTGTAGAGCAGATTAATACCAGTCAAAGTGCGATTAAATCTAGTAAAGAATTATTTTCGTTTTCAAATTTAGTGCCTCCAGTGTGGGAAAGTTTCCCAGGAATCACGTCTTCCAACACTGTAGAAAAATCCAGTCTATCTGCAGGGGATAACCTAAAGCATATGAAAGATACATTAGACTTTCCAACTGTAGGAGATCAAGTACCGCAGCCTAGCTACGATAACGTAGCTCCTTCTGCTGAAGAAAACTTGACTGTTTCGATTCAATGTAAAATAGATGCAAATTTTTCTGATTTAACTTCGGCTTCGAGCACACCTAGTATTCGAGCACCACCACCCAAAATCTCGACACAACAGACCGGGGGCAACACTTTCAGACTGCAAAAAGGCACCCGTCACTATCGGAGCACGTTCGTCGACCAAATCGTACCAACTATACCACCAACCGATTTTAGTGAAGTACCGCTACCAATAATTCCTACTAATCCGTGCAAGAACAACTCTGAAAGTTTGTTTGCAAACAGTACAAATTTTGCTACTCCGACAACTATCGCAGAGCCTGTAAAAGACGACTTTCACAATGTTTCTAATTCGTTGCCAAATTTTATAGAACATGCTAAATGTGAAAGTGTTAATGCTTATCAGACTAAGTTAAAAGTAGACCATCCTCAAGAAACTAACTTCAAACAGCAAACGCCAATAAAGTTGTTTAATCCTTTTGAGACTTCTGACACAACATTGGATGGAAATCTCCAAACAATAAGTGAAGAAGCTTCTAGTGTTCCCAGATCCAAGGATCCAGTTCAATTTAACGCAAACAACCAACAACAAACCGCAAATAAGGAAGTCAACTTTTATCCAGTATCAGTGCAGGAAGACTCATCAATCATATCAAGTTTCTCAAAGCCAAGTACAGCAGGACATCTTCCATGGTCAAGTAAAACGGATATTGGGGAACTTTTAAATGAAAAACAGTTGCCAGAGAATATTCATAGTTTGCGTAAAGAAGTTGCACCAGCTGAATATCTTAATATATTTCCGTCGGAAAGGATTGCAGTTTCGAACAAGAAACATTCAAATTTGGACGACGCAAGTATCGCGACTAAAAATTCGCCAACTTCTCCCCCCTCTTTTTTGCAAGAGTCCTTGAATCAGGTGCACCAAGAAGGAACCTTGTTAGACGTCGAAAATTGTTCTTCGAAAGACAAGCAAAAAGTTTTTCTTAATACAAATCAAAGAACATCGGAAAGTGGTGATTTGTTTCTACAACCCTCCGAGGAAAACATTGGCAAAAACTATATTTTGTCAAGTAATACATTTTCATGTCCGGAAAACGTGACAAGTTTGAAGGCAAATGCTCCTCATGAAATTGGGGATGGGCCATCATTAAAAGTAACAGGTAAAGACGCACAAGGGCAGAACATAGTTTCGCAAATACAACACAGTGTTTCAGACACTTCATATCCTGAGCACAAATCAGTATTTCCCTTGGAGGCAAGTGCTACAAAGACACATATTCTATCGTCCTTCCCAGAAGGTAATTACCCTCACGGTACCAAGGGTGAAGAATCTGTTAATAAAATCGAGCCATCTTCGTTCAGTTTATCGAATTACTTCAATAAAAGGGACAATTCCAGCAGTCAACAAACAGAAACACCCAAGCCTGCTCGAAAACTTGCGGACGTTTCCAATCAAGCAACTTGTGACAGGCAAAAAGAAAGCAATATTTTAACTAACATAACAAGCCATGAGAATTTGACAAATTATTTTGGCAATCAAATAGATTGCGTCGAAAAACCGACTACATTCGAAACGTTGCCTAATTCTGCCGCGTTTTTTGATTCCTTTCATCAAGACACCGATTTACCAAATTGTGAGCACATTGAAAACAACAGCAACGACATTTCAAAGAGTTTACGTATTCAAGACTTTTTTAATAATCCGCCATTGAATTCAAACGCAACCGATAATGATTTGCAGTATAAATTAGTTGGCAGTGGACTTAGGGTGGACAAAGATAATAATCTAGGAGCTCAGTCACCATATTCGAACGTAGTAGAGCCACCATCTTCATCTTGCTCTGATTTTTCCAGCGAATTTACGCAAAATTTTGATAATTCGATTAAGGTAGGCTGAACATATTCGATAAAATTGAAAATTTTATGTAATTTCATGTTTTTAATTAACAATCAGTATTTGCCCAATGAAATTTTAGAGGAATTGCAAATGGCAGGTCTTCTAGGGACAAATATGAACACTTTTGAGGTATGTACAAAAATTTCTTCCTACAATAATTTTAATATGGTTGTATTTTTTTCACACATTCAATATGCAAAATGTACATCCATTCTGCATTTATAGGCCTACGTACCAGTGTCACAGCATTGGTTCTACAAAAGAGTTGTTGATACGAAGCACATTTGGACGCCGTTTTCTCATATCGATTCACAAAATCTCGAGCGGAATTTTATTTCCGAAGGTGAATTATATTAAATACGTTAGTAGAATAACACTTACAAAAGACGTATCAAACTAGATGGAAAAGTGATTGTGGCAGTAGAAGGAGGCCGCTATGACGTGAACATACCCGAAAGAAGTCGAGTGCCCGTTTACTGGTCCGGAGAACCGACTGAGGTCAGACGATGTTCGTGGTTTTACAAGGGTTTTGATTCGAAATATGTTCCCTATGAGGAGAATATTGCCTCTTTGTTAGAGCAAGAGTATAAAGAGGCATCGGAAAGCGGTCAATGGCACAAGAAAATTTCACTTCCCACAGGTGAAACTGTTGTTTTTCACGGACCAACTGTAATGGTACATTTTCTAGTATCACAGCTTGCAGCAGATGTTTGGACAGGCACTACCGTAAGTTATTGTTGCTACATTGCAAACATATTTTTTAAAAGTACACTTTCAAATTAGCAAGCATCTGCGCGTCCTCGTATTGTCAAAAGAGATAAAGACGACTTTAACATTGAAGTAGGTGAACTTGAAAAGGTCGATCATCTTCTATTTATGGTTCATGGTGTTGGTTCCGCTTGCGATTTAAGGTTTCGTTCACTGGAAGAAGTCGGTAAGATAATGATATAGTATTCGGGTTTTGTAGTTCTTATAAAATTCTTTTATTTTGCAGTTGACGAATTCAGGAGTATTGCCATTCAATTAATTCAGTCACACTACAATAACTCCTGTAAAAAGGGCTTAGTAGGTAGAGTGGAAGTGCTGCCTGTCTCTTGGCATAGTCAACTTCACTCCGGGGAATCCGGCATTGACGAAAAGCTGAAAGCAATCACACTTGAATCCATTCCGAAATTAAGAAATTTTACAAACGATACGCTCCTCGATATTCTCTTTTATACAAGTCCGATATTTTGTCAGGGAATCATGAGCACCGTTGCCGAGGCAATAAACAAAATATACATTAAATATTGTCAACGAAATCCAAAATTCAATGGAGGTGTATCACTAGCAGGACACAGTTTAGGATCATTGATATTATTCGACTTATTATGCCATCAAAAGCCATCGGAGGAAATGGAAATCCCAAATTCTGTAAATGTGAACTTTTGAAAGGTGAACTGAATTTAACCTTTACTCTTAGGAAAATCCGGATCAAATGGTGCAGCCACTTCAATTTAGTTCGAATCCATCTCTCAGCTCCACAGAGCAAAGATCACAGCAAGTGAGCTACACAATTGGACATGCTGGAACTGGACAGCCTTACATAAATTATCCTCAATTAATTTTTCATCCAAAGAAATTTTTCGCGCTGGGATCTCCCATCGGTACATTTAGTTATCCTATAGTCTAGTCATATTCATTCTTGCATTTTCTCATAATTACAGGAATGTTTGTAACGATCAGAGGAATCGATACGCTGGGTCTGGATTTTAAGTTTCCAACATGCACCAATTTTTTTCACATTTTCCATCCATATGATCCGGTTGCATATAGAATAGAGGCTCTAATTAATCCAGATCTTAGTTCAGTACGGCCGGTTCTCATACCTCATCATAAAGGACGAAAACGAATGCACTTAGAACTTAAAGAGACAATGACTCGAGTTGGAGCTGATCTAAAACAGAAAATCGTCGATACTGTAAAAAGTACGTTTGACAGCGTAAACTTCTTATCATCCAAAACTAATAATATTAGTGAAGCAACAGAAGCGACCACAAAAGAGGTTTGTAAAATACGAATACAGAATATATTTTTATAGGGTCAGTCTTACAACATTGAACTTAATCTTTAATTCTTTCTTTGTCATGAATAGCCGTCACATGATTAGTATTTATTTAGCAATCGATTTTCGTTATTCAAGCATATTATTGATTTGAAAAAAGTTTCATTTCATATATTTGAGAATATCTATAGTTTTTCACTAGATGTGATTACTTCGTGTGAAACGTTCAAGATTCAAGTGAGCTAACAACACCTTAACCCTTTCTGTGTTAGTGGATTTTACTTCAGCAGCAATACTGCCAAACAGCCTTAAACTTAAAAAAAAGATTTGACACTTGTAAGCCAATTCCAAAAACGAGATCTTACCATAGATTTGTACCCGTAAGTCCAGTCGTAATCAAATGTTTTAAGTTTTCAAATTCTACTATTTTTACTGAACACACTACACAGCACTTCATTTTAAAGGGTTTTTGAACTCATTTAAGATATTTCTTGGCTAATTGTATGCGGCAAATCGAAATCGTGATTTTGCAACACTTTGCACTAATGTAGCTGGAATATTAATAGGAACTTCATGATGAAATTTTGACAACTTATTACTGTATATATTTAGTTACTTTTGCAATATTTTCAGATTTTTAGAACTTTTCCTTCCAGAGATATGTCAGTTTGAATTTAGCCATTTTGATGAAAATCGACATTTTTGGAGGCTTATAAAAAAAGAGGATATAATTTTAAGACCTGAAATATTTCCAGAAAGTAATCTCATACAAACCTGTACAAAAAATTGATGGTGGGTCTATATGTTTTCCAAAAAATATCGCGTTCCAAAGTTTGGTTAATGTATGATTTTCACTACAATTTTCAAACATTTTTCAGCAATTTCCCTATATGTGAACTTAAATGTGATCCAAATATTAAGTAGGTATAGTAGGTTTTGTAAAGAGCACGGTGGTTTTTGTTTTATCTTGATATCCTTAAAAATAAGCGCGTTATTAAAGTTTCCGCCGACCTCTATAAAGTGTGAATTTGGCTAACTTCTCCAAACAAAATGGCCGCTACAAAAAAAGAAGATCACAAAAATAAAATAACCACCATTTCTTACTCTCAAGACATCATAAGACTGTCACAAAAAATTATAAAAAAAAAAAATTTTTATCAGCAACCAGCGTTGGATGATTTGAAATGGATTGACCCTGTAGGGTTGCCAACTTGCCTAGGGATGCCTAAAAAATATAATCTCGTTTACTCAAAGAACATATTTAGAAGTTTATTATTTTCTGTCGTTAAAAAATGGTTCCGGAAAATTAGTACCGTCTGCACATTTGGCACAGCTTTCGGGAACAGCGGATATATTTTCTCAATGCAACCTATTGTGTCTTATTGTCTCCTTATGGTGGCTTATTATTATATATGTGTGCCTATCCCTTTCCAGTTCCGCTATCAGTTTTCTTTGTAGTTAATGATGCATGATGAATATTTGCCGGAAAACAAATTTAATTTAAAAAAATTTTGAAAATTGCTTGAAGCTGTTGTATAACTGATCACACTGTATGCCTACGTTTGATAATTTGAAGTTTACACTATTATAGACGGTGACCCAGAACGATGAAACGCAATTGCAATTGCACAGGGAACCCTCGCGATCACGAACTAATTCTACTTCAACTCCGTCGGACATGGAAACTAATGAAATTGACTTGCCTTTGGGAAAATTGAACGACAATCGACGCATTGATTACGTACTTCAAGAAGCACCACTTGAGTTCTTTAACGAATATTTATTTGCGTTCGCTAGTCATGTCTGCTACTGGTAAATAACTAAATTCAATTGAATTATTTCGAATGATATTGTTATTATTTTTCAGGGACTCTGAGGACACTATTCTATTCATAATGAAAGAGATATATTCTTCTTTGGACATTCAGACGGACAGTCAAATTCCCCAACAGGGCATGATCATAGAACGCCCCAATTCCAGACTCAACACTCCCTCTTCATCCCCAAATAAGTAATACAGGTGGAGGGGGGTCTACGAATTTGTAATAAAATAAAATTTGTAATGTTGTGTAATTTTTATTACTATGATTTTCATTCACTTTTGGCAATTAAAAATTTATGTGTTCGAATATTGAAGTCGGGGTCTTTTATTAAAATATATTATTACATATTGGATACGTGAATGAATTCCATTTATTTTTTTTTAGTTTTCATTGCTTCTGCATATCCTTTAGAATTGTCATAACTTTTGTCCCTTTAAATTATCAACAATCTTTTGCATTAATGTACGAAAACAGAAATTTAATAAATAGCTGAACCTACCTTATATAAATTACAATTAAAAACATAACTAGAATTTCTATGTTTTGCATTCTACTCGTAAACACACTTCTCATTTTTTAAAGCGATTGTAAGAAAATAAACTGACACTGAAGTAAGAGTGCCCGCCACAATTCCCGCTACCAATCCTGGCCATCTCCGAAATATGACTAGTATGAAGATAACGGTGGAGATTATAAGCAGCATTCCAAGGGGCATTAGAGGATTCAGTTCGAAAAATCTTCGGTAGTTTAGATGCGGTGCCAGCATCTCTGAAATTTTGTTTTATATATTCTTTAAACGGGAAGTTTCTACAGTTTTCATTACACTTACCTGTTCTATTAATCGATTCTGTTTTCGTTATCCTGTTTGTAGCTCGATCTAAGAAATCACTCAAGTTCATATGAAAAGTCTTCCACATTGGTCTCATCCTGTATTTAGTTATAATAATCAACCAGCGGTGGTGGTTTGAATGTCTTTTAAAGTTTACTTATAGAATAATGACTGCGAAAATGTGCTCGGCGAACGAAATATTTATAAGAGTCTACGGTAATTTCCGAACCCCATGAAAGCACTCTATCGTGAAAGAGATATCACAGTTATTACTGAATCTGAAACAAACAACTTCAAAGAAGCAACATTTTCTCTTATCTGCGAAAAAAATCCGGTCATTTGATGCTCACAGCTGGATCTGATGGCTCAACAAAGGCGAATATTTGATTGCGGGGATTAGAGCACTATGACCGGTACTGTTTTTTAGCGGCTCCTGGGAATTATCAAAGGAAATGTTTTGCTCTATTTCACACTATGCGGTGCATTTTGATCAGCAGCAATAGAACTGTAACTAATTAAGCGGTCGGCAGTATCAAGAAAAGTCACCCACATTTAGATCAACAATCGGCGTAATCAATAAGTGTTCTTTTTTTTTTTACTACTTATGGTCAATAAGTTACACAATTTTTTTTTTTTTTAAACACTATTTTAAGAATTACACAATTTTGAGTAATTTTTGAAACCCATATTATATCCTTTCTGTTACTCGAGGGCGTAATTGAATAAAATCATACAAAATATTTTATTGTCGATTAATATGCATCAAGAAGAGAAGCTTGTACACGTTTTGCATTCTACTAAATGAACATGTTCAAGCAGGGACTTGCTGTATCTCTATATGCTCCACTGAAATTTTTCTTGTCTTTTTTTTACAATTTTGTATTAATAAGATAATGAAATACAAATGCTCAATGCGTATATTTTTTATTCTTTTAGTTAGCTGTTATTGAAAAAGTATATAAAATAAAAATTAAACAAGTAGAATTATTTTTAATTAACTCTCGTCGTGGAAATATTAACATTGCGATAAGAAAGAATAATTGAATAAATTTAGCTAAAAATTACGTACCCTTTACGATTTTGGGTACTTTCATTTATAAAATTTTACTTGAAAATACCAGAAGATTTTGTAGGAACATTGGTGCATTTTGGACTAATATTTTTGTAAATTATTAATGTAAATTCATGATTCAGCACCATTATGTCTTAAAAATGATATCATTCAAATGACCTCCGCGGCTTCCTTTATAGGACTCGATCCTAGAGGTCCACTTTTGTATGACTTTGTTGCAAAAATCGGGCCTTCGATGGGTAATGTACCAATGGCTTGAATGATGTTGCTCTCCAGTTGGTCAATTGTTGTTGGTTTGTTACCATAAATCAGAGACTTAACGTAGCCCAAGAGAAAAAAGGCTGAGGGCGTTAAATCGAACGACCTTCGTGGCCATTCCATATTTCTTGTAATTTTCCTTGCAACAAGTGAAAAATGCAACGGGCGACGTGTGACATCTTGCGCCATTTTACTCAAACCACATGTCGTCCAGATCCATGTCATCCGATTGAGGCCACAAAAAGTCAGTAATCCTTGCCTGAAACCACAGATAAAATAATAATAAGTTATTTTATCTGTGCTGAAACCTTCTCCATTTACAGTCACCGTCTGGCTATTCTCGTTATGTGACCCAATGACGAATTTTTATAATAAATTTTAACAATTTATACGCGTTGTTGTATAGTGTAGCGCTCCATTGCAAAATGGTGACTATGATAGAACACAAACGTCAATTCAATTCAATTCAATTCAATTTATTGCAATATAGAGTATATGACAAAATTAACAATATTTTAGCATTAACTTAATGAAGAAACTGGACATACGACGTTTTGTTGTTCGCTGAAGGTAGCATTCCACCATTTTGGCCATACGGCAACGGCAACGGCAACCTCCTTTCACCAACCTTTCTAAGAAATAAGAAAATTATGTCGTGCGAACGAAGATGACCACTTCGCGATGAATTTCAGATGGGAAGTGAGTTCGCCAAGAGCACTTCTTCTGCCTCCAACACATATGGAATTTTAGAACTGCTGGGCTTCCACGATTGTATTGTAATTCAACGGTAAAGTATTAATGTAGAATTAAGTATTAATGTATTATTTGTGTTTAGGGACATTAGAAGCGCTGGGTATAATTGGCCCCACCGTGGGACGAGGGACTATGGGTCGTGTTCTTGGAGTTTTCGGAACATTAAGTATGTATATAAAACAAAGTGTTTATTTTACATCATAGGTCCTCCTTTTTGTTAAAAATTAAAACTTGCCAAGGATTGTTTTCCTTTCCAAAAGAATTGAATTATAGCCTGGATGAAGAATTCACATGAATTTTCGCATTAAAGAAATTCCAGTTTTTTTTTAAAAAATTTATTATAATCGCAGGTTTTATATATTTATGTTAATAACACACAAAATTTTGCTACATTAAATTACATTGAAAATACAAACAAACTTTTTTCATTATTCATGAGTAGAAAATGTAAAAACAAATGTATAAAAATATACATAAATGTGATAAAATAAAAATGTGTAAAACAATTTTGGAGTCTTTTACAATTACTAAATCCTTTCCTATTGCTTACTGTTATGTTCTAATTCTTCAAAACATACTTGAGCTTATAGTTCCTCCTTTCTACAAATTTTTTGAGAGCATCATGATATGCCTTGCTATCTGGAGAAAGTGTCAGCAATCCTTGACCGATTCTAAGCTCCCTAGCTATGTTAGGTGGAGTGGTGGTCTCTTGATCTGATTGTTGACCGTTCGGCCGGTAGACCGGCTCAACATTGTCAGAATTTTGAGGTTGATTTACTCCAGAAAATCGGATTTCATTTTCCTGATCATCGGATTTTTTCAATCGAGTTGATCTTCGTGGTAGGTAAATTGCCGTGTATGACGCAGCAGGGGTCAGAGTTTTATCAGAGTCAGATGTTGTATTTATTGATCCACTTTTCAATGGAGCTGCGGTTTCATAATTGTTCGTTTGTCCATGGACGGTTTGCCGTTTTCGCACTTTATTCGGATCATTTACAGTACCCAATACAGCTGATCTTTTCCTCACTGTTATATTGTTTGAAATGCTTGAAGATGCTATTGCAGGTGAATTTCCACAGACGGATATTTTTGAGCGACTATATCTAAATAATTCGGTTTTAATCTTAAATAATTGAAAATCTTTAATGATATTTACTTGATAAGTTGATTCCATTTTTCAGGATCATTGATAAAGTCATAAATCTTACTTCGATAATTACAAACAGTATATTGTTGATTATCGTTTAAAGGTAGTTCAACAAATCCATGCATAACCATCTCTGGATGGGAGTGTCTAAACCTGATGAAATTAGTGATATATTAATAATATACGAATCTAAAGAAATAAAATAACAAAATTAACTCACATGTCAACATATTTCTGGAATAGTACTTGCGACGCTGTTAGTCTTTTTTTAGGATTAAAAGTCAGCAGACCCTTTACAAGATCTCTTCCATCTTTAGGTGCATAGCGCAAGACGTAATCTATTGTACTAAAAACAAATAATTTTGGTAAATGATACTAGTTTTTTAGCTTACGTTTTTTTTATATTTCTGTTGAGTAAACGCTATAGCACCTACACTGGTGCCCAGTGACTGCATTGACATCACATCCTCTTTTGTGGCTTCAAGTAAGATCGACACTACCCTTTGCATCTGTGACATAACGGAAATGTTTTTAAAAATTTGGTTTAGTTTTATTAAAACTACATGTACTTTCCAAGTGTCGGTTCCCGGAAAGATTGGCCATCCGAGGAACATTTCCGCTAAAATGCATCCTAGGCTCCACATGTCAATGCTTGATGAATAACTGTAAGGATTATAAGATATATATAAGATTAAGATAATTATCATATTGTACTACGATAAGCTTGAATTTATTACGATTACCTTTTACACCGAACGATGCATTCTGGGGCAGAATAACAGCGAGTACCAACATAATCACTCATCATAAAATCAACAACTTTTTCAGCATCTCCCGCCGGTGGTGAAGCTGATAAGGTCCGAGCCATGCCAAAATCACCGATTTTACACCTAAATGTGAAGCTATGCAATTTCAGGAATTTCCAACTCAATATAACAGAATACTTACCTGAATTGATCATCCACTAATATATTATTTGTTTTCAGGTCCCTGTGTACTACGTTCCCTGAGTGAAGATATCTAAGACCATTAACTATTTGGTACATTACAAGTCTTTTATGTGTAAAACTTGGTCCCCTTCGGATCACAGGGCTCAGATCAGTATCCATATATTCCATGTACAAATAAATATCATTATCGTTCGCAGATCTGACAAAAAAATGTTTATATATAAATTTCATTAAACATCAACTGAATATAAATAATATTACTTGTGTACACTGTTGAGTTTTACTACATTTGGATGACTTCGAAATACTCGAAGCAACATAATCTCGCGAAAAGTTCGGCGAGCATCAACTTTATTTCGAAAAGCTTCGCCAAGTTTCTTAATGGCGACCGTTTCTTTTGTTTTTTTATCAACACCCTTCCATACGATACCATATGCACCCTTTCCTATACGCTAAAATATAGTAATTAGTTTGCCATTATAAATATTTACAATAAACAAATCGACAATTGTACAATTTTTATTGTCTATTCTGTGTTTTAGACAAATTGTAGTAGTAGATTGTAGATATGATGATGTACTAGATTATCTCAAAAGTCATCCAGTACAAATAATTGGAAAAAGCGTAATGAACTTATATTGAAAATTTAAAAATTTAGTGGTTACATTATCATTCTTTATTGAGAATCGATTTCCTATATAAACATCGATTACGTCTGCCCCGTTGTTTTTGAACATTTTTGATGTTGTGCAGCGTTCCTGTGTCTGTTAAAAGATTTTATATTATGTTCATGCAAAAAAGAAAAATTATATCTCAATTTCAAAGCGCACTCAAATAAAATGTGTAATTAATTAAAAAGTTATACAATTTATGTATTACTTATAATGTTAAAAGTCTGACTTACCCCTTGGTCTTTCGCTTGTAAGCTCGATGTAATGGTATATAAGTTTTTAATAATTGTAATATACTTTTTAAAACAGTACCTGTACGGAATATAATTAACACAATTAATTGAAAAATTAATAAGATATGTTTAATGATTTTTACAAATGATTCAAAAGAATCTATAAAGTATAAACGGTTATGGACTTGTGCTGCGCTTATGTCGAAAGTGACATATCAATTGAATAAAGTTTGAGCAAATTTTGCCTCGTGAAAAATTTTTGCATGCCCAATGGTTACTTTGATCGAATTTATTTGTTTGAATGAATTTTTCCTATCAAGTATCATTTTCAAACACTAATGAAGTTATTTGATATGTTTTTCGATTTATTTTGTTGTTTTTTTTCGTTTTTCAGTGATAAGCTGAGACTTTTTAATTTTAAACATCCTAGTTGATTTCAATTCCATCACCACGAGGTGAAGGAGAAAATCAAAGTGGAAGAAATAATCCTGTTTGCAGTGCATTCATATAATTCATTGCAGGTAAACAGGGATTCTAGGTAGTGTAAGTAATTCACTAACTAAATAATTAAGAATTCTTAATTGAAATTACTTTATTTCAGATATACATCAATTTTTTCACGCCATAATCTACATTCTACAGATTGTTGTTACATAATATTTGTCATTTACTGTTGATCCATCCTGGGACCTAGCCACATTTACTTCACTATATCGGTGCGGTCTTGAGGAATCAGTCTCATTTATATTATCATCCGAATTTGGATTGCATTAAGCTTGCATTAGGATTACCACCATCGGCAATTCGGAGAGTCATCTTTGTCTTTCAAGTGTACTTTGGCAACCATGGTCATTAGCACTTCATACAGCAATAGTTCTTTGTATTTGCACAATTTCGGCCATTATTCAATATTTCAATTCGAATATCTAAAAAACGGTGGGTGATAGAGAAAAACGGTTTGCATATTAATTGCAATCAGCATGTCTCTATAACATGTGACTGAACTAAAGACTTTTCTTGTATTTAAATATTACCTCTCATGTGGTGTTCAGGTATATTTCGAAGAAAATCTACCTGTTTTAAGATCGGTACTATGTCATGACTTTCGAAAAATTCTTTTATAGTTTTTCGTTTCATGCCTCCCTGAGTACGAAACCACCCTTCGTTCAAAAGTGTATATATACTATTGTAACAAGAATGCTATGAATTTGAAAGCTCGTAATTAATCAGTAATTAAAAAAAAATGGTCAAGTTCACCGTACTTAAAGTTGATTAACTTAGGAAGGAGTTGGAGCAACTCGGTTTAAGTTCGAAGTCAGAACTATGGAAACGTGTTCGACTGGCTCTCGAGGATAAAGGAGTGAATCTAAAAGAGCATGAGTTTACGCTTGAGTCTGTAGTTATGTAACAACGGTATTCGGAGGAAACTACAAGTGCTGAATTGAGAAGTGAAGTGTGTGATATGCCTCTCTCACAATCAGCTTATGCAAATGCTACAAGACATGAACAAACAAAACGTGGCTATGAATAAAGGAATTATAAAGGTTGTCCGAACAGAAATAGACCAAAAATTTGAGACCGTGGATGAGATTAAAGAAATTTTACGAAATACTCAGGTGCGTTTCATTGAAATCATGAATTCTTCAAGTGAAGAGGTGTTGGGTTTGGGAGCAAACCACTACTGCTCTTGATAACAAAGTTTTGCGAATTAGACAGTAAAGTTGACAATATGATGCAAAAGATCAAGCAGTTAGAAATAAGCCAACTGCACCTGTAGTCAGAGAAGTCAACTCATAGCCAAGCTGAAAGCACACACTTATGATGGAACCTCACCCTTCAGTGTATTCAAGCTTCGCCGTCCGCGTAGCGGTGGAGGTTCTCCAAACGGTTCCACTGCCAGAGCGGAACAATTACGAGGCTATCATGTAAGGTGCCTTGTAAGGTGCCTTTCAGCGAAAGTACGGCAGTGACCACATGAAACAAATTCACAGGATAGAGTTGAAGAAACGTGTACAATAATCAGTTTACAATAATTGCAGAACTATGCTGCGGATATTGAGAGGCTGGCACACCTATCGTATATTCGTATCCAAACTGAGTGATGATGAGGACACCGAAAACAATATTTAATGAAACTGTAACCGTTGCACTTAAGAAACAATTGGCTTGTCTTGCCATCTGATATTAAAAACTCATCGGGTAGAACTTGTAGGACAAAAGAAAACATCGAATTCCAATAAACGTTTCAGTGGAAAATGCTACTATTGTGGTTCGCAGGGAAATTTGGCACGTGATTGTCAATCTCCTCAGAAACGTCCAGAGTCGGGTTCACCGAACAGAAAGTTCGAAAATATGGTAAGCGATGGACAAATATATAAGAAGCAACAATCGTTAAACTAAAAAAAGTCAGTCCAATGGGCATAAACTGACTTCCATTCCTGAATGTTTCATAGTTTCTTTTTCAAAAATTTGTCCTAATACCAACAGTCTTACCATCGGTGAAAAAATCAACGGTGGATCATATGAGTTGACTTTGGAGATCTGGTAGATCAACAAAGGGTTACGTCATTAGTTGGGATCGAATTGAGGACAGCGACAGGAGAAATAGTGCGAACAGTGGGAAAATTTTTAAGAAATGTTTTGATTGGATCAAAAATTGTGGAACATGATTTTATAATTTATTGATATTTATTTATTTATTCATAAGCTTAATACAAGCCATAATGGTAACAATAAAAACAATAGACCGTAAAACTACAAAACAAAAACGTAACAACAACGGATCATAACAAACAAAAAAGGCGAAAAAAGGGAAGAGAAACAGATATTATTAATGATGATATCATATATCACACAGATATTCTCGATGTAGTTATAATTGGCGTAGATTTCATGATTCAAAATGGATTCAAATTGGATATCAAGAACAAGGATTCTAAGGTACGCCAATGTTGAAGTACCTTCCGACATTGGCTCTGGATCAAATTCAATAGTTGGCAAGGTCTGCCTGAGAGAACGTAGTTGAATTGAGCCGAACGCCCCAACACAGAGGAAATATTATGGGCTACAACAAATGGAGACTGTGGGAAAAACCATAAGGTGTAGCAAGGTGAGACGGGGGGGGGAGGGGGGGGGGGTCCCGGGTAACAGCACTGGGCGGTTTGAACTTACTCTGAATTTTTAAACATTGAGCTATTTAAACATTTTAAACAACAAGTGCTTGCCATCAAGAATAACGTTTTCACTGTATTAAATTTCCGTTGCATTACAACATTTTTTCTGCAGGAACCCTGCAAATCGTCCCAGCAAATTGAATGTCAAATTGGGACGTCAGTAGCCGCCTTAACATTTAATGTTTCTGAAAAACCAGCTTGCGCTATAATTAATCGATTAGTAACAATGCAAACTGGTTATAGTAAAATAGTTGTACGAAAATTGAATGCACTACGCCTACGCGTACACCCAACTCTGGTATTTATACACGCTACACACAATTACTAAGCGTCATACCAATATTCGTGACGGCATTCGATCGGTTTTACTCCCAAAGTCCCAAGGCGCGCCAATATATGTTTCACAGGAAAATTTTTTTCCATATACGAGCGATCCACCCTATTGTATAATTGGTCATGGTCATGCCATGGCATTTTGGGGGAGCTGAACTCCTTACCATCCTGTTCTAGTACTACATAGTTAGTTATTCCGAGTATTGTTCGTAATATAAATATTGCAATCATCGAATTGTGGGATTGAAATCAGTTCAAAAATGTGATGAAATATTTTCTTAATTATCTGCAGTTTAAACTTTTTAAATATCCTTTTTTTTAATTTTAGCCATATTAAAGTGTCTGAGGGGTGAAAATATTGAACTTACACTTTTTCTATTCTATTCTATATTACATGGAGTCTTCCTAATATAGTATGAAACTGGTTTAATGTAGATACTCTGCGCTGATGTGCTTGTTGTTGTGCATGCTTAAAAGGACATAATTATATCATTATATGTTTTTAAAAACAAATGCCATGCTTTCCAAACTTTCGTATTATCTTTCCCGAAAAAAATTCCTGGGTACGCCAGTGGCTAACATAGCTCATATAAAATTGCAATCATAAGCCGTAACTTTTTTTGTGCTTCTACTATCTAAAATATGTCTCCTCTCCTGCTAGCGGTAAATAGGTTCTTCATTTCTTCCTTTAATGAAATCAAGGACGATTCAGTATATTAAAATACAAATTATTATATTTTTCATATCAGTGATCGGCGCTGTTTTATATTGCGCAGTATTTAATTACTAAATCTATAGGTGTTAAAAATTTATTACAAAATCAAAAACTTTCGGAGGGCGGGGTATATCCTTATTCCTTTTGATTGCCGCTGATTTTCTGACGCATTAGCAAATTGGAAATGTTTTTAGCATTTTTGGGGTGGATTAAATGATAATAGCG
The DNA here is from genome assembly GCA_963082835.1 of Leptogaster cylindrica. Taxonomy (NCBI): domain Eukaryota; kingdom Metazoa; phylum Arthropoda; class Insecta; order Diptera; family Asilidae; genus Leptogaster; species Leptogaster cylindrica. The sequence continues at coordinate 9,314,195 of OY720108.1, read as the reverse complement.
AATAGCGATGTAAATAGTAATACATACGCCATACATTATAGTTCAACAAAAGTTCAACAAAAATTACGTATTGTAATCATTCGACTTTGCAATATTTCTATGATAAAAACTCTCGGCTTCCAATTAATAAAAATAAAAGTATATTAAGTTAAAAACATTGTCGACGAAAATTTATTTTACTTTAAGGAAAGTGTATGCGCGATTAAAGGGTTGAAGAAAAAGAGTAAATAAAGTTTGCCAAAGTTTCTTGGATCGATGTGAATTCAAGCGAGGAGATGGTAACATATTTGAAGGATCTTACATTCGACAAATGAGATACAATATGTATACAAAAAGAATGTGTAAAAGGTTCATTATTTAATTCGATGTAACTAATTCGATTCAAATATTAGCAGTAAGCCGCCAATTTGTTCAGACTTTCTCGTGAAGGAAGAAAACAAGTAGGAGTAAAAGCTTGGAAAGCTTTTCGCCATTCTCTACCTCTTGTCCCCCGTATTTTTGAAGCATAGGGATTGCGTGCCTGTAACTACGGTCAGTCAGCGTAAGATGTCAATCGTGTGAGCAAGTAAACTTGCCGTCTTTTCTGATGTCGTGTACTGTATAAAAGTTGAGAGGTGTCCTTTGTGTTTACCACTAAATATTAGAAAACACTAATTTGTCCTTTATCGTTTTCCATTAATTGTTTTTGCATTCATTGTACGAGATTCGGAAATCGAGAATATGTCCAAATATCATGAACCCAATAGTATAGTAGGGTTTTTATGTGAGTAAGTGGTAGACATCAGGACATCCTGGGTTTTGGATAGTCGTGCAGTTAGCACTTGTTCTACATTGTATGATGAGTTTCGTCCGGACCCTTACAAATATTGTATTATGCCAGTTACCGTAGTATGTTCTCATATCGTACCGTGCTTGTGGTTGGAATAATTTTACGTATTTTCCACTGACCCAGTTTGAGTGTTTTGTGGCCTCACCGATGAATTCGTATGACGTGAAACCCTATTTTGTACCTAATGTAGAGTTAATTAAATCTACCACTAATAAACAAGAATCACGAATGTACACAAATGCACCGATAAGTATATAAGTTGTACAGGAATTTGAATAGTGTCGCTTACGTAAATGCCATTCCCAAGAGTTGTTCGAATCTAAGTGTGCAGTGAAGTTGGCCTTATTTATCTTTTTAATTTTTTAATATTTTTGATTTCATATTAAATTTCTTTCGGGTTTGTTTTGTGTGACAAAAAAAAAAAACGGAAATGTAATGAAAACCCATACCAAAATTTGTGACTGTTCAAAGTTATTAAGCGTGACCATCGAATGGACGAACAATCCATGTTCATCTAAGGTAGGACATCAATCGGTTATTCATGGGTTCCTATTGTTGAAATGGTCTTACCTACTTCCCACAGCTTTCTTTTAATTTGGTAAAAACTTTTCTAGTTTGTCTACTTGAGAAGCTTTTTTGTTTCTTGTATTTTTTTTTTTGTTGCCCATCGAGGAAGTCGTTTTTTGTAAAAGGTACAGTTAAGTTCCGCAGTCTTAGATTTTGTTGGAATGAGGAAAAATCGATTTTCAGCCGGTAAAAGTTATATAAATGTTGACTGTTGGAAGGCGAGTCTCGTAAATTATGGAAAGTCTGCCTAAAGCTTGCCAAGTTTTTATGTTTGCTGTTTGTGAGCAAACAAAAGCACCATTCATTCTGGGTGTATTTCATGATAACATCCCCCTATTTTTCACTTTATTACGAAAATCCAATGGTGGAAAACATGTCAATATGTTGTGTCAAAATTTATTGACCTCGCTGGGATTTTACTTATCAAGCACATAATTTTGTGAACTTAAATAATGAAAGTTGACAAACAAAAATCTTAAATAATATTTCCTTTTATGATTGTAAATCATTTTTTGACAGAAATAACACAAATACTTTGTCTATACTCTATAGTGTTTCTCTGCTTCCCCTTGTACAGCTTTAGTGCAACCACATCAAAACATTTTGATATTAGAATAACATATAGGGTTCTTAAAGCCGCAGCCTTCAATCGATATGTGAGGATTCGGAATGTGTTTTGATGGGAGTTGTACTATATATGATACAATGAAAAGAAATAAGACAAAATTATAGAAATGCTAAAATTATAGAATGATAAAATAAAATTACTAATAAAATACCAAACTCAATATTGACATGCTAATTACTATAATATGACTGCAATATTGAATTCTACTTTAAATGAAATGTTTTTCTCATATTATTCAATTTTGATGTTGAATCCAATAAAAAGAATGCATATACTATAGCAATTCAAAAAACATATTAAATGCCTTTCATATTACAAAAGTACATGGTTTGCTACAACAGAAATATGTAAAAAATTCCTTGCAAATATAATTAATTGGAATATGCATTTATACGAATAAAATACAAAATAGGATTATGCGAACAAAACCAATATTTTTATAAATACTTCACCTTTATATTGCAACAATTGGCGGCTTTAGAAGGGAAGGAATTCAATTCCTCCTACTGATCCCCGGCCACGGCCTCATTAAACCCAACTCAGATGTTTTCCATAGACCTAAAAATAAAGTAAAAAAAATTAACATCCCACTACGGCTTTCACTGCCTATTCAAAAGTCGTAAACAAGACTTAGTAACTGCCAACTCGACCTATTATTAAAAACGTCGTATAATCCAGTTAAATTGTGCTCAAAAGGGCTCCTCGTGGGAAGTTGTGGGGTAGTTCTGATTTCTTTCATTCGTAATGTTTTTTGGGTGCTGAATCCGAATCTGGGGTTTGGTAATAAGATTTCGTGACGCAACATTAAACAAAATGCAAATAACTGTTCAAAATCTCATTTTTTGCGGCTTTTTGCTCATAACTGAGAAACTATCAACTTTTCGTAAATAACCTCTTTATTCAAAATAAAAGTACACAAAATTTCCTACAAATTTCACTATTTAGGTTTTTTGCCTCAAGTACAAGTTGAAAATATTAAATGTAATATTCAACTGATTTCAATGAACAAGGTCTGATTCTCTTCAGCGGGGATCAGGGAAAAATTCCACACAGGAAAATAGAATTCCTCTGCTGTCACCAGATAATTTTTTTCGTTCAAAGTCTCAAACTGTTTTATAGAGACTCCTTAACAATCCCCTAAAAGCGCGTTAGGGTGTTTTTTATCTACCTACATTCTACAATCTACCTTCAATGTACACTATAACTGCTAGATTCCAGCACAATTGCCTAAACCATATTGTGGATATATTTGTTGGTACCTTGGCTTCCGGAGGCTGATCCATACAGCCGGCAGAGGTCAGTTGCGATGAAACAGCTTTTACCAGGAAGCACCCAGCTTTGTCGGTTCCCCCGAGACAGCAGTGGACGGTGGCGCGAGCTTGTAGGCTAGCGTTGCTGTAGTGTAGGCGAGTTGCCTCAAACGTCCCCGCCTTCTTAGAGTTCCATTCCGCACAACGAATTCTCACGCGACGGGAAAGTTCACGGTATACATTATATAATCCATAATACATATCCGGACCTACCTGTGCTTAGGGAGGACCAGATGACACGGTTCACATTGCATTCACAGTCCCCTCCTTTCCCAACAACCAAATATTATATTTTTTGTAGTAGTTCTAGTATAACAAATGAAAGATACGGATATCTCTATTAGTATTATTATAAGTTTTTATTTAACCCGAAGGAAACGAAACTATTTCGATTTACTGAAATTGTCGGGAAACATTCAATTGGATTATACTACCATTTTTTTCAATTTTGTCGACTTCCATTTATATTTTATGGACATTTTAAGCAATTGGATTTCCAAAAAAATCATAAGTTTTGGCTAATTATACTCTAAAAACTTAAACAAAGTAACTGTTAACTCGACTACTCAATCCGCGTTTACATGTAAATATTTTAAGTCGACTCCAGGTAGCAAAGCTGGGTCCAGTCGACTTCAACCCGGTTTGGAACCCATATTCAACCCCGCATATAAACTAGTAATTGTTATTGTTATCTGCACCTTTTTCGATTATTCATATTATCTATCAAACGTTAAAAGTCTGTGTGCGGTTTGAATGTACGCCTGCAGATTAATTTGCAAGGGAGTGCAATCCAACCTGATACCCTGATAAATTCGACTACTCTTCGCTATCACACATTGGCGCAGCCATTTAATAGGTGTGCTGGTGCTCTTTTGTTTTGCTATCGGGAAAAGCTCAAGAAGAGCGTGAAAGAACTGCTGAGGAGTTCAGGAAACAATTTTGCTGAGGTATTGTTATAAGTTTGATTCCCACGGAACACCTAAATGCATCCCTTGAATCACGATCAAACCCCGAAGTCAACATAATCTAATCCAAACATAACAATTTCCACCCTTTTTCTTCCATGCCCTTTCTTCAACAGAATAACACCTGCCTCTTGCACCAAGCGCAAGTGTCAGGAGTTTAACTGCAATTATCGCAATACATAATTGATTTCTGCGTAATTGATTGCGAAATTGATAAAGATGCCCCGACCAATTCCGTGACCAAATTCCTAAGTGAAGTATTAATATTTTTAGAAGGTATAGCGTAGAACAACTATTTATGAACTGTGACTGAACATATCGCTGAACCCTTCATATGGAGGGGTTGTTTGGGAAGTTAAGCCCGGGAAGAATAGCACTCGTAATTGTAATTATATAACAATTTGTAGCGATACGATTACAACTTACTTGGCTCTCACTTAAGTATTGAATCTCTGTACTTATGTTCAAAAAACAATATTATCCGAATTCGGTTTTGTTCTGCTGTTTTCATTTTTCAGCACATTTTTTTCAGTAGCCAGCATTACTAGGATACATTATACAACTGAATCATATCCACACAAAAGTATAAGTTTTCTTAAACTTTGTCTTTGATTCAACATTTGTAAATTGTAGTTTTCTTACCACCACATTATATGATTATCCTTATTATTAGGTATAATTTTTTAAATTAATCTATCCTATAGTTGTCTATATAAAAAAGTGAATGAATGACCTGCACTTCATTTGATAAATGTACTTTTCCTTAGCCGAATGGAGTAAAGGTATAATTTAGCTGTTTTTTTTAAAGTTGTATAAGTACCTAAACTTGTTTAAAAAAATGAGTTAATAATTATAATAGTTTTAGTAATGGAAGTAAAATTTGTTAAAAACATTCTGGAATCTCTATAGTTTAATGGCATAAAATGCATATAATTGTTCAATTGTTATACAATTTGCAGCATTGCATCGCACCAGAACACAACAAATTTCAGGGCACAATCAATGTGCCGGAATCGGGAAACAGTAAAATAATTTGTGTTATAAAATTTATGAACGTTAGAAAAGGGTGAAATTCAGTGTAATAGGCTGTGGAAAGTGGAAACTATTCCAAAACAAAAATCCCTTTCGGCAGACCTATAGGCTGAGGTAGATTTCGAAGTGTTCATCGTTCAATTTTAGTGTACACTTTCAATGAAACCAAAATGAATGGAAATTTACACTTATGCTTTTGGATGATTCCTCCAATGTGGACATCTAAAGTGATAAGTGTAAATGAGTTTTTACTGATTTAAAGGAAATTAAATCTATATGGATCTTAAAGAACACAGAATTTGTTGAAACTGATTTGTTGTATATTGCCAATATACTCATATATTAAACAAAAGAAGAATCTTGGTTTTTTGAAGAGTTGAAGGAATGTTAAAACATCAACCATAGATAATAATATTTTTTTACTTTTTTTTCTACATGCATGGGTTTCTTCAGATTTTTAATGAATATTTATAATTTTACGCTTGTTGAATAAATTAAGTGTTCTTACTTGAATAAATGTAGCAGTCTGATCATTTTGTATTCATGCTCCACGAGGGATGTTCACAAGAATGTTAACATCATAAACTCAGGAGATGTAAAGTATTCTTAGATTGTTGAAAACTTGAGTAACAAGAAGTCTAAAAGAGTTAATTAGTGATATAATTAAAAAAATCGGCCAAGTGCGAGTCGGACTCGCGCACGAAGGGTTCCGTGCCATTGACTAGGTAAACAACAGTAGGTACAAAAATTTCATCTTTTTTTTTTTTGTATTTGTAATTAAGTATTTTGTGAATATTTCAAGTGCCTACCTGTTACCATTTATTGATATCGAGCAAAAATAGGCAAAAAATGGCGTTTGTTGTATGGGAGCCCCCCTTAAATATTTATTTTATTTTGTTTTTAGTATTTGTTGTTATAGCGGCAACAGAAATACATAATTCGTGAAAATTTCAACTGCCTAGCGGTTCTTGAGATACACCCTGGTGACCGACAGACGGACGGACGGACGGACAGACAGCGAAGTCTTAGTAATAGGGTCCCGTTTTTACCCTTTGGGTACGGAACCCTAAAAACTAACCGCCAAACTTTAAATAAGTTTGAAGAAAAGCTGACTACAACGGTAATCCCAGCCAGCCTTAGCTGTTCCGAGGTCATGTGCAAACTTTCATTGCGGGGCTTACCCATACTTATCGTATCTCTTACGCTCTACGCCCGTCCCCCTCATCGTTTTAACTTATGGGCGCGAACATTTCCGATTCAATAAATTTCAAATTTTGCTAGAAAAAAATAATACGTTATCTTATCAGTTTTTAACAAACTGAAAATGAAACATCTTAATGGACTTGTTATTTTCTTTCGAAAATTTAAAATATTTTAAACAAAAGTTATTTGCTAGCATGAATTAAAAATTAAATTTAAAATGTCACTTTTCAAGAAAAAAGCGAAACCTGGTAATGTCCCTGCTTTTAAGAATGCATGACGATTTACAAAGACAAAGCAAGACTTCAATATGATTAGCCAATTATTTACAAAAACAATTTGAAGTTTTTCTTCCTCTTCTATATGCTCTCTTACTTAATTTGTTATATTTTTCCTAATTCTATTGTTCTATTTTTCATTTGTGTGGTTTTGCGAAGACACTACTGACAATAAGAAAATACAAGCGAAATACTTTGTCGTGTAATATAATTTGCGAGGTATCAGGGGTATTCGGGTATTCCTATGAAACTGGATTTTGGTTGTTGAAAAAACACGTTTATTTTGCGAAAGTGGTAAAAGATATTTTATTCAATTACAAGCTACACATTTTTCCCATCAATCATGCAATTTATGAATACCTCGCTAACAAAATTGCTTGTTTTTTTTCCACATTTTCGTAGGAGTTGCGTGCTGTTCTGACAGTGCGTGACCCATCAATGAAAATAATTGATAATCAGATGGAGCGAAGTCTGGTGAATAGCCGGATGGGGTAAGGCTTCCCATCCAAATAGCCCTACCACATCTTTGGCTGGTCTTGCGCGATTTGTCATCGTGTGGAAACTTGGTTGTCTTATTTACAACCCTTTGGAAGTGTTGAATTGCTGGCAAATATTCACGGTCGCAGATTTGTGCCTTTCAAAAAAGACGACAACTCGGGAACACTTAGCTAGAAGAATTAAATTTGACAGAATAATAGTTCGTAAAAATTGTAATGCAAGTTCGAAGATGAGGAAAATACGGCAACTCCTTTTTAGTGTTGCCATATAAAACTCTTTCGGAAATAAGAGTCATTGACCTTGAATAACTCAGAAACTTGTCATACAAATGTTTTGCGCCCATACAGACTTTTGATCAGCACTTCATAACTACGACATACTAAATTTTCAGCCAAATCTACCGGAACCACATTTCCGTACATTTTGTGTGGTGTTGTTTAATTTTAAAGATTAGAATAATCTAAACAATAGTGACTAATCTGAAATTGAAAATTTATACATTTTAAAGTTCGAGATATTTGTTAAATCAAAGTACTTTCAATTAAAATATTTCAATATTCATATTTTAATACTTGAACGCCTTGACCGCTGACTCCCTCAAATATTCTTATAGGAAGTATAATGTTTGATTTTTTCATAATAATAGAAATGGCCATAACTTTCTCATTTGTCTAGCGATTTGTATGATATTTCGCTTGTTGGAAAGGTAATCGCGATTATAGAATATATATTACTTATTTTTGTTTAGGGTTGTTATAATATGTAAAAGGAAAAAAATTCATAAAATTACCTTAAAAAAATAATACTTTTCTGGATCAAAATTATGATAAAATTGCAATAATTAATATTTTCCAAAACTGTACTCGCGACCACACCATATGCAAATTACTCGACCACCAAACATTGACTGACTTTGACTACTATTTATTTTTCTCGTCCAAGAGTGATGTTAACAGGGAAATTTATGTGTACACGTTTTATTGGTTTCCGAAGAATAGGAATTTAACGTTATTTTTTGCATTTTTCAAATTTAATTTTTAGACTTTTGGCCAGGTTTTAGGGTCAAATGTGCGATGTTCTGTTTGCAGGCACAGTAAATTAGCAAATCACTTTCATATTAATTGTTAAATAGCTTACAGTGTGCGAACGCCCAGAAATACCAATTTTGTTTGTTAATTTTATTGGATTTTCATGTACACTACAATCCAAAGATTTCAATAGTTCGCTATTGAAGAAAAATTTAAAAGTTATAACACATCTTCCAAAATTGGTTTTTCCTTTGAATGAATGTACAGCTTGAATTTAGTAAAGCTACGGAGTGTATAAAATACATATTTTCCGCTTCATAACTTCCAAAGAGACATTCTTCCCCAAATACTTACAGTTGTTTCGACTCCCACGGAATTTCCTACAGATAAGCTATTCGGCATGGAAAATGTAGACACTCTGTAGAATATCATCATTTATATTATATATACCAGTGTGCCTGTGCGAAATCGTCCGGTGGCAATTGGTCAAGTCGATACCTTAAAAGTTCAGAGATTCGCAGTTCACTTTGAATGGGTAAACAAATGCGATTAGAGTGTCTAATCTATAGATGAAGCCTTACTTATCTCCAGATGTTCTTGATGCGTGTGTTATCCCATTACGGGTCTGCCATGAATGGTGTGTCTATATAATTGGTGTTTAAGTATAATCTGGATAGTTTAATGTTTTTAGGCCGTTTCGATATTGACAGCATTTACAAAATGTATGAAAAAACTGAAATAACTATGGAATTTTTTGCATTATGTTACCAGCCTTATATGTGGATTTTGACAATTATAATAAAAGTAATGTCATCAAAAATTAATCAGTGGGAAATTGTTAAACAAAATGATTCATTTTTCACATAAAGCACTAATTTCACCGAGCGTTTAACTTATAAATGATAGTTAGAAATGAGCCGTTAACATTACAAAACAATCACAAAACGCTTATGACTTATGACTTAAAAACGACTCATTTTCGGGTAATTTTTCATAAAGTATGATAAATTGATATATGAGATGGATTACTAGTGGCTCATTTCTAACTTAGTGAAGCGATTCGTGTATGAGTTATAAACAAATCATATTTAGGAGGGGACTCATTTCAAATATGGAAGCCTTCGTAATTTTCGTACTTTCGGGCGTAAGAAATCTATACTATTCTATTAATAAATTTCTATTCATAAATTTTTGCAATTTTTGTGTTTTTTCTTTAATTTAAAAACCAAATGCCTAAAATATCATCCTGTAAATTTGCAAAATTAAATCAAATGTTTAATACGAATACCGAGATTTTAGACTAAAAAAGTGTATATTCCAATAGCAAATGTATTGTTGAAACGAAGAAATAGGGGTCTCTATGCAAAAAACAATAAAATTAAGTTTCGCTGATTACAGCACCGCGCCATCTGCCATGAATCGTAAAAAACTTTCAAGTAAACGTGACTTCTTTTTTAACGGTCTATCGAAATCTGCAAAGAAAAGTGGTGGTTCTAATTTGAAATTTTAAAGTTACCCCCCACTCCACCCACAAAGAGGGGTTCGGGGTGGTTAATGATAGTATAGACATGTGTCCTCCTTCGAAATATTAACTTTTCATATCACACATTTTTTTCGTACGATGCGTATTTTTCGAGATATTTAGTTATTTTAACTTAAAAAAAAACATCCTGTACATAAAAATTAATTGTCGTTCGTGTGTCCTTTAGGATCTCGCGAACCGCTCTACAGGTTTTTATGAAATTATGTGTGTGTGTTTTCTATGATCCGGGGAAGGTTTTCAGCATAGGTTGGTTTATTTATGGTAAATGGCAGTGTTCGAAATTTACTAAATCAACACCCAGCCTAATTCCTTGGACCTAGAAAACTGAAATCTTGCACCTTTTATGATGATGAAAATGGCGGGCTTTTTTCATATTCCACCGCTAAAGGGGTAAAATAGGGTATCTTTCCGCCATTTTTGAAGTAAAAAATGCAAAAAATTTGTACTTGGCCTTTTGCAAAAAATAAATGAACATGTGTATCAGGATTATTTATAATTCAACTCCTAAAGTGGTACAATAGGGGAAGAAAATGTCTACGAAAATTCCGCCATTTTTGAAGTAAAAAGCATTGAATTTTTGAAATTTTCACGCCAAAAGCGATAAAATCGGGAATGAAAGCTATCCCTAATCCCTATATTGTTTAACTTCTAGGAGGGGTTTTAACTGAGAACGACTCTTTCTTATTGTATTACTGTTATTAGGTATTGTAATACTAATGTAATTTTTCCGTTACGACAACAAGAACGGGGTTTCACCAATGAATATTAGCCATTTGACGATTATTGTTAAAATTCTTGCTTTTTCAGATTTCGATCTGCACTAAAATTCTGTAAATACAATTTACAGATGGATAGTTTTAAACTTTGTTGGCAATCTCGATTTCAGTTTAATTTAGGAAACGTGTTTTTAAAAAACAACGATGATTGAAAGAAAGGGTGTAACTCGAATTGGTTTTAATATATTGTAAACGATTTCGTGGAACATGAAAAAAGCAATTTGGCAAAAATTTGAAACAAAAGTGACAATATCTTTTTCTACTTTTAACTAGATGGTTTTTGCTTATTGATTGGTGTTTCACTCAAAATTGTATATTGTATATTGTATATTGTATTAAATGTATTAATATAATAGGTAAATTTTTGAGCTTATTATAATTAAAACAATAGGAAGTTAAAAGCATTTTGCATTGATCATTAAGATATCGTCTTTGTTCTTGCACGTGACATCTCGTCCCGCGTCAAGACGTAAGCCACTCACCTAGAAATTTGTCGCGTAATTTTCATTATTAACACAGTTTTTTTTTTTTTATCTATTTCAGACACCAACTTGAAGATCAACTATATACGAAAATAGAAAAAAACATCGAGATGAAAATTGAATTGAGGCTGGATCTTCGGTAACCAAGAAATATTTCTGTATTTTGTGCTTATGTTTAGATTGTAGTTACTTATATTCGAAACGCACTTTACAATGAGAAAAATCGTATATTTTCTACTGTACTTTGGATTATTTGAGATATCGATCGGCTTCCAAATTAACAGTGATCCAGCTCCAGGACGATCGCCAGGTCCGCCTGGTATCAATACAATCAAGATCGATCACGGAGATGATGGTGAAACACCTACACTCTTGCTAACAAGGGATGATAATTATTCTGATATGAACACCCCAAATGTGAACTCGCCGAAGGAAAACGAATTTCTTCCCAAGAAGGAAAACGAGTTAAACAATGAAAAATTCTTTCAGAATGTTCTTATACAAACGTCAAGTGATGCAAGTGACTATCCCAAGGAGACCATCACTGGTGAAGGCTCTTTTCTCGATACGCAAACAAACAAATACTCTTTTACTAAGGATGACAGTTCGAATCCGTGTGCAAACGAATTGGAAGACTACATTAAGCCCAGTGATAAAATAATTGCTTTGGATGAGAGCATTTTCCACAACGATGACACGTTCAGCAGCTCTGAGTATTTCAACCGACTCAACATTAATTTAGATGTCTCCCACGATTTATTCGACACTCAGAAAGGAATCACTTGTGGTCTGATGTACATGGGTAAGTATTTACTTACTAAGTAACTCTTTAGAGCCCATGGAATTTTAATTTTTGACCCTGAAATAATTCATGCAAAGCTGGAAATTGGCAGGCAGAGAGTATTGATCAAGGAGAACACAGAAAAAAAAAAATTCCCCGCGCCCCCCATGTCGGCTTCCCCCAAAAATTCTCAATTCTAAATTTCAATTATAGTTTTTCGATCAGAGGGTTAAACCCCCCGCTTCCGAAATGGTTTCAAAATTCAGCGGAAGCACTGGTATTAATTATGCAATTAGGAAAAATATAAGGGGTACATTTTCGCATTCCAAAACTTTTCACAACTCACCAAGCAACGTTAAACGTTTTCTTTCAACATAATTGTATAAAATGTTTACTTGTGTAAGCTGTAGGGCATTCGCTGGAACAAGAATATTGAGCTTTTTTGAACATAAACAAAAGGTCATAATAGGTGACAAATTGACAACATTTGCCAGGGTTGCTTGTGAAAAGTTTTGAAATGCGAAAATGTACCCCTTATATTTTTCCTATTTACATAATTAATACCAGTGCTTCCGCTGAATTTTGAAACCATTACGGAAGCGGGGGGTCTAACCTTCTGGGCTCTGATCCCCTTGGCTATAGCGGTGCATTTTGGACAGGCTGATCTATTCTTAAGTTTTTTATAGAAGAAACAAATTATGCCGTTTAACAATAATCAGCAAAAGCTTCAAGTCGATATTACACACGGCCCGCATCGGATAATCTCAAAGGAGGTAGATTACACCCCCGCTCCACAACCCACGCAAACGTAAGAAAATCTACCCCACCGAAGAGCTCCCCATTTTCTCATTATAAATTAAAAAACCGCAAGATGTACGCCTTCAACAAAAACGTCACTCTCCCACACAAAGTTATTTAGTCAGTTAGTGAACGGATATAAGTGCTTTAAATTGTTAAGAGCATTCCGTCACGCCAAAAGAAGTATTCTATCATACATAAATATGTTCTATTTCCCAAAAAAAATTTTTTCGGTGAACTTGATTTGTTCATCTATATTAGTTTAATGTGTGGTACTAAATTTATATCATTGAATGGTATCTGTTGACTACACAGTGCCGATTTTTGCCAATATCCTTATGCTACAATTTAATCTGGGTCAATTCAAAGTAGAACAAAGAAATGAACGAAAGTCATGTCATCACTTGCGGCAGGCAGTTCAATTTCCTGCTGACTTAAAGCACCCAAAGCAGAATGTTAACATGAAAAAATTCGCAATACACTTTGATTGAACCTGTTTATAGTATTTACTATATACATGTAGTTCAGATGTATAAACGTCCTTTGTAGATGATTTCTCCATTTTTGAGATTCGCGATTTTGTTCTTTCCATTCCACTTCTCAGAAGACTGAGGAGAAATTAAACTCAAGGAGGCGTATTGACGAGATTTTGAAACGTTCCCAAATATTTGCAATAATATTTCCCTTAGTTTTTCGATCGTAATTGCAGTTAAATGATGCCAGCATGCATCCAGATGAACTTAGGCGAATGAGCGCAGACCAGCAAACGAATCGATGGAGAAATGTATATTGAGTTCAGAGGCAATCTTTTCAAGGACACTATATTGTTGAGAAATTTTTGCTGCCTCGTAACAATACCGTAATTTGGAAACACTTCCTGAGATCGATATCATAGAATCTACAGAAATCATAGAAGTTTGCGACGAGTGGCAAAAAGGGTTGGGATATTTTCCATTATCCTCAGATTTGGAGGGAATCATTTAAAATATAAATTTAAGCTTCTTGAAAAATGCCATTTGTGTTGGAAAGAATACAACTTGGCAGTGAAGACGTATTCCAGTTGTTTCAAGAATGATGGGTTCGCCTTCAGAAACGGGTCAGGATTATTTTGCGAACAGTTCTGATTGTGAGTCCTGAAACACGACTGCGCACAATATTTCCACATCAATTTCATGCAAGCCAGAAACGTTGTATGTTATTATTATAAATTTTATCGTAATTAAGGGATAAAGTTTCCTTGAAGCTCGTGGCTCAGATATGTTGCGCAATGAGGTAACTTTACACTGCTAGTAAATCATTATAAAATATAATCGGGGAAAGGAATTAGAAAGGAACCGTTAACGTTAAAATGACCTTATTGCGTGCCAAGTTCGTTTGCGTTTTTTGTAGAAAACTCAAGTTATGATTAGGATCTCGGTTCTTCGCTTGTATTTTACTAAAGTGAATATGTTTGCTAAATTTTTAAAATCTCTTAATGGGAAGACTTAGCTGAAAGCGTGAATAAGAGTTGATTGCATGCAAAAGCTTTACGTGATGAACGAGAACGACATGTGCACGCATTGAACGAATGATGGCGTTGTTATTAGTTATTCAGAAATTGGATAAGAAGCAATCATCTTCTCGCGTGCAAAAAAAGGACATCCATCTGGAAACAGTGAGGTACACTAAAATTGTGTTGTATACGGCACTTAACTTGTAGTATGTATAATAATAACTGTGAACTTACTGTGAGCGGTTACTGGGTTGTGAAAACGCCGTACCTAGTTTCTATGTAGTGGAGAAAAGAATTTTGGAAAGAGCACGTCAACTGGTAAATCTTGATAAATTTTGGCAACAAGTGGTGTGTATTAGAGGGTTGCTACCCCGCTGGATATGGTTTGACTGTTGCCACTTCGAATGTTGCCATAAAATGTGGCGACAGAAAGGTGATAGTAATTTCATGAAATTCCAGAAGTTACTTTATCCGATTTTCTTGACCATCATCATATACAGGGTGTCCTGTGAATAGTGGATAACCTGTTAACCATGGATGTATCATCCTATGACCTATCAGATAAAGTAATGTTGACCTAATGAAAGTCGCACCGTTTTCGACATATTCACACTTTTTACATTTTTTGAAAAATGGTACCCTTTGTCAGTTTTTGCGTGTAATTTCTATAAAAAAATTGTTACATAATATTCTCCAGTAAATGTGTTAACTACTAGTTATCAAAACTATTGCGTATCAATCATAGCACATTCATTATATTTTCATACTACTCTTGTGGAAAAAATCATATTAAACTACATGGGCGCATAAATTTAAAAAGCTCATCTTCGTTAGAAGCGTTCTCGAGGTATCGTCTGGACAGATAACAGACACACGGACGGTCATCTATAAAACAGTTTCCTTTTACTTCCCAATAATGAATATAATGAATATAGGTATACTACATACCCCATATATCCCAAATCCATTGCCTATAAAAGTAAAATATTTTAATTTCAAATTTATCGAATATTAGTTTTTGTAAATTGTTTGATATAATGGAAGTTCAATAATATAATTCATGGAATCCACATTGAAGTATGTATGATATATTATTTGCGATCTCAGCCCGCACCCGACTCGATTGAAGTATTGTAATCGTGATTTGGGAATAAATTGAATTGAATTGAATTGAAACTTCCGTTGGTTACTTTTCTGAAATATGAATTTTTTTTATTGAAATATACTTTGTTCATGCGTTTCATATGTTTTTTCAGTTCGCCTCTGGACCAATTCATCACTAGATGTGGAAAATTTTTTTATAGAATCTCTCACAGATGGAAAGGTTCGCGGAAGTTTTGCTGCGGAAATTCTTAATACAAAAATTCCTGCAAGGTGGTTTGGTACGCCTTTCGCAGAGAGCACAAAATGGACAATTGAAAATTATCACGAAAGCTTAGCACGGAATGGGCAATCTGATGAGCACATGCTTAAACCTATGAACAAATGGACCGAGCAAGAGCGTAGCAATAATTTCCAAAAATTCAATCACCAAGATAACAAAGTAATTTGCACTACTAATAAATGGAGGGGTGAGAAAAAAGGCATGAACAAAGCCATCACGCTATGGATGCTAAACGAATCTTGTGTTAAAGATGACTCTGTAGAATTTAGGTAAGTTACTTGTCCTTGGTACCTTTCTGTGTTTTGCCTCGTCCATTGAATGAATGCAGTTGAACTGTGAATAAATGTCCCATAATCTTCGTAGTGGGATATACTTCAACCTACACAATCTTTCTCTCTGCTCTTTTTAAACCGATAATAATGCTTAACATTATAGCGCCATTTTGAGTGTTAGTTCAAAAATTATAAAAAAGTACAACGATTAATCGAAATTCATTTCCTATAGTTAGGTATTGAGAAAGTTACGGACATAGAAAAGTTACATAGTAAATTACATTAAAGTTACGGACTTAGAGAAAGCTTAGGGTGCATTTTAAGCATTTTGACAAGGCAAAAATAATTTCCTTGAAATGGGATTTCTTTAGAAAAAAATTTTTTTGTCGTTTTTTATGAAATTATCTATCAAGTGTCATACCATTTTGGAATCAGGACTAAATGTGCCAACTTTTAAAGTAACTTGCCAAAGTAGCGCAGTACTTTTTTTCAGTACAGTCAGTTAAAGTTGGGCGGTGTAATAATTTTGAGTACATGGTTGTGCAAATAAGTGATATTTTCTTTAAAATTGATGCAGTTGTGTTTTAATTTTACACTGTAACTGTAGAAGAGTTCGTCAGGATTACATAAAAAATACTACTAAAAAAAAAAATACTAGTCACATTACTTGAAAGATCATCACCGGGTGTCAATTTCCTCGACTTTTTTTTGAATCCTTATAACTTGAAAACTACATAATTAAGATTTTTTTTTTATTTTTCTGATAACTGCTACCACCTAGCCGATCACCCGTTCTTGGCTTGACGTTGACTTTCCGGTCACTCTGTATACATATAAAAATATAAACATGCGAACGGAGGTCATTTTTGGGGTCCAGGGTTCATGATCGGAGAAACTATGTAAAAATTTTCCGAAAATTCTGCCTTGAGGGAGATTACAATAGGTAGATTTTATTTCTACGAAATATACCTAATAACCGAAGCAGTCCACAAAATCAATCACCATACTGCTATCACAGACCCAGCAAAGAAGACGTGCATTTTTTTTTTAATTGAACTTATTTTTCACGGACCGCAAACTTCGTTTCATCAATAAACAAAAAGAAACTAAAGAACTTTTCCGAACGCAATAGAATTAGAATGAACAAAAATTGTTCAGTTTTTTCGTTTCGAACAGTTTCATCAACAGTTTTTATTTATTTTTTTGATTTTTTTGTCATTCGAAACGCTTGTTTTTTAGTTGCACTCTAAATATTAAAATAAAGTATTAAAATAAACGGTTAAATTAAGAAAAAGCATGACAACCAGAAAACTAGAATATATCGTTGAGTTTCGATGTTATTTTAAATTATAAAAAGTGTAAAGAAACAATATAATTGCAGGCTATTTTTTCGTACTAGTAATAACAGTAATGTCGTCTACAAAAAATCCTACTCAATAGAAATTCAAAGAGGTAAGTGAAACTGAAAATATTATCCTTCACTTACACTTCAAATGCAGGAAAACATTTCTCTTATCGTCATTCGATTTTATTTTTAGATTGTGTGTTGTTCTTGAAGCATTCCATAGGATCTCTTGACTACTCATCCCTACCACTTTACAGTAGTAACTGTACCGTGCATTTTCCGTCCCACGAAGAGGTTTCATCGTCGCATCCGCCGGGAATTCTTGTCGAATTGACGCGACTGAATGTGCCGTGTGAAAGTGGGGGTTTCGTTAAGTTTTCTGATCGATCGAAACTTTGCGGAAAGCTGGAAGAGCTTAGTGAAAGCGAACGGACGTACCATTTTAATATGAACCAAAAATCTAGTGTCAATATTCATAAAAATGCGATGTTTCATTTAATATATAAATTAGTCGACTATTGTTATAACATGACGCTGAACAACAGTAGTGGTTCGTTTTATGTTCATCTATTTTGGGAATCACTCGAATGTTTTTTTCACATTCATCTGCCGTATGGCTATCAAATCGAATTAGTTTTAATAACAAATAATTCTAGTGATTTACAACAAAGTGATAAAATGTTAAAAGAAACGAGCTACGGTAATTTAAGAATGCTTTCGTCATTGGAATTTAATTTTAGTACAAACGGTAATATTCGTAAAACTAGTGATAAGACAGCTGGTTTATTTCGGAACGATTCGTGTGACGGCTTACTTCTCAATGTTAATGATAGTAGTTTTTATTCGTGGTTCAGGTGTGTTCAAACCACTGACGAATCCAAGAAGTTCGTTATCCTTTCGCAGAGCAACACCTTACATATGCATTTGTTGAGGCTACCGAGCAATTCAGCAAACAATCTCGATGAAGATCCAGCTTCATTCTCGAGCGGAACGAAAAGCCTTCCTTCTGTGTACTTCTCCTACAATGCGAGGCCCATCCCAGAAATCGTTTCAGATTGTGCCTTTGGATGGGTTGCCATACAACAATTTTGCGTATTGTTCATCAACGAAGCCATGTCGTGGCAAAAGGGGGAACAATATTGCGCCAATCTCGGCGGTCATCTTGCGTCTATACGCTCGGAAATGGACCAGAAGATAATTAATGAAATGCTGCTCAACAGGTGGAATATTAATGATACTTTTATAATTGGTTTACGATGTTGTTCTTCTATTTGCAGTCCTGGATATCGAGACCACAACGCTTACTGGGTTGGGGGATCAGACAAGAGTTTCGAGGGTGACTTTCGTTGGACAGATGGACTATCTTTTCAATATACAAGTGATTCCAACCAATTATACATATTTTTTTTGCATGTTTATGATAATTGCTCGCAGATTGGTTTCCTGGATGGTCACACCACGGTCACTATAACAAGCAACCGAACGATGACGGGTTGAGCAGTCAGGACTGCATTGAACTGAGAAGGTACTTTCGAATACCACCAGGAGTTCAGCAGACAACACCGCCATTATCAAACACATTCATGTGGAATGACAGAGATTGCGATGCAAAAAATTACTTTGTTTGCGAGCGTTCAATGGGAGGAGGTCTCATTAATAGGGAAACTGCAATAATGGGTAGAAAAATATATTTTTAAATTTACAGGAAATCTGGCGGAAAACTGGATGAACGAGTGTAACATCACAGTGTCGTTGACCAAGGAACATCCGAAGGCATCTCTCTGGAGTCCATCGTTTCCCCGGCAATATCCCGATAACGCCAACTGTTACACATCGATCACTGCCCCGACTGGGTACAGGATAATGCTCGAATTCGAGGAATTGGTTATTGAAAACGAGCCTGGGTAAGATTTAGTCGAAAATCAAGTCATTTTTTGTATATTAAACGCCAGTATACATATTTATTACAGCTGCAGTTACGATTACCTCGAAATTACTGAACCGCTTTTGCACCGCACTGGATCGGCGCACGCACGCGTCCCTGGACAACCTAGCGGCGGGAAGGATGCGTTTCTGAAGCGAGGCGCTTACGACGATCTCGGAGTCAATAACGAATTTGAAACCTTGCACTCGAGCTACGAAAGTCTGTTGAACATTTTTTCCAATCTGTACAAGCCGACGTCCAACATTCTGATACAAACCCCGGACTACCCGCGGGGAAACCCTTCTTATCAACCCGGCAGTAGGAAAACGACTCCCCGTAGAATGTGTGGCGACTGGAGCTCAAAGCTGAAACTCTTGCGATATGTGTCAAATGGATCCTTTTTGGAACTCCACTTCGTGTCCGACTACTCTCACCACTTCGGTGGATACAAAGCCAAGGTGTACGTAGAGAATAGTAAGTACTTGCAATATCTACCACTAGTGCGAAAAGCTGAGGACGACGTTCACTTGCTTAGATATCATTGGTCCAACCAAATTGCAATTATTATAGACCAAGGACATATTCGTTTTTCGTATTTGAATCTATACATTATTTTCAATCGATTTTTACTGTTCATGAATTTCTGGTTTACTTAAAGACTACTAAGTGTACTATTAAATAAAAGGAATACCAAATAGATGTGTTTGGATCCCACAGTTGTCAAATATTTATTATCGAATATTCGCATGCAACCAAGCTTTTCGCTTTTCTTCTACTAGCAAATTAATTATTAAACGTTGCAGCAGATTTTAAACATAATAATTAAACATATTTCTAGAATCGTTTTTACTTATTGACTTATTATGATTATAAAATACTTCGGTCGGTGAAGATCATAATATAATGTACATTACATTATATCTTGAATTTACAACTACCCCCGCGACGTATATTACGTACAAGAACTGTTTCACGCACAGTTAGTTTTTACAGTCAAGAGTGGTTTTGGCGGGTTGAATTAGGATAGAGGTTGATAGTTCTCGTTGATCTTTTTTTTCTAACCAAAGTATTACTTCAAAAATGGCGGATTTTCATGCAAACTTTCATCCTCTATTTTACCCCCTAAGGGTGGGATTGGCAACAAACCGGATCGCTGCTTGGAGAAGTGCGTCATTTCTCTCGAGGGTTTATGCGACATTTTTTGTTAGTGCGACATTAGGAGAAACACTAGACTGCTAGCACAGACAATATTGTCTACTCTCGAGTGCTTCTGGTGAATCAATTGAAGAGATTAGTGAAAGATAAGAAGTAATGTAACATTTCGGCTATTGCTCCCACATTGATCATTACTTTTTTATCTTCGTTGTAATTACAATAATTTCCTAACCATAAAAACCTGAATTCCACTGTTGGATTTTGAAAAATTGAAAAATCCGTAACTAATATTACTACTGATATCAACAACCTACGGAAAAGTTTGAGCTGAAAATGGATATGCTACTAATTTCTAATATAAAACTTGCAAAATTTTACTTCGACTAATTTAGACTGAATTTATCACGAAACCCAATTCTTAAACTAAAAATTACAAAATAAAAAAAAAATTAAAAAAGTTTTACCAAAAACGCCAAAAAAGACAAAAATAAAGTTCTTTTGTCTACTATCAATTACTAACATAAAAAATTATGTAAGTAGATAAAAACTTTTTTTTGAGAATTTTTTTTATTATTGTGGCCTTATTTGGTCTTTGTGCTACAAACGCCGGAATATTTAGCCCATTTCAATAAAAAAGGTATCGTTATCTTGAGTGGGGATCTGGAAACCCGTTAAGATTCATAAAATGTCGATGTCTTAAATATTCTCTATTTTCGGTCACAGGTAACCTCTAACCTCGAAAAAATGTTCAAAATTCAATTCCTCTCTGTGGAATTTCGCCTGCGCCTGTTATGTTTCATTGTTGTTACATGTTATTGTTGCTTCTAAAAAACTAATAACAATTGTTGACATATGTAGTAGGAACAAAGTTAGCTGATGTTATCAATATAAAAATATTTAGTAGTATTGAAAGGCAATAAAATACGAGATTTTAGTGAAATGGGATATATTTTCATGTTTCTGAGTTCGTCGTGGTTTCAACTTCGTGTTATTTAAATAGAACTTTTTAAAATCTTAAGTACATCAATGGCAAGTGAACGTCGATTACATCGAATTAAACCTAAAGAATATAAAATTTTATCTGTGTATTATTATATTATATAGGAAGTCATTGGTTGGGCGGTAAGTGTCGCTAAGTTTTAATTGACCACTTCACAGAATTGGTTTTGCAATGTAATGCAATTGTGTTCTCACCATTTTCATGAAAAGGAGTGTGAAATGCTGGTTTTCTTTTCATTTTAAATTCCATCGTTCAATAAATCTTGCAACATTCATATAGCTTATTTCTGTAGTTTTTGTAGTAAAATATTGTACAGAGTTAATTAATATTTTCTTGATAATTTGCTATTGACCATTACAATTCTGAACCAATGACAGGCTAAGGTGTTAATACGTAGGAGCAAAGAATATCTATATACATATTTCAAGTTCAAGTTGGGTGAAATCTTAGTTTGGCAGGTGGAATTTTTTGTATTCAAAAAATCAAAAACTTTGTCTCGACCTTAATATTTTTAAAAAGTCATAACTCAGAAACTATTGTATCTAGAAAGCTCAAACAAAAATCATTTTCTTCAGTTTTCAAACACCTTTATTTTGATATGCAACGTAACAATACATTAAGTATATTTTGGATGGAAAGAATCAGATTCGATTGGATTCTTTTTTCTTTTTCCCATGTGTGGAACTTTGACATCATCATAGTCCCATCCCAGTAAAAACAACAACCTTTATAAAATAAATGTTAGTGAAAAATTCTGGTAAATTGTAACTTCTTACATAAGGATCTAGTAAAATGTTATAATTCTAGTTGTTCTACAACAAGACCATTATACATTAAAAATAAAATATTAAGACAGTTATTGCAAGAAAAGCTCGAAAATGAGGAAAACTCCACGTTTTTCAATAGTCGGAGAACCCCAGAGGCCAGAGTTTTTGGTCAAGAGTGAAAGTATTATCGTTTTTTTGACGTCCCCATTTTTTCATGTACTTGACTTGGCAACTACACATACCTAGTGCTTATTGAAGATCTATATAAGTTATCGATTAAGGGCCGGATTTAAGCATGGGCTCACATGGCCCCAGCTGCCCGGGCGGCAAATTTGGTCAATTTTGTATGGCTTTGAAAAAGTTTGCATTAAAATATGTGTATGTAATTGCTTTTTTTTGCTCTAGTATGTAGTGGCAACTGTCACATTTATACGTGACCTGTGAATAACGTCGTTCATGCGTGTTGAATTAAAACACGTTTCGGAAATATATCAAGAAAAAAATTACACAAATTTTAGAACGTTTCATCAACATAGTAAGGACCTTCTGAATTAGTGAAGTAGTCGGAATCCGTGCAATAAGCAACAGAATTTAAAAAAACTCACCTGCAAAAATTAATTAACTAATTTTACCTTTAAAGCTATGCCCGAATGCGCGGATAAGAGACTGAAGTCGTACAATGGGTCCTGTTACCTGTTCGTCTCCTACCCGGAGGTCGAGTGGTGGACCGCTCAACAAGTGTGTCGCGGAATTGGAGCTCAGTTGTCGTCAGTTGAGTCCGCAGACGAGCATAGGTAAGAGTGGCAGTAGTCCACTGAAAACTACAATGAGAAATAATGGAATGCTATCCACAGGTTCATCACAACCAACATTCGCAACCAAATTGATTACTCTCCCCAAGTGATCTATTGGCTGGGCGGTGAACTCAAGAACAATGACCAATTCAAGTGGACCGACGGTGCTACAATGAACTTCAAGGCAAGTACAACAGAGCATTAATCGAATAATCTCAATTTTTAAATGGAAATAACTTAGGGATGGCTGCCCGGGCAAGGTCAATTCGATAAGGTACCGACCGACCCGATTTGCTTAGGTCTCCAGTGGAAAATGTCTCCAACACCTATGCTGCCATCGGGACTATACTGGGAGGCGCAAAAGTGCCGACGAATGGGTGGCTACGTTTGCAAAAAGCATCAACAAGTTTATGACCAATTTGAGCTGAAAAACGAAACCATTCGAGGCCTCGAAGGTCGCCTCACATCTCATGGTAAGGGTCACCATAACATAATACATCCACAAAACCCCGAAAACTCTTTCCTCAGGTTATCCCAATCAGTATCCACTCAGCATCGATTACTGGGTTCACATTGTCGTCCCTGAGCGCCATCGGGTCATTGTTCAATTTCAAAAAATCGATCTGGAGCCGCAGGACGAATGCCTCTACGACTACGTAAGCGTACAAAACTACGAAACAGCATCGGTATTAGCTTTGGAGCCCGGCAGCAATCCTGTATCAATGGCGAACGAGAAGTACTACGAGGACTTCCAGCACCAGACGTTGAAAGTGAAACGCACTCGACGAACGCGGAGCACAATTGATTGGTTAGAGGTCAATCATCGACTTGCCCCACGACACAGTCGTGCAACTCTGAAGTATATTCGGGGTCGGGAAAATAATAGTGTGGGCGATGATATGAAAATCGACCGACTACGGAAGGAGAAGCACAGGAAACTTTCACGAACCTTTGAAATGAGTAGCCACAAGCTCAAGCGGCGCAGCGTCGAGGCTCTGCATGTAAAAAATGCTCAATCCTTTCTGCCGTACGTGCGATGGTGCGGTTCTCATGACGCCAACATGTCGAAATTTGATTTTGTTTCGTCATCCAACCAGGTTATTCTAAATTTCCACAGCGATTACTCGGTATCTGGACTTGGGTTTGCGGCTGTCTGGAAGGCAATTGACATTTCCGGTTGCCCCGTTCAGAAGCTGACGTCCAGAGAAGGTACGGTGTCCAGTCCCAACTACCCGCACTTCTTGATTAACGATCTGGACTGCACTTTCGAAATTCAAGCACCGATAGGAGGAAAAGTGTGGCTCGAATTCACTGATTTTGAGGTTCTTGAAGACAGTTTCTTGCTCATCGACGTAGGGGATGGCCTATTTCAACCGTTCCAAATACGATGGCATCTTAACGAAGGGATTTTCGTTAGTCTGCGGGAACAAATACGGATTCAAATTAGAACGGCACAAAAGCCACGAGGACGTGGATTTCAGGCAACGTACAAAACCGGTTCGTCATGTTTAGCGTATTCCAATAGCTCTCACGATAATTACATCGTCATTGCAGTGGGACCATTTGTTAAGGAAAGGGTTCTTCACCTTGCTAGAAACATCACTGGGCGGTTACTCCCCCTCAACTACCCGCACTCCACTCCAGCTGATATTGAGTTTACACAGCATTTTGTAGCCCCCTTCGGAGATATAATTTTGCTGGAGCTGTACGAGGTAGAGTTTAGCCAAAGTGGATGTCCTGACAACAATACCCTTGAGGTTAGATTGACTCAAGCTTGTTGCATTAGTTCTACATGTTGAAGTAAATATATTCCATGATAATTGTTTTTCAATTATTAGATCCAGTATATGTGTAAAAAGCATGTTAATAACAATTATATTGCATTGTTTATTTTAATTTTTCTCACACTTGTAAGCAGTAGTACTTTGTATGAGTAGAGGTAGTGGAACGCCCCTCCGGTGGTCTGGGGTGAATTTTTTTTAAATGCTGACCTCTCAAATCTTAATTAAATACATATTTTGTCCTTAAAGATATCCAAACACTAAACGTAAGCTTAAGTTCATTCAACTCCTTGCGTTACGTTACGCGTACCTTTTTGGTTGGGCTTAAAGTCGGCTGATTGTAAGCTGTGAAAAGTTCTACTCGTTCTTAACTTTTCCTAGTTTTAATATTTAATTTCTAGGGTTACATTCAGCTGCTGAGTTTACGATTGATTTTTTTTTTAAAGGTATACAAGAATTTCAGAGATTGTAAATTGTTTCAAAATGTCTTGAGGAAAATTTAGGCTTAAATAGCTCTTACTAACTTATGGCGGATTTTAATAAAATTTTATAGCGACATGTATTTTGGTCCAACAGTGAAGAATATGTATGTGTACGCAACTAATTTTTGAAATAATTACGTTCGAAGTTGAAAAAATTACATGTCATCCGATGTCATTTTTCGACATTTTGCCGTATTTATTTCCTACAAAATGTATTCTGAAATTCGCTACAAGTTATTTTGTACACACTTAACAAATTTTTACACTTCACAGTTCTAAAAAATCAAAAACCGTTAATTAAGTAGTTGTTTACAATCTGACAATTTGACACATGCCTGGTGTCGAATAGAGGAACATCGCAATTAAAACCTAGTACTGATTTAAGAGTGCGTTCGGCCTTCCTTAATATATTCATAATGCCACTTGACCTAAATGAAAGCTAAAATTTTAATTTTTTATATTATTTTTTATATTAAATTAACTTATTTAATAATGTGAATGCGTGCTTGTCGATATGCGAAGTAAATTAGAATAACGCACTTTAAATTTTCTTTTAAATCAGTAGCAAAATTTGTATTTGGTAAGTTTGTTCAATTTATTAGAGAAAATTATAGTACTTACTTCTAGTTGTTATTATTTGAATTTGGCTTTATACAGTAGTTTAATACAGGTTTGAATTTCGGGACTCAAACAGAACTTTTAAAATCAAAGATGTGATCCACTTACTTTATTCAAATTTATTCCTAATTTGAAGAATGCATTTGGCCTCGTAGGTGTACGACAACTACGCCGACAGCAATGGAACACGATGGCAGTTTTGTAAGTTCCATAATCCAAACAATACTCTCGATACCAAATCAAGCAAATATTACGCGAAGTACATTGAAACTCAACACGCTCCGGTATACATCACTTCTTATTTGAATACGATCCACATTCGACAGAAAACAACTGCCGAATCTCATATCCATTTGAATGCAACTCTCCGTGTACAACCAGGTACTTATATTGATAAGTTTTGTATCCTTGATTCATTGTGGGACACTCTCAGATGTAAATTATAAGTTGAAATTGGCTTCAGGCGATGATTTAGTAGAGTCTTGCCAACCCAATCCATGCCAATTCCAAGGCAAGTGTATTACCAGCAACAAGAGGAGGCAGTGCCAGTGCCCAGGGCACTTCACAGGACGGTAAGTGGTCGACGAACTTATTGTATTGTGTTTGACCTAAGTTGAGTTCTTAAGGTTTTGTGGGTTGACTTTGTGTGAACTGGAGCCGTGTCTCTTCGGAAAGTGCGAGCTAACCGCATCTAATTTCAAGGTTGGTTCAACAATCCTTATTGCAACACACTTGAATTTGAAAAGCGTACTTTTTTGTAAATAGTGTCATTGTCAACCGGGATACGTTGGTGCCACATGTGAACAAAAACAGAAGCCTTGCACCGACAATCCCTGCGAAGGTCGGGGTGAATGCTTTGAAAAGAATGGAGGATTTTTTTGTAGGTAAATCATAATCCTGTTTCCCATTTCATGATTTCAATTGGCACTTCCTTTTGTAATTAACCGCTTTTGGATCACTCGAAATACGTTCTAATATCGCTATTAAAAGTATTTAACAAAAATTTGTGTTCTCAAGGTGTCATGCTTGGTGGGAGGGACAACGATGTGAAAGACGAATGATGCATATTCCGTACAAACCGCTTTCAGAAAGGATGCTACAGGAACCATTTTGGTTGGGCTTAATAACCGTTTTCGTTGTTCTGGCAGTAATTGGGCTCGTGTGGTGCGCGAAAAGACATTTCCCGGAAAAAATCGAAAAACTATTGGCCGAAGAAGCTGACCGAAACAGACGTAAGCTAAATACTCAAAAAATAATTACTCGATTAGCTTAAATTTTCAAATGTGTTGCCCTTATGTGTTTCAAAACTCAGCTCCTGGCGCTATACACGGACATCATCATCACACCTCACTTCGGGAGCAACTGCAATTCACAACGTCAATATCTCAGGCAACGGCAACCACACCGGGGGCGCCGCGTTCAATATTCAACAGGCTGGGTATAAGAAAACCGTCTATTTTGAGCCTCAGCAGCCCAAATCCACCCGGAGGGGCAACAGCCCGTACTTTCTCACTCGATGATTTATTGCGACCACCTCCCCGACGTAAGACAGGCTATGTTAATTGGTTTAGAATCTTCAATTTTTGTTTATTCCTCAATAATTAGTTAACTATTGACTTTAAAAGAGTTCGAAAAAACAACCCTCTGTAAAAAAATTTTTTCGAAATGTTTGGTTACGTCTAATTCCTTTTTACAATTTTTTTTCTTTCAATTTTCTTTAGATTTTGGTGGTCAGCACTCTAGCGCATTTCTATTACGTCTGACGAACACTTTCACTTCTAAATATTTAAAGCTTTTACCTAATTACTAAGTTCTTGCAATTAATCGAAATTTCCACTGTGCTTGCTTAGCAACCATCCCTGACTTGACTCCGTCCTCCTGACCAAACGTCCCGCAAGAAAACTTATCTTTCCGGTACGTTAATTAATGTGAGTGTAATTAGCAAGTGAAAGGAATTGAGTAATTGATTACGGGAAAAATAATAAAAAATTCTAAAATGTTTACGAGATATCCTTCTTAATGGAATCGGTTCATTCATATCACAAAATCCTTAAGAAAACCGGTTGTTAATCACTGGTACCGCTTTAAAGGCTTAATATAAATTTAGGACGCTTTTAAAAATATCAATTTAATTAACATTAATTTGTGTTTATTTTAATAAATTCCAACAAAACTCGCGCCGCGAACTAATCTTAACAAAAAATTGTCAAATGAGTTGAAGTGTTGTGATATTTTATATTTAGAAAATTTTCATATATTTGGAGTTTGCTGCCTTTTACGAAAGGAACTGAATGTACTATAATCAACTAATTGACATTGTTGTACATTGCAAATGGTGTACAGTGATTAACAATCGTTTTCCGAAGATTTTGTGATAAGAGTGAACCGATCTTTTATGAAGGATATCTCGTTTACAAACGATACGGTTTAGATTTTTGTTATTATTTTTCCCGTTTTCATCCCAATCTCCTTCGGAGAATAATGGAAAAGTGGCTAACATTTCGCTTGACTAGCGACTCCCAAACTGAATGAATGTAAAATATAAACGCTAAAGAACTAAATGAAATGAAATGAACATTAATTTATTCATAAGTAGGAGAAACTGCATTTCTGAAATTTTGAAAACTTAAACTATAGTATACGATAAAAAAAATGGTAACAAATTAATCATTTTTGTTCTCTACTTTTAAAAAATTTGTTTATTATGCACTCAATAATTAATCATGCCAATCCAAATTTCCTCTACATAAATTCCAAAATAGAGCATATTTAAATTTGCAGAAGTAAGATAAATGATCAACGTTGATGAAATCTGATCAGTTAATACATCGGAAGGATTGATAGCAACCCCTAGAGAGTAACACCTATTTGAATTGTTCTTCTCTACCCTTGAGTGTATGTGTGGCTGCTGGTAGGCAAATATGCACTTATTGTTTATAAATTTAGCAAACTATAGTATTTTTTTTTTGTATATAGTAGATACGTTTTATAAATAAATATTTTAATCTGGTTCAAACAATTTTACAAGTACTTCAGCTTTTGTAGTAAACCTGATTTTCCATTTCTTTCCAATAGATGAAATTCTTTGAGTCTGTGATCGAAAAACTATAACTCAGCAGAATTTAAATGAAATATTTCAACTTTCAGGATCACCATCTCCAAGAAAAAAACGAAATAATTCTACGCCAACGAAAAAGAATGCGGCTGAGAAAAAACTAATTCTCCAGCAATTAGTATCACCAGCTTCGATTCAAGCGAATCCGAAGTTGAGTCTAGGTGAACTAATTCAAATGTCCGAGAAGCGAATAAAAGTTAATAATATTGATTCAGAAAACGATCAAAAAGAGACAGTGTTTCTGGACATTGCAACATCTGGACCAGCATCAACTGCACGCATTATGGCGGATCCGAAACTGGAGAAGAAAGTGACCTTTGCACGTCTTTTGCACAAAGTATCTGCTGAAATGAGTTCCGGTTCTGAAATCGATGTTGGAAATGTAAAAGGGTTTTTATTTTCAATTTCAAGTCGATTCATATCTTCTCGAATATTTCAGGGTATGCAAAATTTGAGCGCTCTCAGTCTCCCCACCGACATACATTTTCGACCAAGTTCTCTTCCACAGTCACCATGCAATAACGATATGCGTTCACCACAGAGCACTTCATCAAATCACGGAAGCGATTCTCTGTCTAGCTCCGAGTTAGCACTCTCCGATCTCGGCCTTAAGAATTCTAGTAGTCGGCGAATTAGACCGAAAGTCTCCAGTGCCGATTCCATTTTAGCCATGTTTAGGAACTTTGCCTCGTCAACAGCCTCCGTAACATCAATTTTGCCCTCATCGGTTTTCGTTTCACCATCAACAACGCCCAGCGCCTCTAGTCCCCAGGACGATGTACTTGGTGATGATGAGTCTTCGACGTCATCTACTCATGTGCCGATTTCTTTTGGAAATGAACTGCCGGACTCACCAGTATTCTATCGACAAACGACAATTGAAGTGCCAGTGTTGGATGCTCTTAGCGCACACAAATCGTCAGCGAACAATAATTTACTGCATCCACCGACGATTCTATTGGAGATTCCCAGTAACGGAATCAACAAATGTCTTTCACCAATAAGAGAACTTCCCACGCCAATTCCTTCACCAGCACTAACGCCCATTATGACAAGACCGCGAAGGACAAGGAGTTCAACTTCTCAGGATGATCCTTTGTCTGGAAATTGTAGTGACGAAGATGAAAAGACAGAAAATCAAATGGCGGTAATATTATATCACATTTTTTATATAAGGTTTAGTTTTCAATCAAAATGTTTAATTGTAGTTGAAGTTGATGGAATTGGAAATGAACATAAGTCGCTAGATTCATTTACCTGATTTGCGATCGCCTCTTCCTGTTCATCAATTTCAGTTAATTTAAGGCTTGGAATCGCAAAATGATATAATTTCTTTTGCCCTAAAAATTGCTTTACGAAATGTAAATTGCAAATTTTTGGTTGTTTTAGCATCAAAATTTGTTCAGAAGATTTGAAGCCACCCTTCATATCGTGCTGTATTTCTGGGTGGAAAAGAAAACAGCCTTCTTGTAGTATCAGTTATGAAATATGATTACAGACAAAACTGCTGGAACTAGAAAGCTGAAATTTGTCACAGAGGATTTTTTGAAATTCCACCCCTAAGGGAGTAAAACAGGGAATGAAAGTTTGTATAGAAATCCGCCATTTTTTGAAGTAAAAGATTCAAAAAAAACAAAAATTGGTATTTGGTCTTTTGTTAGACATAAAGAACCGCGTGTATCAGGATTTTCTGAAATTCAATCCATAAGGGGTAAAGTAGGGGATGAAAGTTTCTGTAAAAATTCGCCTTTTCTAATAAGTCTTATTGTAACGGTGTTTGGGGGTAGTTGTAATTTATTCAAAATGTAATATAATGTACACTGTACAGTACATTATATTATGATTTTCATCGTCCCGGGTGAAACCGGGTAGACCTGCTAGTTATTGTATATACCTTTTGGTATTATTTTAA
Source organism: Leptogaster cylindrica (assembly GCA_963082835.1). Taxonomy (NCBI): domain Eukaryota; kingdom Metazoa; phylum Arthropoda; class Insecta; order Diptera; family Asilidae; genus Leptogaster; species Leptogaster cylindrica. Next base: position 9,283,439 of record OY720108.1, on the reverse strand, counting down.
TACTCTGGGTCTAGCTATTAGCGTTCTAGAATTATCGGGATGGACATGCGAATGAACAGCGCGTGCGTACTAAAAAAGCTGTTTCTCCGTTAAAACTAAAAATTCCCTAACACGCTTTTAGGGGATTGCTAAATCCAATAGTTTAAGGCTTCGAACAATAAAATAGACCTCGCGACAACAGAGGAATTCACTTTTTCAAAACGTTTTTTTCAACTATGAAAAAAAAAATCAAAAAAAAAAAAAAACGATTTAATAATATGTCGTTTTCAATCATCAACTAGAACACTTTTACCAAATATGAACCAAATCGGAAAGTGTGACTGGCGTTCACGGTTGAATTGGCATGGATTGACTCATATTTCTATAAAAGCTTATACTTTATAGCACAAAAACCATACAATTTACCTGAAAATGTTATAAGATATTTCTTGTAGATAATTATCTCTTCTAGAATCCACAAAAAGTGAGATATTTACAAAAAGGTCATTTTCGTGACTTTGACCTTGAATAACCTTTGAACAGAACATGTTCTTGAGATCGCTTTTTCACAGCTTGTTTATAACGACGTTATGAAAGTGTGCACCAAAATTCAGCTTAATGGGCATTTTTTCAGAGCTGAAAATCTAATTTGACTAGACTAATAGTAAAACTGATTTTCTTAATAAGTTTTTACTGGGAAAGCTATGCAATCCGCTTGTTCTCTTTTCAAATATCTTAAATCTAAACTTCTTCAACCGATTTTAGCTCAAAATACTGTCGAAACTGTCAAAAAACGATGGTGGAACGCCCATTACCGAGAAATATCTATAAAGATGGCGGCCATTTTTAAAAGGCTGCCAAGTCACCAGTAGTCACATCCGGTTTGCAGCTGAGGCTAAATTGAAATAGTTAGGTGTTTTAAAGGAGTGTGCAAAGCGGCTTGTTGGTATCACAAAATGCACAATTGTTACGCGTATGCTCCTGACTTCGTAGTCAGTGCGGTGGCAGGGAGGACGGAAGAGGCGAACCGAACGAAGGTTACGAGGATATTGAGAAAAATCGACTGAAGCACGGAAGGGCATTTGATAATTCCCGGCAAAAGTTTTGCACGTATAAGTTTTGTAAAAAATTACTGCCTTTTGTTCATTAATTCCGTAAATTAAAAGGTTAGCACTTCAGACATTTGTGTACGGATTGGCGTACCTACCATCAATTAAGATTAATCAACAAATCATGCTTTTGTATATCTATAAATTTCGAAAATAACATGTCTTAATTCACCATTTAAGGGGACTCTATTATCACAGTTAAACAAAGAATACAGCAGAATAGCCTCTCAATCGCAACTGACGCCAACCCACACGAAAAGAACATCTACGGCTGATGCGAACCTTGTGTCAAACCAAAAGGTGACGACGATTCCAGCTAGCAGCATTACAATTGATGTGGAAGCTCTAAATCCGGAAGAAAAATTGCAACGACCTTCCAATCTAGTGATTCCTACGCTTATGGTCGAGCAACCTAGTCCAACAAAAGATCGATTTTCTGTGATAATCTACCCTGGATCACCGCCCCCGCAACGAGCCAGCAAAGGAGATTCTAGTTGCATGTTTCCGAACAAGCAGCAACAGAAAAAGTAAATGCCTACCCAATTGTACTCAAATTCGATTTTCAATTTAGTCATTTGAGATTGGTTTCTAGTTAGCGTTTTTGCACAAGATTAGTTCAACAGCTTTATGTGTTTAATTAGTTTAATTTTTAATTAACATATGTAGAACTATTTTATGTATTTAGCTAGTTTCATGCATTATAAGAAACATTTGCTCCTAGGTTTTTAAAACAATTTGAGAAGCCAACTTCCCTAGACCTTCCATTTACACCTCCAACTATAACGATAACTTCGAATGCCTCCGAGGTAGAATCCGACTTGGAGCCGTTGTCTCCGGCACCTCTCAAGATTCCTGGTACAGCTACGTTAATGGTGCCCAACAACCCGGTCAGTATGTGCTACCTGAGCCCGTTTGCCATATGCACGAGAGCAGATCGAACCATATCCGAGAGTAACCTTAGCTCATCCGGATACTCGAGCATGGCAAGCCCAGGACCGAGCAGATGCGGCTCCAGCAACCCTCTGTGCCCTAACGAGATGGACGAGTCTGGTAGTGGTGGTTCTTCAGGAATAAATCTATCACTTCACGCAAATCTGCTGAGCCGTAGACAAAGCCAAGTTCTAGCCAGTTGCAAAGAAAACGTATCTAATGGTCGTTCTAACAGAGAGACCAGCGACAACCGAGAGCATACCAGCGGCCGATCTGACTCAGAAGTATTCTCGGACGACGCTCTTCTGGAGTCGAACGACGAAGGCATAGGAACGGATCATTTAGACGAGAGGTTGGAAGATAACGATGCAGCAGCTACAAATCATTTAGAAGTTTATATGGAGGAAGAAGTGACTGAAAATGGGAAAAGTGGACCAGAACCCGAAGAAGCTATCACTATGTCTCAACTTCAATTACCGTCCATTGTGATTCAAGCTGACGGAACGGAACGTGCTTTGTCTCCAGTCTCCTCGCGTTCCGAAAGTCCACTCAGTGAACGGGCGGGAATGGGCCGGTTTTCACCTCAGTTCTATGGCGGAAAGGATCAACAACTTCCCTTCACAGATTCTGATGGTCTTTATGACTTTCCATCGTCGGACGGAAAGGGTGCTTCGGTCACCCATCATCGACGTAGCAGCAAGAAACGGGATCGAAAGGTTCTGAAGCTATGCTCCTCGCAGTCACCCACAAAAAATCACCAGCTTGATGTACTAACCAAGGATATGAACAACCTGGGCATGTACAATTGCTTGAAGCACCATCACCACCTTCATCCTCATCATTCTCACCACAGTTTGGCTGTAACAACGCGGAAAAGTCCTAAGAGGCGACCGGTCCAGAAGCATCCCATTGCGAGCAGTAGCTCTTCTTCCGAAAGTCTAACATCTGTTCGGGATATAACACTTCGGGCAATTAAACGTGAGTCGGTTTTTATTAACCCAGCTTATTAATATCAATTTGCGTTAAAGGCGTCAATCCGCTTTCCAAAGATAAGGACCGGGTAAAGTGCGCTGAGAGTAGTGATGACGCCACCGGAGAGGTAAGTAAGAACTTCGTGGACTTTTAGAAAATAAACTTTAAAGTCTTCTGCAGGAACATTTTATGGAGCTGGAGATTTTAATATGATGCCACCACACCTCTAAGGTGGTGTTTTGTTTTCAATTTAATTAAGTATTTCACGTATTTATAAATATTGCTTGATCATATTTCCATAAGTATCAAAATTCAAATATTCTTGTTTTGGTTGCCGGAAAATTAAGCTAGAAACTAATTTTACAAATAAAAGTTAATATTACGAAAATGCTTCAGTATAAAAGTTCTATCTTGTTCTATTTTGTAAAAGATAATTTCATTTTGGGTAAACAGCATTAGTTATTCATATTGCATATCGTAACAATCTCGTGCAACTGTTCTGACAACGGTCTTTAAAAAGCTAAAGGCCCCCATTCACGCTCAGTTCACATCGCATTTTTATCTGCGCAGACCAGGCCCGCGCGGAAACCGGAGTAAAAACCGTCCAAAAGCCCAGCTTGTGAAAAATCTGAGTGCCAGTGATTTTGGCGTGCTTTAATTTAATATGTTTTTTTTTACCAGTGCGCACAAATTTGGTAAACAATATTTTGAATTAATAACCAACTGTGTCATCACTTGTTGGTAATTTATTGGCTTCATAGTATGATATTTTCATTTCCTTCCGCAATATAAATCTAAGGCTCGATCATGCAAGAACTATATTTTTGAATATATTTTATAGGTTGAATATATTTCTGCTTACATTATTACTTACAGTTACAAGTGCCTTTATTATCATTATCGTAATGCTAATGGTACTAACTTTCGATGGTTTCAGGATGCCTCTAGTGAAATACTGCCCAATGCCCCCAGAGGTGACTTAGCCAAACCGAGGAAGATGAGTCGATTGAGAGCCATCGGAAACCAAATTAGGTAAGTGGGTTGTGGGTCAATTTCGGACGTTACGCACAAGCAGGCATTTCAATTTCCTCTTGCTCTCAGATTTTTGCGCAGACTGGAGCAATCAATTAAGAACCGAGATAAGCTGCTTTCCCCGTCAGACAGTTGTTTCGATGAGATTAACGACGAAGCCGACACGTCGCGGATAACTTCACCCTTGCTACATCCTGAGTTGAAGGCAAAAACGAGGGTTTCATTAAGCAGGCAGAAAAAGCTTCAATCCACAATTTATTCCTCTCTTGGAGAAGGCGTCGAAAACAGGTGGAAACGACGGCGAAATATGGAACAGGATGAATTTAACAGTGATTAAATTTGGGCACATAAAACACATACAATTCCACATGATAATTTTATATCACTGAATCATTTTCATTTTTCTCCTGTCTGCAACCATTTGTTCTGAAAAAATGTTTCCATCCTAACAACAGTACCCTTGGTCAATTGTCAGTAGTCGAAATACCTGCGAGGATCTACGTTTATTAGTTCTGTTCGTAATTCTAGCTGCCCTAGCTATGATAAAATTGATCCTTCCTTCTTGGTGCAAAGTTTCCGTAGATTTATTCTACGATAATTTTCGATCCGATCCAAACATATTCGCTCGAGTTCATTTTGGATTAAGATAAAATTAACCTTTCCAAAACAAAATGTGTACATTTTTTTAGAAATATTCCATGGATTGCCGTTTTGGGCCATTTGTATTTGGCGTCGTTGTTTAGTGATATAAATATTATTAAATGATTCGAAAAATCTCTTTTTCGCTTCACTTTTTATAGCACAAGGCAGCTCCATAATCACTGCCTATAAACACTGCTATTAGCATCTCTTTCATATTCTTGACCTTTTTTATTTGATCAATTGAAAATCTTCCTCTGCAATCAAAATCACAGAAGACAATGTGAATGTAAAATATGTATCAATATAAGTTACCTAAAAATATTGTATATGCCTTAATTTTTTGTTTTGTGCGTGGTGTTTGATGGTGGTTTTTAATCTAATAAAACAGAAAAAAAAAACTTTAGATATTATAATAACTTATATGTATTTATATTTTTATAGAATTCCAATTCACGAAACAAATAAACTGCCGCATTTAACTAATTAATTTTAATTAAAAGCCTAAAGTAGAAATTTTCTGAACAACGAATAAAAAATAAATATGGAGAAGGCAGATTGTTCTATGATTGTTGAAAGATGGAAATATCAAGTTTTCCTCGTTTGGTTCGTCTCAATTTTTTCGATTCGGGGATTATAAACTGCGATTTGGGGCTAGATAATGTAATTTGAAGACATTTAAAATTAGTACAGAAACCTTCCTCGTTGATGCCGACTGGATGCATTTTGATGAAATTTTTGCAGCATATTCTAGGTATTACAAACTTAAGTTGGATCCAAAAATTCTGTTAATTTTTTCCACACTTCGCAAAATGGCGGCCTGTTGAATTTTTGTTTTAGAATTTTGAGTAAATAATCTGTGATTTTTGGTTTATAAAACTAAAGTTTTTGTACAAAAAATAAAATCATTCGATTCAGCTTAAGTTTATAATACCTAGAATATGCTGTATAAATTTCATCAAAATCCATCCAGTGGTTTTTAAAATATCCAGGCCTTGGTATCCAAACTCGTAGTTTTGAGAAAAAAGTGATTACCAAAAAACATGTGTAAGATCGGTCAATTTAGTACGCCATTTTTTCCGCTACTATTTGTCAAATCTATATAAAACTTTTTTATAAAATAAGACAAGGGGTTTTGTGCGGAATAAGCGAAGCACATTCTTGAATAAGTATATCAAAATTTTCACTCGTAAATGCTGCCTGAGATCAGTTGCCTAAGAATCGTAAAAGAGCCCTGTAGGTAGTAATAGTGAAAAGCTTTTTTTCGACACGAAATGACTGGACTAAATGCCGAAATCTCAATTTCGGTCTATTGATTTACGTGTAGGTACATTATTTAATATTCTGATTTGTAATTTACGAATGTTTTAGAAGTAAAACTTGGTTTGTATGCATTGCAACGCCTTCCTGAGCCTCAAAAACCCCCTATGAGCTCTCTTAATCACGTTTCTAGACCAAATAGTAATAGGCGAGATATTTAAATCAGTGTATCTGACGCCATCTTGGGTGCCATCTTGGATCCCGGGCTTCTGGTCCAGATTTCGAAATGCTAACAGCGCGCAATTTTCGAACTCAGTGGTGTCCAATTAGAATAAATTCATCTGATATCAAATTGTTATATGAAATGCTTCTTGCATTATACGCAGATGGATTTATCCAAATCCATCCTTGCCTATAATTGCTGGGTATTTTTAAAACTATTTTTCGGATCGATTTGAAATTTTTACAAAATACGCTTGACAAATTGTACCTACTTTAAGAAAATTAAAAAAAATAATATAGGTATTTTGTTTTTCGAAAATTCTAACTGCACGGACCCACTAAAATTAAATGAAACACTAATTAGAGTAAACAAAAAAATCATACTTCTTGCGCATAATTTGAATTTTCTAAAAAGTAAAGGCCCACAATTTTCTTAGGCGATTTGCAGGATTCCTGCAGATTGCCACGTGAATAGAGAATCGACTCGTTCAGAGTGCAACTCCCGACCCGATATCGGGGATTCGCGTCAACTACCTGATTTCTTGATCGTCCCTGTAAATTGCGATGTGCGTAGCAGTATCGAGGCAATTTCAGCTCAGTTCTATCTATAGAGTTCTGACTTTCTGAGTGGCTTAGTGCAAGTGTGCGCGATGACCGCTCAAGAAAACGAAGCCGCCTTAAGATGTCGATCTGGCGTGATGTGTTAGCAATAAACTTTTTGACATTTAAACTGTATGGAGTTATGGAGTATGGACCACTGAGCGTACTTAATGTTATGTGTATGTTGAGGTGTAGCTGTTGCTCGATAAGTCTTTCAGTCGCTTTTTACAATAATTAGGGTTAAATATGATGTAATTTACATTTTCCCGCTACCTTTACGTAAAGATGGGATGGATACATATAATCAGATTGTCTTCTATAACCCAATGTGTAGACCAACGATGATTCTTTTCTTATATGCTCTTGATTTTCCATTACTTAATTAGACTTTCCTCGCCAGTTACAAGTTCCATAAATAACAAAAAATAACCAATTTTTACTGAAACATCAACCTCGAAAATCTAAAAACATTGAATTCGCCCCAAAACGGGAACTGGCTTGAAATTGACCAAGCATCTCTTATTCTATAAAAGAAATTAGCAAGTGAAGTTGAGTTGAAACTTGAAGAAATTATTAAATATATGTGATAGTTAATTGTATGTAATACGCATTGTACAACTTAATACGCTGAAGTTATTTCGCAAATAATTTCATTACGCTAAGACAATCCTCATTCTGTCCGCTCTCGTTGTACAGTTACCAATTCAAAACTGTATAGTGTTTAAGCATATGATATTAGTAATTTTTGAAAATGAACAGCGAAGCTTATATACTTTTCAAGATAATTATTAGTTAAAAATAGCTTTTAAATAAACAAAACAAAAACAGAAATAATGATTAAAAATTAAAATTAACTTTAACTTATCGAAATAATACATTTGTTTATCTAGTTTTCTATTTGCAAGGAAATATTGGCACTGCTAGTTATTCACTATTATTTCTACCTGTAAATTCCTGAATTCAATGTATGCGTTCTTTAAGATGCATTAAAGTAAGAATTATGTAATATATTTCATACGATTTCTGGTTGAAGTTACTAATCGTATAATCATTAATTATTTGCAATCCAAGAAAGGCAAACCGGAAACCATCCTAAATTCAACGCTGTTCTAATTCGTTTAATTTTTAATTATACATACTTGTACATTAGTAATGGTTTTGGAACAACGCGAAGTTTAAAATTTCCAAACACTGCCTAAACATAATTTTTTGCCCTGAAATAGAACACGTGTGTAAGATTTCATCACTTATAGGTATTTCCCAAACCCAAAACTGAGTCGAAAGAAAATTCCAATATCCTTGTTGTTACAATGTTAACTCAAAAATTATACTAACAATAACTTGGAAGAAAGTCTTGATGACTTGTTTTAAGAGGAATCGACTTTATGACCAAGGTCCAAACTTTAGACAAGTAGACAAGTTCACATATACAATATACACCTTCGGAATGGCTCTGAAAGGAAGAACATAAACGACACGACCGTATTGTTGCACTACGCATTTGTGTAGAGAGCACACTGTCTTATTTGCACCCTACAGTAGTTCTTTTTATCAGAGGACTTTCGAACGTGTCTTATCATTATGATATTATTTTTTATTAAACTTGTTTTAGTCAAAAATAACGATATATTTTGTGACACTGATCAACAGTAAAACGCACAGTATTTATCAAATTTATATTAAAAAGAAACACTGTAAAATGCACAGGATATCTTTATATTTTATTTAATACCTGATTTATACCCCCTGCGCCATACGATGTTTTAATTTAAGTACACTAAAACCATCTGCAAAATATTCATTTCATATTTTCACCGGCTCAAAATATAGCAGTGCCTTCTTGTTTTTTGGTAGAAATTTTGATGAACATTTAACATTAAAGTAACTACACAAATTGCAAACTAGATAACTCGTTTGTTTCAGATGCTGCATATGCAAAGTAAGTATGGTCGTTAGTCTATTGTCCGTTCGGATCACAATACTGTTAAAAAAAATTATACATACATGCAACGGCAATGAATTATAAGTAAGCTATAGAATGGCTTGTTTTGAGACTGATTTTGTAAAACATATATACTAGAGTAATTTAGCTATAAATCACAAAGTTTAAGAAACTTAGATTAAGTCTGCAATTAGAATTAAATATGCTGATTAATTAATTATTAATGGTTATATCATGAGCAAATTTCATCTTAAAAGTTTGGAAGAAAGCATTGTACATATATACACTAAGAGTCATTGTTATGTTTACCATTACGCCTTTGCCTCTATTTCGAGGCCTCAATTGCAGAACAAACTTTTGTTTTTCAGTATAGTATAGTTTTCACTTTTCGCGCGCCTTCTCGCAGCAAAATCGAGGTGATCGAAAACTTTAAATCTTAGGAAATGCTTTTCAACATTTCCATTTTGTTCGATTGTCATTTTTGAGATATGTTCTAAAATAATGAAACTCTTGAATTGAAACACTTTCCAATGATCTGTGATGGTTTCCGTAATATTCAACAATGGCAAAGCGATTATAGAACGAATTTAAAGATTCTTCGTAAAAAGGAAGATGACATAAGAGACGGGAAAAAACATTTAATGCAACCATGCAAGTAAAATAATTTCGCTTTCTTAACAACATTATCACTCCAAATAGAACCATAAATATGTTACACACAGTAGGATATAAATTCTGTCAAATATTGAATGCTGCATTAACTAAGCAATTTAACTCATGTAAGAACTGTGCTAACTTAATTGAATGCTATACTATAGAACACTTAAATGCTACAAGAAGCCTCAACTCAGAACCAATGTCTTGTGTATCAGCGAATAAACGAAAAAAAAATTCACGATGTAAAATTAGGAGAATTTGATTTCCGTCTATTTTTTTAACAACAACAAAAAAAAACAGATTATTTTAAAAAATCTGTGATAAGAGATGTACTTAGAAGAAAAATGCAATATGAAAACGCAGTGAAATAAGTTTGTATAATAAAATGCCCAAGTTCAAGTTTGAGCAATATTTTAAAATTTGTAAATATAGAGATGTAATATGAAAACATTTGGAATGTATGTAAAGCAGTCTATCGAAATATCACAAGCAATATTCTTTTATATAATTGTACTAACATCTGAAGAACTAGAGTCTAGAACTGCTCTGTATTCGCATGAAGAGCTCCTTCAAATAGTTACAATCATTTTATTAGATCTACTACACAATATTTGCTACTCCCTAAACTAAGTTGGGAATTTCAAGTACTTTGTAACATATATATACTAATAGTTCTCTTGATAAATAAATTGTTAATAAATAAAATTGCTGTTTTTTATTGGATCCATTATTCTTCATGTATTATACTCCAGTTCAGATAAACGCATTTTACAGCGTTTTTAGGGACACGAGAAATGTCGCTATTTTGAAGATATTTGAACCAAATCTTATCATGTTATTTCTAGGCCGATTAATTTATCCGATACACGGGGGTTGGCGAGGAAGGGGGTTGAAATTTTGAAAAAAATATATCTTGGCTACTATGGAGTTTGGCGAGAAATTTTGTGCATGAATTAGATTACTACCTATGAAGCTTACGATGACACCACTAATTCAGGGCGGTAGCGGCGCGAGTGGGGGTGGTGGTGGAATTCCGAAATGTTTAGAACCCCGTCTTGTGGCGTATCGTTGAAAAGGTCTTGATGAGTAGTTTATAATTCAGTAAATAGTTTCTCGATTTTGAAAAATATTACCCCAAAAAATGCAATCAAAAACACTTCGATATCTACCTCAGCCTGTAAACCTACCGAGAGGGGTTTTTTTGTAATAAGACTTCTATGCTTTAAAAATATAATATCATTGGGTTATTTTTCACAAAGTTGTATAGTTTCTTGGATTAATGAATTTACAATCCTTCCAAGCATTTCATTATCAAGATGTGATGTCAGTAAAAACTGTGTTGACTGATCTGAGTAGAAGCTACAATATTCTTAATTTGCTACGTAAACGCAATGAGCTATTATAATTACGCAATCAATAAGGAAAAATGTTTTATGCCTACAAATTTCAACTAGCGGTTTTCTCTGTATGCTGGAAAATACATCAAGTTCACAATTTACTTGTCATCACAATAATTTTGCTGAACTAAATTCAAGGTGATCGTGTTTTTGCACAAGTGGTGGAGTTGTAGTTTGGAACGAGTTTCCTGCTTTTGTCCGACAATTATTAATGGCGCCCAAGAGGTAAAAACCATTGCAATAGACCAGTTCCCAAATCGTGGTGGAACTTTTAGCTTTCTCCAGGTTGTCGAAAATCGATTTGGAAAGAATGCGCCGCGCGTTTTATGAACAATTCAATTCGGCGAAAAGTTGAAAATCATGTTCCGCATTGTAATGCGCACTGATGATGGCCGTCATTGACGCTACCTTTACAAATTTCAACGTATTTACTGTACAATGTACATACATATTATCGTTTTCAATTCTTCTCACTTTCGTTCGGTGAATGGCACCGTACAGTTGTCCGCCACCGCATAACACTGCTGGTGGTGGCCTATTGACATTTAACAAATAATTCCTGAATGCTTGGAGATTAATTTATGTAAAGAGAAAAGTTTTTCCACATGGTAAAATGTGTTTTATGTCAAACAGAACGACAAAAATAAAGGAAAAATAACTTAGCAAGAAATTTAAAATGCAACTGGAAAAGAAGTGGCAATCATTATCCCAAGGTTTCGTATCCACTCAAATCGTTTTATTTCTTTGTTGTTTGCAGAGTAAAAGTCTGTTCATGGCATTAAATTTGCAATTGTAATTTTTCAAGACTACCGTTAGACTTCTATGTAAAATTAGATGAAATTTTTGCAATGTGGCTTTTCATACTTTTTAATAATTTTATTTTTTCACAACAATGTGACGACGGTGAATTCAAATTTCAAGGAGTTTTGAAAGGTCAACCAAGATGTCAATATAATTTGCAAGAAATTTCTTAACAAATTATATGAACGAAAAATTTCAAAAGAAACAAAATTTCTGTGATTTATTAAAATGAAAAAAGAAAATCTTAAACTGCACCTTATATAAAAATAACAAACAACGTCTATATTATCATTTAGGGAGAAACTAATCGTTTCCGAATTCCTTCCCATTCATGAAAAAGGATCTTGCGCTTCCGGAATATATGAAGTACTTACTTGTTATGGGTTTTTCGGAAACGATTCTTTTGAGCGTCGAGTTACTACTTAAATGTTAAAATATTATATAACGAACAACTTTGGTAAACCTTTACTAGTGACCGATTCCAAAGCTTTTGCTTACCTACCTCTTTTATTATGAGGAAAACTTTTTTAACCTATCTCCAAAACTTGCAATGCCTCGAAAATATTTAGTCAGAACACAATTTTTAATATCTTGAAGTTTTTTAAACGAAGTAGCCATATTTTGAGACACGGGTGAACTCCTATGTGAATATAATTAATCAAAAGATGCTAGTGAATTGTTCAAACCGTTGTGTTCAATCAGTGCAATTTTGAATTTTTATTTCCTATTAAAAATATTGCTCCTCAAGGAGTTAAGAGCAATCAACAGTAATTCAATGAAGGCCACATGCTTAAAAATGATGACAAGGATTTTTATACTGTAGCTTATACTCTACATCTTAGTTTTGATTTTTGAGCGATTTTTGAGGAAATTGGGTACAATATTTCGTTAAATTGGTAAAGTCAGGATCGAAAATAAGCAAAATCAGGTAACACTTTCTTGTGTTGACATGTCGCTTTACTCAGGTCCCAATTGACACACGGACACGTGCTGTACCGAGTTCAGAATAACACACCCATGTGTAAGGACCTTGCGGTGTCTTTACATTACTTTTTGCACGAGGGCGATTTTCCGTGCTGGCTTACAACTAAAAGACGCTTCCAAGATTTAAGCCGGAAACACATTGCGAAAGCCGAAGCGAGCTTGTAGTTCGGTTTGGCTTGGGCTTTAGCTTCACGAACACATTACAGCTTCTCTGACAGTCTGGCTTCGTGAGGTGAAAATCAGTATTTTTTGTAAAATGTTGATTAAAAAAGAAATTTGGTGTTAAAGTGGAAATGGATGTGACTGAGCTGCAATGTGTGCTGCTTCATAAAATTGTGAGTGTTTGAAGCTCAGAGCCAGGTAGAAGCGCGCTTCGACTTTGGCAATATGTTTCCGCCTTTAGGATTGAAATTCTTTGCTTTTCTTTTGTACACAAATGTCGTCTATCTTATCCAGCCATGGACCAATCATTCCTCTGCAACTGAGATGAGATGATATACCGTCCGTCCCAACGTCCAACGACCGCAACCTATTGAACTAATGTGAGTTCGTTTTGGAAGATGAACTAAATTGTGAGCACACTGCCTCTCCTCCTTTCGAATTCAGCCAGCTCGAGGCTCGATGTGTCACATAGATTCATTCTAGTCGTAGGTAGTAACAAAGTTTTAAAAACAGTCGATGCATCAAATAAATGCATCATGATGAACACGTCGCTCCAAGTTTTTGGTTTTTGACGCCATGTCTGGCACCACACGGGGGCGAATCCAGGCACCACCGTGATCTCTCCACATTATGATGATGATGATGACGGTTGGTAACGACGACAAACACCAAAAAGAAAATAATGGCGCCGGGTAAAAAATGGAGTCGTAGGAGGGAGCATTGAAAAGTGAGAGTCGCCGCCAGACGATTCGTAGTTTAAGTAAATCCATCGAGCAGTTTAGTTGTAGTTCTTGTTTGCTTTTAGCCTGCCTAACTAATTCACGCAACTTTCCCTTCGACTTATTTCCTTTCACCTGAAACAAGTTTCTACGTCAGTATAAATTAAAAACCGCGGTTACCGTGCAGTAGATCGTTCGAAGCAGCGAGAAGACATGAAGTTCGTGTTACATGCCATTGCCGCCGCCGTGTTTTTTGTGGTCTCAGGTACTTAGTGTTTTTCTCACTTCTTTACAGCCCCAGTTTTTTACTATTTTTTACTGTTTGAAAGCGAAACTTTGAGTTGAAGGTGGTGCAATGCTGTTAGAGTTACGTTGCAAATAAAATAAAGTTTTTTTTTTGAGTTACACTCTTTAAAACTTACTGAAAAGTGTCATGTAATACACGCCCTAAAAGTTTGGTAATTATTCCACATCACAATTATATCAAAACGAGTATAAATTTTTTAAATGAAAATTCCAATCTTTTCGTTAATTTTCCGTCAACTGTGTTTCTTAAATAGAATATATTACAGGTTTTTTCAATTTGCAATTATGTACTCTTCAAAAAGTTCAACGTTGTTATAAGTCATAATGTTCAGTTACTTGTGTGCAAATAAATTAAGTTTCCTGAACTTTTGGCTTTCTTTTGCAACTATTTGTTCTCTAGACAGACATAATGGTTTTTTAAGTTCGATGGTTGTATACTAATAAATAGAAAAAAGTTTTAGGTAGGTAGAAGTTTTGTACAGAAGAAGTCATCACCTACACTCAATAGGGCCTAGAAACTATAGAACTATTAAATTATAATTTGGATACTATACACTTTTTAATTAGTTTATGACAAAATGGAACAAGGACGAATTTTTTTGTAAATATTAATATTCTCTTCTACAACTTTGCAAGGTTTTCGTTCTAGAAAATCATCGATGTCTATGTTAATGAATATTTTAAATTCATTAGTGCTTCAAATGATTTTTGGAGCGGAAAACGGTGTTCTGTACTCCTAACAATTACTTAATCACTGAATAAATAAAAATTACATTGTTCAAGGTTTTGCTGAATTATTGTTTTCTGTGAATTTCTTCAAATTGATTTCTTTGAAACCGTGTTGTATCAAGTTCTCTTGTCATGTTCAATTTTAGTTATCACTCTCAATAGAAACCTTCAACTTTTTCTCACATCTAATGTGAAAATCTACATATTAATTACAATTGAAGGAAATTGTTCATTTATAAGTTCGCAAACATTCCACTTTGTTCATCAAATATTTTTCAGTTGTCCTGTTAGACATTAATTTAAAATTAGTGACTCAAAGTTAATTTGTTCACTTTTTGAAATTTTACTCTATTTCAGAAAGTCAATCCTTTAATAAATTCTGAATGCATACTGGCATTAATTTTGATAATTTTCCTCTTGTAGAATACTTCAAGTGATTTATTTTAGGATGTGGTCAAGTTGAAGAATTAAGTTTTGATCTTTAATTGATAAGATTGGACTTCTCTTGACCTCATACTTGAAACCCCAACAAACATCGCTTGTCGAATACGATATAAATGATTAATCGAAAGGATGTTCATATTTATAGTAGGAGAGTGCCGTACATAGTGGCGCAGCGTACGATATGGCGCACAGAGGTCCCTGCAGTTTTTGAGCTATATCTAAAAATAATAAAAAATAAAAAACTAATTCTAGATTCCAAACAACTGAAAAGATAGTCGAGGAATTTCACAGTTTCCTCAATTAAAAATTTTCAAAATATGTTTTCAACATTGAAGTTTTTGTTTTCAAAAATCAAAGGTATATTTAAACTTGCCCTTCATTACTTGCCATACGACTAAAAAGCTTAGCAGATAAGGGATTTAAGGTAAAATAAAGTAAGATATAGTAATAATGTAGATTCGAGGTTCGTAATGTTTTTGCTGAAAATGTAAGGCAGGGCCATATTGAATTTTGTAATTGATGCAAAAGAATAAATTGAACATTCATTTACACAACTTGAAAGCCAGTTGACAGGTTTTTGTTGCTGTCCGCTCAGAGCCCACGTGAATTCGTGAAACCTCCAGGAATTAATTAATTCTTGCATTCGTTTCATAATTCGACCTTGTTAAGCAAAATTGTAAAACTGAAGATTAATTTAGCACCCCTTTCGCATAAAATTAACCATTCCTCCGCTAAAACTGGAAATATGTCGGCCGCTTGGGCAAGCAAGCTGTCACCATTCCTGTGGATGTGCAATAATCGGAGGCTATTCAGGTTATTCGAATATTCGATCAAGCAATTCATTTATTATGCGTGAATGTTGTAATATTGTTTCTCAAGAAACTCTTTCTCAAAATTATTACTCAGTCGAGTCGAGCGTCTTTTCAACAAATCCATCACTTTTGCGGTGTATCTACATTCTACAATCTTCTCACTTGAAATCATTTACTTGTGCTTGATAGTTCGATTGTTGATGGTTCGATTGAACCATTAATATTTCTTTTACATTTTTCTCCAAACTAATTCTGCCTTTATTTCGGATTCCTGGAAAAGAGGAGTGCAGGAAAGGAGAGGCCACCAACACTAACACAATCCCCAATATGCATTACTACTTGGAAGTTTTTGAAGTGAAAACTTCTTTAGGCGCGTTGCACGGTTTTTCGGGCTAAAGTTCTGATTCCGTCATGCTCATGCTCATTAATACATGTAAATCACTTCTATCCATGCACTAACCAGACCAATTAACATTGTATGCGAAAGTCGAAGATAATTAAATTTTGGGAAGAGTTTTAGGATAGTAAAAGTGGATGGATTTACATGGGGTTTTTTAATTTAGAATGAGTGAATGGGGATCTTTCCGATGGAGTAAATAAATTTTTGCGTTTTTACGGGTTGTGGGGGTGGAGGTGGTAACCATCCCCCTTGGGCTTGTCCAATTTGGCCCATGTGTGATATAAAATTAAAGCTCTTGCTGAGTACAAGTTTGTGTTGAAAACATATCTTGCATATTATATTAAACTTTTATACTCCACTACAGTTTTTTTTTTTTTGTTATTTCAAAACAAACACCTTTCCGTTCAATCTGTCTTAATGAAAATTAAAAAAATTCCAACATTGTAGTGATTTATCGCACTGAACTCTATTTTGATGATTTCCGATTCGGACGCCTAGTTCTCTAAAAGTTTTTGTTTGAATTTTTAAAATAAATATACACATCTTTATGTAGAGTGGGAAAAATAAGGAAAAATAAGAATTTCCAAAAAATGAAATTTGTGATTTTGCCGTTTTTATTAAGAACTTTCTTCATCAAACTAAATTTCTGTTTGGGGCTCCAAAATACGGCCAATCCCTTATATTTTATCTTATATATATATATAATTCTAGCAAAATTTGTGTTTGAAAGAAGCCGATAAACTGAGAAAGTCAGAATCCATTTAATAATTATAAACAATATTTACACCACAGCTTATTTAGAACTTCCGTCAAAATGTTATGTAGGTTTCGTCAGATAGAGGGCGGACATACCGATTATATGTTATATTATTTGAAGATCTTTTTTAAGATTTTAAATATCTTATTTAATTGAATTGGTGCAGTTATTGTGCGAAGCATTGACGAGCCAGCTAGTTATTTATATTTTTCTTAATTTTCAAATTGAATTAATTCAGTAATGCACCTCAACGTCATTTCTTTTCTTCCATGTCATCTTGTTATTATAAAGTTCAGGAAATGCGAATCCTTAATTTTTTTGAATTTTGAATACATTAAAAATTTCCATATTTTTTCACGAATTGCAGATGCCCAGAAGGCATTTCAATGCCCCTCCAAAGACGGACAGTATGAGGATCCTGTGCAATGTGACAAGTTCATTGAGTGTGTAGACGGGAAAGCAACAACAAAGCTGTGTCCCGATGGACTAGTCTTCGATCCTACGATCAGAAAGATTAACAAATGCGACCAACCCTTTAACGTAGACTGTGGCGATCGTTCAGAATTGCGTACGAGTATCAACGATCTTACTTGAAAGTAGTTAACAACAATATATCGCTTTCCACAGAACCACCAAAATCGAATCAGCTTTGCCCACGTCGCAATGGTTTCTTTGCTCATCCTGATCCTTCAGTCTGCAATATATTTTACAACTGCATCGATGGAGAAGCAATAGAGATCAAGTGCACAGCAGGCCTCCATTTTGACGAATACAGTGGAACGTGCGTATGGCCCGACTCCGCTGGTCGCAGTGGATGTGCAGCTGCAGATAGTATGTTTGAAATCTTCTTATCAATACGTTTTTAAATATGATCGGTTTTTATTAAACCAGAGAAACTCAGTGACGGTTTCTCATGTCCCAAGGACGGGAAGGCGGACGCCTCCGGACAAGCGGTAGCTCATCCCAAGTTCGCTCATCCCACAGACTGCCAGAAGTTTTACGTGTGTCTCAACGGCGTTGAGCCGCGTGATTTAGGCTGTCAAATTGGTGAAGTATACAACGAGGAGACAGAACGCTGTGATGCCCCCGAAAATGTCCCCGGATGCGAGGACTGGTACAAGGAGCCAGAAGACAAGAAACACTAATGGCAAAGACTGTTGTTTGAAAGTACGTTCTGTGACTGATACTCTACACTCTACTTTAGTATGTTTTTATATAATTTTATCTGTCGATGATGATCTTTTGGTTGTTTTATAATTAATTTTTAATTTTTCGGTCTGTTTTATAAAACGATTCATTCATATATTGTTAATATTGTTTTCAGTTATGAAGTAATGCTATGATATAAGGGTTTCTCTATTCTATGTATTTTCCTTCAACTCTCCCTTCTGCTGTAAACTGTTGCTTTTATAAACTTTTTTGCAATGTTTCGATTTCCTTTTCTCAATTTGAATTCGAGAGCTTATATAAAACTTTTCCCTTTTTAGTTATAATGTAAATATTTTTCAACTCTTATTAACTTTGTAATATGAAAGTTTGATTTTCATTCCACGTTTCTTAGTTTTTTGAAATTTTTTTTAAAATGTTAACTCCATTTTCACTTGTTCTGTTCAATTATTTCATGTTTATCGCTATCACTTCTCACCAAATTTAAAATGTAAATATTTGTTCGGTAATACAAATAATATTTTTCTCGCACAAATATTTATGCACACCGGCCCTTGGTGTTCTTTTATAATCATTAGAAGATTCATTCGGTAATTTCTGAAAAAATAGTAATTTTTTTTGAACTAATCGAAATACATCTTTTTTGATATTTTTATTATTTTTTCTTTCTTTCTTTAATTTATCTTAAATCTTTCTCCCTCTTTTTTTCTCAATATATTATACTTTAAATAATTTTTCTAAATTATTTTCTCTTTTTCTACTTATTGATTTTGTGCTTTCATTTGTGTTGTTACTATTCTGTTTATTATACACTACAACTACAAGTCTTTGATAAAAGTTTATGGTATGTTTTTGTTATTTTGCAATATATTTCTTTCTTTAAGCTTCTTAACATGTTTCCTTACTTTGCTTTATGCATTTATAAAATCTATTTTGTTTACGTTGCATTATTTTGTTCTCTTCAAAGCACTATACTTTCACTTCAAATAAAATGCTTTCTCAACTTTCTTCTGTTGTGGAAACTTTCCTTTGTTTTTATTCAATATAATCAGATCCGATAAATAAAAATAAATAAATATTATCATATTTGACGTCATTCATGCTTGATTTGGAATTTCAATGTATAATTTTGGAAAAAATAAAATAAAGATCTTTTGCGACACATAGTTAAATATGTACAAGTACAATGTATATACACTTTATATGCATATACAATAAAAGTAAACCGTAAATTTAGAGTACTTTGTTTTTGCTTATTATTTAGGATCCGAATCAGCCTCTCCACTATTTAAAACAAAAACAACTAATGCCATAGTTTTGCAATTTCATTATAAATGAATTATTTTACTTTGAATCTACAACTGTTTTTAAAGTAACTCAAAACAAAACATTCTTAGTAAGCCTTAATTTATGATTTACACTAAATGATGTCAAATAAAACTACTCATACTATTGAATCTTGAATCTCGTTTGCATTTGCATTCAATTTGGGTTTTTCTGAAAACTTTTGTTTGTGTTTATTGCATGCTTTTCTCTCCATTTTACTTTGAGCGTATTCTTTCATATCAGATAATCAAAAACAACATTTTTATTTGACTAATGTTAATATTTCGATATGGTTTTCTTAGTTTACGTCAGTCTCAATGTTCTCTTTAACACGATAAGCAGATTCTAAATCTGGTTTAATTTATAGTTGTATTTACTTTTCACTTTTTACTTTTGGTTGTAATTATTTTTTTAACGACATCTTCAGTGGCGGATTTAGAGGGTTCGGGGGTGCGGTCGCATCCCCCTTGAAATTTTCTTATGGTGATAACGCTATTATGCAAACATAGCACACTTCTACATTCAGAATTCTTGTTTTAAAAAACATATACAATGGCCAAAATATAACAATCCGCACATACTTTAACACCGTCTTAAATCCGCCCCTGCACAGCACAAGCATGAAAAATAATTGAATAAAAAAATACAGTTATATATTTTCTACAAATAATATCGATTTAAATAAAACAAAACTATGTTTTTTTTTTATATAAATGAATGATAATGAAGAAATAAAATTTGAATTAACGATTTATGCTTATTTTTTAATAGAGAGAATGCAATATGTGGAAATTTACTCTTTTGACCCGTTTGCGGCGGCCAAACCAAAAAAAGGGTAATATTTTTAGGAGTCTATATTTGTTTGGATTTTATGGATGTCGATGGTTCGATTCTAAGAGTCCAAGTTTAAGAGGTGAAGCCGTTGAAAGACGGTACAGTGGTGTGGTCGTTAGAACCTCATCTGTTGTAGAGCAAAAGCGGATAGCGGGTAACGCTAAGTTCGGCGAGTGTGGCCTTGAATTTTCGCAGAGGAAAAATCTGGGTTCGAGGGTGGTATTCCAGAATATGAATTCTGCGATACCGCCTGAGGAAATCGTGGGAGAAATGTACCTATAAGGTATAAGCTGAGCTTTAAGGAAAAGATGTCTCTGGCTATAGTATTCAGAAAGAGGGTGAGAATGTGGGGCCACACACCTTACCCTAGAACTAGAAGTCAGGGAATGTGGCACTCAATGCCGTTCTTGGAGGCTGGGAAATGCTATGTTAACCCTTTGCACTCGAGAGGTGACTCTCGCTCACCAGGTTGTTTGGTGCGGAAATTCGCTGCGCGGCAATAACTACTTATGTTTAGTTCCTTTGAAGTGGGTTCCTAAGCTCTTCCTGTATAATATTACGAAGATGACTTAGGGCCTAGTTCCACAGCACCGTCGGCTGTCAAGCCGTCATAACGTTCGTGATCATTCGGGTAGTCTTCGGCCTATGAAAACGTTCTTAAGAGGCAAATTTACTAAAACGTCTAAAATAGGCCCAATTAAGGACAAATTTTCTCCGTTATTATTTGTTCAATCTAAATCAAATTTTTTTTAAAAAATAAGACAAACAATTTTATTTGGAAAGAGCGTAGCAAATTTTTTTAAAAGTATTTAGTTTTGTTGAAAGAGATGACTAACTCGAACTTTTGATCGTTTTAAGGATAAATTTTTTCGAAAAATTTTTGACAAAATATGTATAGTAAATTTTATTTCCAGATGTACATTAAAGGGTTTTAATTAGAAAGAGCAGAGTACTTTTCCTATTTTCGACTTAGAAATTTCCCGAGAGTTTTGCGAATGAGTTTGGTTTTTCCAAAAAATATTCTTCTGTTTTTTATTCTCTTTTCCGTGTTTTTCCATAAATTTTTCTAATGTTTTTCATATTGTTATGAAGATTTAGGGATTGCTAACAGTTTCAGTAAAAAATCTGATATGGTTTCATGGAAAATATGGGAAAAATTTAACAAAATTAAAATCCGTTTTTTACCACAACTAACTGCATTTTTCTAGCAAATTTTCGTTCAACGAGTTGAAAGTAGGTGGCGCAAGGAGTCTGAGTTTAAGAAGACAAAAATCTTAATAACTTTTGACATTCTAAAGATATTGGCTTGATTCCTTTTTTATTAGGAAGATATCTTAAGCGTACAAGTTTTTTAAAAAAATATATTATTGTTATGAAGGTTCTTTTTAAGGATGAAGTATAAGAATGTAAATTTTTAATCAACATTTTTCTAAATCTTAAGTTTGTATATTAATATCTGCCACATTTGCCAACGGATCGAGACATGTGAAACACTGTTGGAAAGGTTATAATGCGTACTTTTTATTGACACCTTGTTTGGCATCCTATTGTGTTCCGAAGAAAATCGGATGTTATAACATTTTTTTGAACGCACCTCTCTACACAGACGAAAAAGTTTCAACCCTTAAAAAAGAAAAGTGAAAGAGGGGTCTTAGGACAAAATGTCTGATCGTAATAGTTGATCACAACACATCAAGGAATCGATTGGTACATGTTGGAACACTTGCTAGCGAAACACCTTGTATAACTAGTAAATACATAATTTTTTGCAGCATGTTACAGGAGTAATGTTCAATCAGGCTTAACCATACGGCATCAACCCGCTTTCCCTTACATTGCAAAAGGACATAACGAACATTTTTCAATTCAATATTTTTAATTAATCCTACACCTTTTACCCAGTGGTTACAAACAAAAAGAGGACAGAATATTTAAAGCCAAAACTATCAATAAATCATTAAAAAAAAAACAACTTTTGGACGTTTTTACAAAAATCTTCAGGAACCATATTATAGATACGCTAACGAATAATCCATTCCAGGAATATTTAGTTACCTATTTGCCAGCACTTTTGGCAAAAAATAAATGTCGGCGTTGTTGTGGCACCTTCTGTACAATTATCGGAAATGTAAATGGGGTTGCATATTACCACCTTCTGGTATATCAAAATCGAGTTTTTGTGAGTAGCGCAACTGCAACTATTATAAGAGCACACAACTTCGTAAAATTTCGGCGACTTTCTGTTCAAACGAACTTGCAACCGCGGTGAAGAAGTCATCGAATTAAAGACACGCGCCAATAAACTTCAAGCCCAATTATTTATATTTCAAAAAAATTTCGGTACAGTTTTTATACTTAATACTTAACTCAATTTTCGAAAAGCATTAAGGGATCAACACAGTTTATAATTAAGTAAAGACTAGACTATGCTAATTTTTTTTATATATATGCATAACACATCATTTAAGGCATATTTCTATTAAATAATTTATAAAGACCATGTAGACAACTGATGTAATGCATAATCCTTGAACAAAGGCGGAATGTTTTATGTGAAATATTAATGCATCATATTTATTGGAAACGGAATTCCGTTTTGATTTGGTAGAGACGGGTCCACCAAAGTTTCGGAGAAGATCAATTAATTAATATAAATTAAATTGGCAAGGTTTATTTGTGTACGAACTTCTGAAAAGTAAAAAAGGGGGGTTTCCACATTCAATTACTGGTTTTTGTCTTTCTATTCTGCTAAAACCCTAAAGACACGTTCTCATTAATTGTTGAAGCGATCAAAGGAGTGTGTGTAAGAGCCGCACTTCGATCGTGTATAGTTTCATTGGGTAATATGATCATTCAATTCAAATGGTTTCTGATTACCGTGGAATGTACGTCTGAGCCTGGATCTGGTTAGCAAGATAATCTGGTACCCCGCTGACGGTTTTGGCTTTAACATTCAGTACACCTTGGACCGTGCTACGGTAAACATAACGAAAAACGAGGCGGAAGACACAAGAGTTAGTGAATAAATAATCGAAAACCTTATCAAAGTGCATTGTTTACGAAGTGCCCGAAGATGACCGAACTGACACGTAGTATGGTTTTAGTCCTCGGCTGGATATCCGTAGGTGAGTAGGTCAATCTCGATAGATGGTCAATATCCAACGGCAGACCAATTGTCCGTTCCTAGATTGGCCAACATTTCCATTGGTTCGAATTGCGGCAATTGTGCAATAGAGTTGCTAAGCTGAAATTTTCTTTGAAGGCCGACCACACGTTCAAACTCAGTAGATGGTATGTGGGAGTGCCTAGTAATTTAGCAAGTAAGTCCGCGTTACATAAATGCAAAGCTGCCCAGTTCGGCTGGTCCCTGCAAGAGAGTTGGAAATCATGAACATGTTACATATTATTATGATGTATTAAATTTTCGAATGGTCTTTCATTTCTGTAACGATCAACTGGGCAAAGTGAGTAGTGCGCTAATGAGTGCGCTCTTATCCTACTATGAAGCCTATTACGTGGCGACCAAGTGTTGTAATAACCGATTTACTAAGTGTTTATGCGAAATTTTCAAGAATTCATAAAACCCTTTCGTTTGCTGTTATGCACTCAACGATGCACCGAGCCCAACTGAATTCCATTGGTCGTCACTTCCACTCAATGACTTTACTCTTCCTGAACTTTCCCTGTTTCAATGAAAAGTAAGAGTTTTTTGCATGACATGGAATTAATGTTCACGTATGCAGACAATGCAGGAAGCTGAAATCAAATATGTGCAACTGCAGTGCCCACTGTAAAACAGAAGGGTGAATATTGGCCTTACCTTGCACATATTTCATGCTCGCAATGAAGAAGCTTTCTATCTATTTTTTAATTGTTAGGAAATCCTTGAAACTGTTGCGATAAAATATTTTATTGAAAATAAATTATGTTTTCATGTTATTATGGAAATTGAACGAATACGTTTAACTAAACTGGAAATTGCTGAATATCAGTTGTATGAAAAGGTCTTCTTGATCCGGTTCTACATATTCAATGAGCTGGAACAGCTTCGATTCTTTAATAATTTTGAGTGTCTATAAAAAAACAACAAAAGAAAAAAAAAATGAAAAAATTAATTCAATGCAAAAATGGGGGTATGAAAAAATACAATCGAAAGGCTTTGAGTTTTTTCAATAATGGTATCGAATAAATCTTACTTAATTTTCGCATAACTTTACTATTAAAACGCAGTAATCACTTTAACTATATTTTCGGTAAGTGAACGATTCAGGACACAAAATTGTAATTCAAGTGCAGTGTCATAAAAATCCAAGCGGGTAAAGCCGTTGTCGTGGAATTCAAATATCCTTTAAATCTAGAATTAAATGAATTTATTTTATGAAGAGAAATCTTGATTATGGAAGCAGCTTCGTTCAAATTCAAAATCCATAAAAGAATAACTTATTTCTTTCATTTCTTGGATCTCTTTCACTTGTCAATCTCAAGCAGTCAAGCACATTTTCCGCTTGTGTTTGTGCAACGGCCTGATTTTGTTGCGTTCTAGTACTGCAGATTTCCATGGATATAACGAACTTTTTGAATTTGAGTAAATTCGTTTGTTTCTTGAGAGTTAAGCTATGACTTCCAATAAATTCCGCCGGCGCTTTTGCGTTGTAATCAAACTCAGACAGCATGTGAGTGGTGTTCAAGGAACGCGCGTGTTTGCGATCGCAATAAAGTCGAAATCAACTGAGTTTGATTTGAGCGCAATTCAGTCAACTCAAGATTTTGTTGTCCTCATTGCTTTAGGTAACTTGGTAGACGAAAGTTGAATTTTAAAGTAAAGTATAATGAATACAGTTTATTAAAAAAAATATTTATTTTTTTATTAAAATTTCGAAAGCGCTCTCATGTTCTTCTTGTCACCAAATTTAATAATACGAGGTATACAATCAACATGAAGCTTTCTTCATATTCCGCTTGCATAAAAAATACTTCGTGTTCGATAGTCATCCTGGTTGCAATTGCAAACCTCTCACGACTGAATTACGCGGACGCGTAATATATTTTGTATTTAAGTTGTTTGTTTGCGCCGCCGTCGAATTTTATTGGAAACCATAGCTTTAAGTTATTCGAAAAGCATGACGATGACGTACCTTCCAAAAGTTCTAGATAAGTTTTATTTGCTTGGGAAAATAATTAGATCGGATGCATAGACAAGTGTAGATTTTGGGTTTCGTAAGGCTTTCGTCTTTTTTGTTTCGGTGACGTAATTTTAGAAAAACTTTGGGATACTATAGCTGTATGTGGCCGACTTCTTCTTTCTTACCTTTTTCTTTTTATTTAATACCTTACTGCATTCTGCTACATCTGCTAAATTGTACTGTACCTTATGAAACCGACGGATCATGCAGGCGGACTAGAAATGCAGGATTTTGGTACAATAATACTTGAGTTATTAAATTGTTAGTTGAAGATCAAAGATGAGTAAAATGGGAAACCACCTTTTTTGTGTTGCCATATAAGGTTGAATATACAAAAACGTTGATTTGTTTTTATTAAATATTTAAATTTTAACCTTCTTTGAATATCATCTTAAAACATGTAAAAAAATATTTGTAATTCTTTTTGTTCATTGAATATAAAGTATAGAAAAATGGATTAATTTGGATAATATTATTTCAAAACATGCCTGCGACACAGGAAAAAGAAATTTTAGTTTAATATTTGATGCGTTGAAAATATTATGGGGTACCTAAATGTAAATAAATGACAATATGAATAGCGAAAGTGGCACTTCGGATGAGGATAAGCAGGCAACGCAGGTGACTTGTTTCTGTACTTGCAGTGAACACACTCCTTGCTAACCACATTTTCTCCAATTTTGCAAGTCGAAAGTTGTCTCGTTCTTTTTTTTTTACAGCGAAAAACTTGCCGCAATTGATTTATTGTTAAATTTTGCTGGAAAGAAACTTGCGACAAGAAAGATGAGTATTTTACCCAACTTCGGCATAAAAGGAGGGTTATGTGTGTTTGGCATATGTATGTAAATGTGGGTATACTACTCATCAGCAGATTGAGACAAATGAGGTGTCGTTGGATTTGTATGGCGTAACTTATCCTATTTGACGTCTAAGTGAATCTAATATAACGGCTAAGAAACACAAAAAAGTCAACCCAAAAAATGAAAAATATTTGTAAACGTATCGAACTTATAGGTATCAAATTAAAGGTTTAATTAAAGGAAAAAATAAAGTTAACATATATTAAATTAAAACATTTTCCCGTAAACGGTAAAACACAGATCAATTTTTCGAACACAACGCAGCGGCGCGGCGCGGCGGTGGAAAAGTCATGGAGTGAAATCAAAAAAACATTCCTTTCCGCAGGCCTATAAACTGCAGTGGATTTCGAAGTGTTTTTGATTGAATTTATTATTATCACGATAAGTATTCAAAATAAATTAGAAAAAACCGCAAAATGTTTGAAATAAAAATAAAGTAAAAAAATCTTACTACAGCTTTAACTGCCCATTCAAAAGTTATAAACAAGGTTTAGTAACTGCTAATTAGACCTCTATTAGTAAAAACAAATGGTGGCCAAAATACTTACAACTTTGGCACTGTTGGAAATTATTTTTTTATCAATCAAAAGGAATTTCAAAATGCAAATCCATATTTATTTCTTCTATACCTTTAGTTATATTACCTAATATATTTTTAAATACACTATCGTTGTGTTACTCCGTGTACGTGCATCGTGATCTGCCACGTCGATAAAGTTATTCGGCTGGTATCTAGATTCCAGACACACTAAAATACTTTTTAAATTGAAAACTAGTATAAGGAAGCAATTGGCCACACCAACTACGTGATACCATAGATGTAGAAAAATATACTCATTCTATATAAAAATCTAGACATACTAGAAAAAAAACATTTGAAAACAAAAAAATATGCCTCTTCATAGTACTCAGTAAGGGCTTTCATTTGATATCACACACGGCCCAAATCGGACAACCCCAAGGGAGATGGTTACCTTACCACCCGCACAACCCCCATTTTACCCCACTGGAGACATCCTCATTCACTCATTTTAAATCAAAAAAAATCCCGTGTAAATCCATCCACGTTTACTATACCCTAAAATTTCCGAAGTTTTCTTCCATTTCAATAATTTTAATATCGTGTAAAAAGAGAACGTGTAAAAAAATTTCTGCCAAATAATTAACTGTAATCCGTATTTATAAGAATATTTAATGAAATAAATTCAAAATGTAAATATTCAGTAAATAAAATCTATAATTTTTTTTATAAAAACGATTCAGACTTATATGGCAACACTAAGAAGGAGTTGCCCGATTTGAACGAAGTATCCTCGTGCAAAATTTCAAGTCCCTAGCTACAAGCGTTCTCGAGTTATCGTCTGCACAGACAACAGACAGACGGACAGGCATAAAACAGTTTCTTTTCACTTTCCAATCATGAATATATCGTTCGTATTTTCTATCACCGTTATTTGTTGGCGTTGCAAACTTTCGCTCAAAACTAATATACCCTACATCTAGATCTACATCTAGGGTATAATACTTCCTCAAATCCACATGCCCAAGTTCACAAAAACCTCAAAAAAACCGAATATTGCAGCTCTTTTTCACCAATAAAACTCCTGAGCGTACTGAGTAACAATAAAATACTGTTTAAAAAGACATGTATTTCTCAATTGTTTTCCTGGTCACAAAAATTAATAGAATTCATTTTTATTTAATGATGAACTAAACTATTAAACTAATAAATGAATATTCTAGCACATTGCCTGGCCCTGGGAGTTCCGGAGTGTCCTCAAAAACATGGAGTACAAGCATATGGACATCCTGAAAGGTGTGATCAATTTTTCCTATGTACAAATGGCACCATTACAGTTGAAACATGTGAAAACGGTCTTCTCTTCGATGGAAAAGGATCTGTACATAATCACTGCAACTATATTTGGGCCGTGGAATGTGGAACGCGGCAGTTCGATCGTAAGCCAACAGTTCCGTGGATCTGTTGAATTTTCACTTAAATAATTGTCTTTCTAGCAACGCCAATCTCGACGCCAGGATGTGAATACCAGTTCGGTATTTATTCACTAACATCAGAGTGCTCAACAAGCTATATCAAATGTGCACACGGAGAACCTCATCAACAAGAGTGCGAGCCTGGTTTAGCATATGACGAAAGAATCCACGGCTGCAACTGGCCCGATCAACTCCTGGAAACTTGCAATCCTGAAGGTGATTGATGCTCAATGCAGCTTTGTTCGAAATATATAATCAGTATTGTTCTCGCTAATAGCTGTTGTCGGTTTCAAATGCCCCAATAAAGTGTCGTCGGACTCTCCAGCAGCGAAATACTGGCCGTTCCCCCGATTCCCAGTTCCAGGGGACTGCCATAGACTAATTACTTGTGTGGAAGGACATCCACGTCTTATAACATGTGGTGATGGAAAAGTACTAGATGAAAATTCACTCACTTGCGAAGATCCCGAGTATGTTCCAAATTGCCAACACTACAAAAAATAGAGAAATCCACCATTTCAATTTATTTTCTTAAAATCGTTACCAATTTTATCAACGTTCCATACGTGTGAAACTTGTTACCAGATATATTACATTCATCGCTTCGAATATTAACTGCATATGTAAAAATTTTCAATTTTTATGCTTCCTGTAATGTAAATAAATTATTTTTCATACAAAAAAAAGTAAATATTGTTTTGTATGAATATTATAATATCAGCAAAAAGTAACAAAATATTATTAGCAACGAAAATACTGCGCAGTACTCTTTATTGCAATTACAAATGCAAAAGCAAAACTAAGCAAACAACAACAATTCAAGAGTTTTAAAGCACATCTACAAACCGACCGGAACGTGTACGTTCCGGAAAACTACATATCAAATCAGGATACTTTCTACCATTAGGCAAACATAGGTAATTGTTTACAACAGCGCGACGTAAAAACTGGAATTTAATAGAGAAATAAAACTAGTAGGGAAAGTAAAATTAGTATGTCAATTATACCCCAGATGTAGAGGGGTACCAGTTTTAATACAGAAGAAACGTTTGTAAAGAAATTGTGTAAAAAATCTTTCATAAACAGTTCCCCTACCCATTACCGTAAAATGAGAAATTTGCTCTATATTATTATTATAGTTCGGACGTTAAGGTGTAAGGCTACACTATATATTATAGAGCAAGTTAAAGTAGGAATATTATGGAATCAATCAAAATTCCGTAAACAGGTATTTATTATGCAACTCAAAAACTATAACAGGGGCTTTTTTGGATGATGCTTAAATTCAAAATGGCGGCTCTACAGTATTTCTCTGATGACGTCTTTTTTTTTTTTTGTAATGGCAGCTCCTGCAATTTTGAATTTGAGATAAAAAACAAAAAAGTTTTTGAATGTAGATGAGAACAGCTACAGAAGTACGCAGGATTTTTTTTCGATATATTGATATTTGCAAAAATGTTGCGTTTTTAAAAAAACATTCAACATTTCTTGAAAAAATCGCCAGAAAATTATTTATAACAAAAGAACTGCGCCATATAATAAAAAACTCCGCCGTACTCTTTAGACAGTATAGTTTTGACTCTACAGTAAAATTTTCAATTCGATTGGCGATGATTTCTTTGAGTTATGATATGATTACGCCCAGTTTGAAAAAAGTAGTTTTGAGAAAAACGTGTTCAAAGTTTACAGTTGTAAAAAGCTATCATAGAAAATGCTTATAAGCTCTGCGTTAGAATTCAAAATTCGAGAATATTATTTTTAACATATTAAAGGAAAAAAAAATTGTCTTAGGTTTTTTTCAAAATCCTAGAGTGGCCTTACCCCTTAAGGGACTGAACCTTTTACCTTACAATTTGGGACAGAAGCATGAAATGCAAAGAAAACGGATAGGTAGCCACGCTCAACGTGCACTGATTGTGAGATGAGAGAAATAGTTGTTTGCATACCTGTAGGCGGGTTGATTCAGAAAAACCGTTGGAGATCGCAAACGACTGGGCCTCTATGTTTCGTTCCGATGTCAAACTGGTGCTCGTAAAATTAGCAGATCATTTCTCAGCAGATCAAAAATAAAAGTGAGTTCTCTACGCATACACATGAGTTCAACAGTTCCTGTTCAGTTCCAGTTTTACAGTTCAGTGCGTGGCTGATCCACATTACTCA
The DNA here is from genome assembly GCA_963082835.1 of Leptogaster cylindrica. NCBI lineage: Eukaryota > Metazoa > Arthropoda > Insecta > Diptera > Asilidae > Leptogaster > Leptogaster cylindrica. The sequence continues at coordinate 9,253,061 of OY720108.1, read as the reverse complement.
GGTAAAGGAATCGTTTGCGCACAATTGAGAAATTATTTTAAACCTTTGCACCTTATTTATGTTCAATGCTTTGGCCCATTCAAAATTACGGTTTTAAAAGTCATATAAAAAAAATTAGTGTTGTCATCTCCAATACGAGTGCAAAGGGCTAATCTTAATTTTTTTAAATAAAATGCCTTTTATTTTTAATTAATTTTTTTCCTTGTTTATTATTTATTTATTTACGATTAATACAAGTAATTTACTAGCAATTTTTATTAGCAACCAATGGATATAAAAACACTAATATTGTTTAAAAATAACTAGAGCTGTATCTTGATTTTGGACTTCGATTTGAGTACACCCGCTTTTCATGTGGTTTTATTTTACATGGTATTTTTTCCACGGTGTTATTTTATTTAGTTATTTATTTAATGAGTCTACCGATTAACAAAAATCTTATAAACTTGAGCTACTTAGAGATAAAATTACATATTATTTTGAGTATACGATTATAATGTAGTAATTAATGTAACTGAAACGTACTATATTATCAATTTGAATGTTTTGTGAGCTTTTTGCAGTATATTATGATTTAAATCGGTTTGGCATTTTGATCAGTAGCAGACTTCGAAGTCGCAGTACAAATGTGTTGTAAATGTCCATGTGTGGAGGTGATTTTCATTTCTTTGCTCTTTTTGCGGTCTACCCGAAATGATCGTATTTTTTCGTTAGTTTCTGACGCCAAATTCAAGATTGTATGCCACTCTCGAGCAGTTTGCAGAAGTTGGTGATAGGCTGGACAATTGTAGTCAGCCAATCCCATAATCATGAAATCAGCTTTGCTCTTAATTTCTTGATACAAACTAGCGGATTGACACATTTCTTCGCAAGATTGCGAAATCACGTCAAGTTGACTTCGTCTCTCTGTTTTTGCTGGTAAAATGGTCGTTCGTACCGTTTTCAATTCTTTCCTAAGTTTTCTCGCACAACTGTACATGGACAAACTCTTGTTCTTCATATATTTGAGCTTATTCTTTTCGAGAAGACTCTGTTCCTCCAATATTTTGTCATCTACATATTCCCGATTTATCAAGACTTTCATGTGTCTCTGAAGTGTTTTCTCGTGCCATTTCTCTTCTGCTATTAGCTCCCGCCAATTGCCCCCTTTTTTTTGTGTTGTGAGATCCCTAATTAAATACATAGTGATGAGTGCCATATTTTTAGATCACATAATATTAATAAAGCAAGAATACTTTTTATCAACACCGGATTTGAATTCATTTGCTTCACGGTTAAATCTAGTTTGATTTTGCCCAATTTGGCTTTCTATGGTTTTTGCCGCTTGAACAACCTCCATTTTTCGCTCAGACCATTCCTTTTCCCAGTGTTTTAAACGAGATTTTTTCATGTATTCCTTTCGTAAAATATTACGAAAAATCTGGGAAAAAAATTAAGGAGCTCTTTAATCAACATAATAATGAACCGTTCACTTACCAAATCAAATAAGTTCATAAAACTAAAAACGGGGAAAGGCTACAATATAACTTTCAATCATTGTTGACTTTTATCATAGTTAATGAATATAAAATGTTTTATGAACTGTAATGTTGCAATATATATCTGATTAATATTGCAGGTGTAGGTTATACTTATTTACTAATTAAATTTCTCGTTTTTTCCAATAATAAGTTAGCAATTATATCCTATTACTATTTGGTATGTTACAGGTAATTATGGAGCTCATGAAAATTTATTATAATAATGTCAATTACGTGTAAAAATACTGTATGTAATACCTCAAAAATCTCGAAGAGGAAAGTAAATGGAAATAGCTTTTGAAAGGCTCATATTACTGTTGAATTAACACAAAATCTACTTACTTGTATGAAGGAAAAAATTATTACCTCAGCCTCATCAGGATGCTTCACTGACAATGAATCAGGCAACACAATTATTCTAATGCTTCCATTGTAATCTGCAACGCACAGATTTGTCTGCAAGGCAGATGATCGCACTGCTGATATAGTTGTTATGATTCCTCCTCCAACAGATTCCACTAAACAAGGTTTGCTGTTGTAAACTACAAACTATATTTTACACCACAAATTACGTAATAAACCAAAAATCTTGTACCAAAAAAATCCCATACTTCAATAACACCATCATCACGGCTGAGTATCAAAACTGCTGGTCTATCTGGACTCCAAGTAAAACTAGTGATCATTGTGGGTCGTTTCCGCCAAAATATTGGCGTTTTAAATCCTTCTTTCCAAATTGCCAAAACACTTCTACCTATGGAAGCGAATATATCACTATAGAAGTGACTTCTCAACAGTCCAAAAACTGGACCATCATGAACCTCTGCATAGAAATGATGTACACCGATGTCTTTTATTGAGTCATCTTCATTGCTACTCGTGGAGTTCGAATTGTTAAATAGATACCAACGGAGCAAACTAATTTGTCCCAACATAGTTCCCACCACCATTTGGTGATCGGTGTGTTCTTCATCGAACTCGGTTCCTTCGAAATGAGCACTTGTGGAAACTGAAGAGGAGGTTTGCTCACGTTGCTGCCATGTACATCGAACTGTGCTTCCGTGGAAAATGCTGCTGAGAAACCGCTCTGAGTGGGAAATCATGAACAGTGGTTTTATCAATCTGTGACACTTCTTCAGCGTTGATTCTCTTTGCTTCAACTCCTCCGGAAGATCTTCGAGTGCTGTATTGTGCTGTGTATTCGCGTCGCAGTCGACGTCCAAATTCCAAAAAGCAACGCATCCTTCCAGCGAAGTCGTTACAAAGAAGCGATTTGTTTTTGCGGCGGTTTTGCATATCTTTCCGTCATCCCACACACAATACTCTCTATCTAGCCACTTGATTCGTACAATAGGTCCGTTGGTATCGGGATCCAGTCGACTTACTGCTGCAGGTTGGAGTGTTACTCTTTCATCCACTACGATAGCCCATTCCAGGAAACTATTCACAACTCCATCCTGCTTTCCGTGTACTCGCGTAAGTTTAATTTTTTGTGCATTCTTCGAATGCATCCTGTCCTGGAGGTCCCACAAGATAATTAGTCCATTGCGTGTGCCTCCAACGAGGATGTTCTCGTCGTATGGGCACAACGACAAGCAAGTAATCTCTAGACTTGACACAAATTCTAATTCAAAATCAAGTGAATTGTTCATATTCCACATCAGAACTGGAAAAGTCTTTGTTGCACTTCTAAGACCATCATTGGAATTGTCGCAAACTAGAAAAGAGTTCCATTATAATCGAAAATCGAACAAACAACTTTAGTAATTTACTGTTAACATACGAGGCAGGTGGAAGCGATCCAAAAGCCGCAATCAGCGTTCCAGGCCTACTTGGAAACCAATCTATTGCGAGAACATAATTCTTGAGTGTCTTACACAATTTGAAGTAGCTGCACGAGTCCGCCATGCGCTTTAGAACGTATATCGGAACGTTACTCCTAGATATTGTCGGGTAATCGTTTCTGAAAATTATGTGTGCAGAATTATTGTCAAAACAATTCTAGAGGACGACAACTATTCACCTGTACACGTCTATCAAATTTAATTCTAGGATGGTCAGAAGCCGTTTCATAGAATCGGACAACTCCGATTGGAGAGGCGGAGATTCCTCTATTGGTGTTCCGATTGGTGTAGAAGACGTCGTCTTCTGTTTTGCAGATTCTGTCTTTCCCTCATCGTCCACGTCAAGTACATTCTCTATTTTGAAATGTAGAAGTAATTATACGATTTCATGAAAATAAAAAATTTCCTACCATTCTCTACGACTTCGTAAAAATACTGGGCCCAAGTATTCTTCGGAAAAGTCGGATCTGTTTGTTGTTCCACAGTGACTGTATCTGATGTAGACAGAATGGACACATCCACTGTGTTTCGCAGTATGTTTAAAAAATTGTCCTTATTTTCTGGAATCAGTTGGACATAGCTGTCTCTTGCGGAAGTTATTCTAATTACTTCGAATCTCATTCGTTGTACTTTAATTGGATAAATACTCTGAAATTCGATTCTGGAAAAATCACATTTTTCAGAGCTCGCATACATTCGATCATCATTTGCCCATTCTCTTCGCCTGGCTTGCTTCACTTGCTGTTGATCAAGCACCCAGTTTTCGTATGCCTCGATATTCTTGATTGTGTCCATAGCATATTTTGTAGTCTCGCATGACCCGAAAATGATGAAAGGATCACCTTCTATTTCAGTTAAGTGATTCTCTTGCTGCAGGAGAATCGGTGCATAGCCAACAAGTATCATGTCGTCTAAGTGTTTGTTCTCAAGTTTTTCTTTCATTAGAGTCCATGCAATGGAGTTCTCACTCATAGCGTCTAGAAACGTTTTGTACTTTACTTGCTTCCACGGAAACTCTTCACTAACATTCACTCCCACTTCCAGACCCATTTCCTTCTGCACGCTTTCACTGAACGCAGATGACCAATATTCAAAAATAATTACGCCGTATAAACAAAACGTTTTATTATAATTCAAAATGGTTGCAATGGAAATTAAATTTATAAAATCAAAGATGATTTGATTTCATGATCATTTTTTAACTGACGAAAAAAAGGAGGAGATTCTCAAGTCAACGTGTGGCTTTGTTTTAGGTTTGACCACGCGTAACTTTTTACTGAGTAGCTCGGGATTTTTATGATTTTTTTATTGCATACAGCATACTACTGGAAAAACTGGAAAGCGAAAAATAAAAAAAAACTTCTTAACAAAAAATTAAACCGACGACAAGTGAAAAATAAAAATCTTTTTAAAAGGAAGATACCCCTAAAATGGCGAAATCGACCGACTTTGTCCCCAAATAATTCCTTCATTTTTTAACGGATTCTGATTAAATATATTATTCATCATATTGATTGAAGGTTAGAATAGGATTTGTATGAAGGCATTTTGGATTGGATGACGAGAAGTAGCCTAATTAGCTGTAAGATTTGCCTCAAGGGCGCAAGAAGGTTTTCACGAAGTTTAGATTGATAGATTTTACGGATGAATTGAAAAAGGATAAGTAATTATTAATTTGTTTACCTCAAAATTGTTGGCACACAATCAGGAAAATTTAAAATAGTTTTCCAGGCTTTGTCTAAATTAAAATCCTTCCCAATTACATTAGTTTCATAATTTTCTTCGCTGAGTTGAGCAGCTGCATCACTGAAAATATCAAGGAAACATTATTACAATTAATCAATCTATTTATTGAATATCTTGTTTTACATTATCGAAGTCCGTGCAGATGCAAGCGAACCATATTCCTGAACCTTTGTGAGAACTTCTCGTGGCATCATTTGCATCGCTACAAATATGCATGCTACTTTACAAACCCGAAATATTGATTTTAAATTCTAGATACGTTTATAAAATGTCAAGTTGTCTCTTCATGCACTATTTTCGAAAATAAATACTCTGAACACCTCGAACTTTTATTCATTTTAAAGAAAATAATAATGAAATAATATATCACGAAATTTTTGTATGGTAAGTGAACAATGCATAAAAGTACCCATTCATAATAATTATAAAGAATATAAATTTTATAAAAAAAAAATCAATTCGTTTCTTTAATATTCAAAGTGCTAAAATTAGTTCATTTGAAAATTTCGAATAAATCTACTCGGAGTTTGCTTTAAATGTTAATTTTTATTTCAACCTTCAAATTTGTAATCCAAACTGATATTAATACAAACAATTGCTTCCAAGATTCGACTGTGTCACAAACAGTCGTTTATTTGATCAATGAAATGTACTCTCAAGCTCAACTGAATTATTTTGCATGAGCTTTTATAAGTTTTTATGAGATGGCGCTATAACTTTCACATTGTAAGAATGCGAAGTCAGAAAAAGCTATCAAGGAAACTAAAAATGGTACTTGTAGTGCCATCTATCATTGTAACAAGTAATCAATCTCGCCATCACTAGACACTTTGACTTATATACACAAGGATAATACATACAGATTATTTTTTTAGTAATTGATAATTATGTTAAATATTCTTTATACTTATAACCATAAAATTGCAATCTATTCAAATGTTATTTCATATTTCAAATGTAGTAAAAATTTGCAATTATTAATGAAGTTCCATATTTTGTCACCAGATGTCTGTTCGACAATTGAGAAATTCAAGAGATTAGAGAACATTATTTGACGTTTGCACAGAATTGTAGTGAAATTTTCAATTGGTTTTATTTTTAATTATTAGTTGTAAAAAGTGTTCATAAGGGAAATACAGTTCAATTGCAGGTGAATAACATTAACACTTTCAATTGAGGTTTGCATATTTACAATTTAGATAGATGAATTTTTCAACGACTTGCCAGTATTGATTTTATACACTTCTATTTGATTCATCATATAGTTATTTAATAAAATTGTTATGTTATTAATTATGAAAAGACAATATCAGAGAGATTTAATATAATGTAATCAATATATTAGTTCTAAGCTAAAACAACAACGCCCAGACAGAACAGATGACATCATTATTTGACGGTTCAGCTGATGCGCCTAGAAATGGTGCATTTGTAATTTTTGATTAAGTACTATTTTAAAGTGTTTATCAAAGATTTGTATTTGTTTAAATTTGCCTTGGCCTTTGATAAACACCTAAAACTGGTAATAAAAACCACTTTTCAAGGGGCATCTCTTGATCTTGTGTAAAAAAAAATATTAAGTAGTGATTTGCATTTTTAATTATTGTTTAAATCTTATGTAGAATGCTCAATAACCACTTAGAACATAGTTTATTCGCAGGAAGAATTTGCTTCATTCTCGTCGAAGCACCCAAAATGGATCGAAAAGCAGAACTGGAGCGCAAGAAAGCCAAATTGGCTGCCTTGCGTGAGGAAAAAGACCGACGAAGGCGAGAAAAAGAAATAAAGGACATGGAAGAAGCTGCCGGGAGACTTGGAGTCACCCATGAGAAGGACCAGCGAAAGTACGAATCAAACAGGTTCCCAGTATAGCTCACTTATATCAATGTGATTTTTCCAGAGATCTAGATGAAATGCTGTCGTCACTAGGAGTTGCCCCAGTCTCCGAAGTCCTCTCGTCACTCTCGTCTGTGAATTCTGTGACCTCGGATAATTCAAACAATCAAACGCCCGATGGAAGCTTGCAGCCTTCTAGTCTTAATAATCAATGGTAAAAAGTGAAACAATTCAAAAACAATATTGTTAAAAACGAAAAAAATTCTTGTACAGCATTGGGCGCAAGAAAGCTGTTAATTTGAGTGTTGTAAATGTCCAGGCGACAAACATTCCACCAAAGGAAGTTGTAACCTACACGAAGCAGACACAGACGAACAGCTCTGGAGGACACGAACGTGATGGTGGGTAACTTCTTTTGTAATGGCTTAGAAGCATCCACTTTTAATGTTTAGAGCTTTTAGTTAAATTCCTTCTCTAGTCACTTTTACCAATGAAAGTGAACCTTTTTTTATTGCATACTATATTTACAATTTTACCATTGGGACTCCCGCATTTTGCTTCCCTTTGTGTCACTGTAACGTAGATTAGGAACTCTGAAAAGATTAACCCCAAACTTTTTGAATTTAGTCGAATTTAATTCAAACAATCGCAATTTTGAAATCTTCGGTAAAGTGCAATGATTGAATTATAAAGGAATTCGCTGTACATAAAAAATGCACAACCCACATTAGGTCTTAAGGTAACCTTGAATACGTTTAATTCGAGTTTGATTTAATATGACTGCCTTCCAAAACATCCGGTTACGGTGAGCGGTTACGCCTCATCTATTTGGATGCCTTATATCAGAGACGTGATTCCGCTGATGTCCTTTTCCTCCACCAACATGTGTTCGGGATTATCGATTGCTCATCGTTATTACAGTCGATATCCCTCAATACTAATCCTCGTAACTTTCGATCGGTTCTATTTCGTCCTTTCTCTCACAGAATCAGTTATGGCCTGAATAAACCTGTCACCAGGATAGTTCGGAAATCGCAAGGGCAACTCTCTAAATCCTGCATGAAAAATCCGCTTTCCCGTCCTCTTTAAGCTTGCAGTTGTACTTGTTAGTTCCCTCTTACGTGTTACGCCCTTTATTTATTTTATTTGTTAAGTTTCTGTTGTTGTTATTGTTATAGCTTGTATTAAGCTCAATAAATAAATAAATAACATGATAAGGACAAATTGTTTTGAGGATTGTATTCAGATAATTCTCACTGAGCAGCTTGGTTTAAAATGAATGCCTCCAGCATATTTCGAATTCGTTCCAAAACAACTTTGTTACCTTGTCTCCATTTTCAAACTGATGTTTCAGAACATGATTATTCGTTACTAAATTGTATCGTAATTGTTTGTAAATCTGATTTGACAACTGAACCTGCATTCGATAATATTAATCCATTGTTTTTTTTTATTATGATTGTACGAGTACAATTCAACGTGCTTTTATGACGTCCTTTTCTCTTTGATTTTTTATGCGGTATATAAAAAAAAGTCACTCACCTGCAAGTGACAAAAATGATTTTAATCAGTTCTCCACAAAGAAAGTTTGCGTTGTTGACTACGAGGAATGATTTCCATATTTTGAAATTTTCGCATATGTAATATTTAATATATGTATAAGAAAATTAAACATTTAAAAATGTGCCTAAATTAATTTTCATGTTGCGTTGCAATTCAATTTCCAGCTGCCTCTTGACGTGATTTGAGTTATTTTCTATGTGGAACGTTTTTTTTTAAGCGGTCCTTATTTATCGCATAAATTTATTTTGACCATATTTGACTTTAAAAGAGGCTTTCACTTATAAAAAAAGCCTATCTTTACTAATGTACCGGTACAAAACAATTTTTCTCGCCCCAATAACATTGTTTCCTTATTTCATGTAGTCGCAAGTGTTGCATTAAACTCAATCTGCTCTCCAGTCAGTTTAAAAATTACCTCCCAATGAATAATGCCAAATAAGCATACTACTTGTCTTTTTTAAGTCCAAACGTTTTTTGGATGCGAGTATGGTGTGAATATGTAGGCTACAAAATAATCTGGGTGATGATTGAATGATTGAATGATATGGTTGACCAATCATATTTAGAGACCGTTTAATTGAACCAACTGCTTTTGAGTTTCAAGTGATTATAATAAGTTTGATAATGCATGTTTCTTATTTGTCCACAGATCTAATATGTATTCTTGCATTGGTCTCATTCTGCTGCATGATCTATTAGAACATACACACAACATAGCCATATTCCTCACAACACATGTTATTTACAACAAAAATAAAGTCGAAATTCTTTGACTTTGATGGTACCGCCATAACATTTTTAAAAACCTTTTCAAATCACGTCCGTGTGAACCGTTGGTTAAAAAGTGGTCCCGTGTTTTCTTGTATCTATCAGTAAGACAAATTAGATCGATAAATAAATTTGGTAAGTACGTTCGGGTCTTAAGATGATCACGATTAAAGGTACATTGTCACTGGGGCGGCTTAACAATAATCGTATAGTGCCTGCTTTGCACTGTTTTCAATGGAGGCATTGTCATTGACGCGACTGCGTTTAGAGTCGTTGACGACGATCGTAGGGGTCTGCTGCTAGAGCAGTCATAGTCGCAGTTGTTGTCCGATTTTTGATTTTTGAGCTTTTGGAAAGTCTGAAGAACTCAAAAAATATTCTCTTATCACCTTGCAAATAATTGTTATATTAATATTTTGAAGTACCCCTCTTCTATTCTGTTCATAATTTTAGGTACTATATGTGTGGTAAGTCGTGGTGCACTTATCATGTCCAAAATTTCTTCATTTTCTATATCTTCAATTTAAAAATAACTCAATAGTTTTTTCTTTAAACTCATAATTCACTACTTTCCTTGGCAAACGGTAGCGACTGAATGAGTGAGTATGCTATAAGAATTGATAAAAATACTATTTTTGCAAGAAAACCTGGATATGATAGATTTTTTTTAAAGTATTTTTGCTGATTACAGTAAATAAAAGTATATACCTACCTAAGAAATAGTAAAAAATCCTATGCAGTTGTTTGTTTGCAGACTTATGTAATCGTTCAAGGATTATCGTTACAGCCGCACCAGTGACAATGACAACTGCAACGAACATCGTCCAACGATTATTGTTCACCGATTTTTGTTCAACGGTTATTGTTCAGCCGCACCAGTGGCAATACACCTTAATCGAAGACCTTAAACCATTAATTGAATTTGATTCTTCGATTAATCATTTGATATATTTCCTTTCGATTAATCGATATTTTTTCGACTATAAATATTATTCATTCAAAGTTATGGCATGATTGATTTTACCTTCTTCATTTCTAAATTGTGATGTATTTTGTTTTATCAGTCATATGATGTTGAAACTTAGTAAATCGCTTACTTTTCCTTGTAGTATTCGATTCATCAAATAATTAATCGCTTATTAAATTTTTTTGCCATCTCTATTCGTATCTGTCATATACATATTGTAATCGGGAACTGTTCGGCACAAGAGCTAAACAAGAAACATCGGAACTTACTTAAGTAATAAACAAACAGGTCTACAATAAAGCTTTTCTTACGATTTCAACGAATTATACCACTTCGGTTATTTCTAAAAGTCAAAACCAATATATGGAATTGAACACTACTTATTAATCCGGTGGAATCCCGAATCGGCGACCAATCCCTCTCCGGTACCTAGGCCTGTGCGATTGTTCGATTAATCAATAACGTTATCGATTATTTTTTTCATCGCCGATGCAAAATGAAGTGCCGATTTCGATTGTGGTAATCGATAATCGTTTAACAAGTGTCGATTATTAACGATTATCGATTATTACCGATTGTCGATTATTAACGATTGTCGATTTTTACCGATTGTCGATTATTAACGATTGTCAATTATTAACGATTGTCGATTATTACCGATTGTCGATTATATTAACGATTGTTGAAGCGATTTCGTTTAAACGATTCGTTGCAAATGATTATCAATATCGCTTATTCTGTCACACACACACACACGCGCACACACACAACGTGACAAAACTGTATGCTGTATCACTATCAGTCCCGTCCCTTGGATATTGTTCTGTCATGTGCGGACGTTGAGTCGTGATACTGGTCAATCGTCCATTGAAAACAATAGATTTCATGATCAACAATAACATTATCATTATCAACATGTACAAACCAATGCGACATTCAAATTTATCGATTGTTAAAACTAAGAATTGACAACCGATTTGACAATCGGAATCGACAATCGATTTGACAATCGGAACTAACCGATTGTAAACAATCGACAATCGGAACTAAACGATTGTAAATAATCGACAATCGATAAATCGATTAGGTTTACGATTGTCGATTCCCAGCAATCGTATTGAAACACTTTTCGATTAATACTTTCATCGTCGATTGTCGATTAATTTTAACAATCGCACAGGCCTACCGGTACCATTAATCAAAAACATAAGCCTATTCTCAATTCTTTTCTTAAATATGCTTATACTATTGCAGGTTCAGAAAGCGGTACAAATTCTCAATTGTAAAATATATCTCATAACTCACTAATTCGCACTAAACAATTTGATTTTTAAGATATCTAACAGGGAGTCCCGACGTGCTAAACAGAAACCACTAATTGCCCAGTTAAATGTTTCAATGCTTTAATTGTAATTGCTTAACTAGAACAAAATTTTCCTTACTGTAATGCTGTTGTGTATAATTACTTCATGTGATATAAAGTCCGATAGCTAAATTGTTTAAAAATTCTTGTTGCTATAATAAAAGTAATATTAAAGTGAAATAAAATAACAAATACAGTTCTTTCTTGCCATTCCTCACCTTTGTCAGGATATATGGAGGATTGGTGGAGACCTCGCAAAGGTACATAAAGAAAACAAAAAATAACTTTTCCTTATCCTGTAATTGATTTTTTTTTTGTTTATTTATTACATTGCTTTAATATCTTTTTCATCTACTTAGAAATCATTATTTCTCGAGCAATTTTTTAATTTATTTTCTTATTTTACTCTATTCGAATTTGTAGCTCATGCCACGGATTACTACGGTGAGTCAAATTTGTTCCTAAATACAATTCAAATTAGTTATAGTTTTACTCATCCTATTTAGCTATAAGTGATAAATAATTTTAAAATGCAATTTATGCAAATGTTTCAGTTAATTCAAATGCAAAAAAAAAAGAAACTCATTTCAAAATTTGTACAAAACAATTTTTATTTCTCCACCCATTTTTATTTTGCGTTGAAAGATAATATTGATTTTGTTGTTTTGTTAATACAGTTTTAATAATTTTATCACATTTTTGTTTTGTTTGTTATTACGTTTAGTGTCGCTCATGAAACTATTTTAACCGAAAAATAATGATATTGAAATATTTTAAAGTTATTTATTGTTTAAATGTTTCTCAGTAGTTTTCAGTAAACTCTCGATTATTAGGATTCTTTGGGAAAGAACTGGCACAAAAATTATCACACCTATTTGGAATTCTATTGTTTTAAAATAACAACACATTAATTTTCCACTTCCATAAAAGGGTTTTGCTATTAAACTTTTTCCCTCTCATGGCTTTGCTACAGGGACCCAGTATAATTAGATATGCTCACAGTTCAGAACATGAGCACTGAATATTTTATTCTAAAATTTCAAACTGTAACGGACAAATAAACAAATAATAATGCCTAAGTGTCCTACTCGTAGTCGATTGCTATAATGTGTTGGAGTGCAGAAACCTAATTCAATAACTTCGAAGCAGCACCATTCATGAGTGAATGGAATTTACATTTCTAAACATGAAATGTTGGCAACCATTTTATTAAGGAAAGAAGCAAGTAAGAGTTTTTTGTAACACCACATTTGCATCCTACTTGCAGTTTCCCTGTAAATTTCAATTGAACATGCAACAATGCTTTCATCGCATCATCGTTTCAACGGTTTTTAACCTCCAACAACTTCCAGCAAGATAATTCCGAATTCCGAATAATCAAGAGTTACTTAACTTTGAAAACGGAACAATAAAATTAACAATTAAAAACAAAATATTTACTATCTTCAACAGAAATGCGATTAAATTTGCACATTTTCCGATTTGCCGTAAAGAGAAGCACTTGATTAAAATAAATTAAATTGAACACAAAATGTGGTTACCAGATCCTTGGGGGCAAGAACCATTGAATTGCATGGCATTTAATGATCAAATTAACTTCTCTATTTCTCTTTTAGCCTAACGTCAAACAAACGATACGGATGTATTATTTGTTTTTTGATTTATTTTACTGTGAATATTATTTTATTGCTTACTTTTAAATAATTTTTTTTATATGAGCACAAAAACTTGCGTTAAGCATGCAATAATCCAAACCAATTGACTGCGTATACAGAGTGTTCTAAAATCATTTTTTTTCTCTGCACAGCGAATTCCTTGTTCAATTTTTGATAAAGGATATGCATTATGCATACACTTTGTGTTCAAAAAACAGGTCTATTGGAATGATAAGGACGAGATTTTGCACACAGTTAATATATCTTGACATGTAATAATTTTCTTTTTAATTGCAAAATATGCATCAGCAAAATAGTTATTATAATTTAAACGAAACGATGAAGCCGATGCAGAGGTCGGTCATGAACGTGTACTAGATTGCAGATTCATCTATAATCAAAGCTTAACAAAAAATTAGTTTAAGTACAATTAAACAGCTTCAGAATCACCGAATAATTTATCTGAATTTTCAATATCGCGAAAATGTCAACTTTTTGGAAAAATTTAGGTTTTCGCCCAAAAAGAATAACTTTAAGTGTTTGTAATTAACAAACGGAAAAATATATCAATCTAGTACGGAAATACATTTCGTTCAGGCAATTAATTATTATATACAGTTTTAATACAGAAGCAACGTTTGTTGAGAAATCGTGTAAAAAACTGTGAAAAAGCGTTTTTCTATTGTAAAAAGAGAAATTCATTCCAAATTATAAAAAAAACAAATGTAAAAAAAAATCAAAAGATCGTAAAATTTTAAAATCGTGTAAAAAAAAACTTTTGCATTATTATGTAATTCTAATATTTATTTATAACAATATGTAACGAAAGAAAGTTAATATGTAAATGTTCAGTAAACAAAATCAACATTTTTGTATAAAAACGATTAAGGTTATATGACAACACTAAGAAGGAGTTGCCCTTTTTTGCTCGTCTTCAAACTTGACCTTATAATTTCAACTAGGTACTAAATTTTCTCTAGCTACTATCGTTCTTAAGTTAGCGTCTGGACGGAAAAACAACAGATCGACTTTCCAATCATGAATATGTAATTCTTTTTGAGCTGCTACCATTATTTCTTGACGGGTATAAAAATCATTCGACGGTTCTGTTAAATGTTATAAACTATGTTCAATTTAAATTTTAAGTAAATCGAACGCATAAATCTTAAAATGCTAAAATAACAATAACTACGTTATTTATTTATATTATTATTAAAAATTTGAACATATCAAGACAATGTACTACTATATGCAAAAACTCGACCTTATCATCACAACACCTGTTAAAAAAGAATCCTTTGAAGGAGCAGCACGCCCTCAGGAGTTTTATTGTTGTTACCTTGAATATTTTTTCTGAATATATAATAGTTTGATTATTGAACATCGCAAACTGTTAATATACATATTACATTATGTACAGTTATATTGTACAAATAGTTTTTTCAAATAATTGGGAACCGCAACGGTAAACTCAGAAGAAGTTGAATAAAAAATGCACTTTTGGAGAAGAGAACAAGATATTTTTATAGCGTAGCGAGTTACATAAATTGTTTCACCCCACTTGAGGCCAATTTCCACTTGCATTTGTTCAGCGAGGTGGACCTTGCTGGGAGGGTTTCCACTAGGGTTTTGCAAATATTGCGGTTGAACTGTTGAAACGTCAGCCAACTGAACAGCAAAACAAAACTAAAAGGAACAAAAATAACACTAAAATTCGCTTAAAAATGTAGAACTTTAGCTTCAGTTACAATGCATACTTAAAAAAGCATCTGTAACTAGAACTGTAAGATTGTCAATCGTAGCGCTATTGAGCTCGACGAGCTGGGGTTGATTGTGGGATCCGCGCGATTGAGATTAATCAGAGTTTTGTGTTCGAACCTACCCGCCGCGGTACCACCCCGTTGAACAAACGCAAGTGGAAAGTGGTCCTTAAAAGATGGCTTTAACTCAAATTGTACAAGGAACTCAATGTATGCAGGAAAAGCGGTATTTATGAAGCACACAATATAAATCCAAGAATTCGTTGCTATTTTTAAAAGTGTTCAGTGTTCACTTATCCTTGCGTATCAAGTCTTTGTATAGGGTGTCCCAATAATAGCGCCTACTTTGCATTCAGCGCCATTTTTCTTGTGTTGGTAGTACAGCGTTGTTATTTGACAGCTGTCATATGTAGTGATTGAGATTTAATCATGGAGAATTGGCCGACCGCACAACGCATAGAAAGTGTGAAATTTCACTACCAAAATAATGAGTTTTTTCGGAGACGGCGCGACCGTCAAAGGTGTTCGTTACCGTTAAGCGGTAAACAAATTTTTTCAATTTGTTGTAATGGATCATGAAGATATGTAGCTTCAACAGGATGGCGCAACCTGACACACACCGAATGAAACAATGGAGTTGTTGAAGACGAAATTTTTGAGAAAATGTGAGAGTTGGCTACCAAGATCATGCGATTTGACGCCGTTCGATTTCTTTCTTTGGGGTTTTTTGAAAAAAAAAGGTGTATGCCTATAAGCCAAGAACCATTAGCTAAAGGATGAGATTCAACCATTGATGAAATGAAGCCGTCATTATGCCAAAATGCCATCGAAAATTTCGTCAAAAAGATTAACGACTGCCAACGGTCACGAGGCGACCATTTATCGGATATTCTGTTCCACACATAATCTCCATGTCTATACTCTATAATAAAATAAAAACATAAGTTTTCAAATATAAATTGTTTTTTTTTTTTTTTTTTTTTTTTTTTTTTTAAATTTTAAAGTAAGCGCTCTTATTGGGAGGTCCTATAGAATACCTGTAATCCAACGTGTACAAGAAGTTACAATAACACATTGTGTCATAAGTTTGTAAATGTTCATTTCAAATAACTTACATTAGGTAAGAATAGAGAATTCAACAACAACCAATTGATGAACTTGAAAACAGTCCCTTTAAATGAAACTATCATTTTTCGAAGAAGTACCTCCATATTTGCAGTAATGCCTTAATAATTATTTTATAGACGATTCTTTTCACTTTTATAAGAACTTTATTGTCAACATATTGGAGATTTGGCATTGAAATGGAGTTATGGCAAATATTTAGATCTAATTAGTTTTTAAGAAAATCATGTCAAATTTAATTTTAATAATGTTTAATTGTAAAAACAGCCCTAGTAGCAATTTCCCATTTTGTATAATAATAGGAATATCACTATCACTAATGCAAACAAAACACTTTCAAATTTTAAAATACAGCAGAACCTCAATAGCACGAATCTGAAGGGGCGGCCAAAGCATATTTGTTATCAATATATTCTAGGGTTGCGCTATCAAGGTTTTGTTAACTTTAACTCGCACTATCAAGGGTAGTAATTTCTCTGAATCGCCTCTATAGCGTCTGGCATGAACTCTCATCAACAAGTTGATAAATCGTTAATAAATAAAAAATGCACTTTCACAAGGAAAATACATTTTATTCGTAGTTTTCATAAAAATTAAAAATTATTGAAAACGAATAATAAAAATACTTTTAAAAATGCCACAAATACAATTTCAATCATGTAATAATACGGTATATTTGGCATTACAAAATTCTGTATATGTAACACATAAGTTTAGAAATTATATTTAGTGTGATAGTTAGACCTGTTCCCGAGACATTTTGAAGTTGACAACAGCCGTTTAACTTCATACTTTCAAATGAACTTCCCTTGTTATTTATGTTTGCCATAGAATAATATACTATTTACATTTATTCCGATTGCACCCACTCCCTCTTCTGCATCAGCAATTAATTGTAATTATTGAGATCTTACTCCATAGCGAAACTGAAAATTCTTCAAGCTCATTCTCTCTCTTGCCAAAGTTTTATTAAATTGAGACGCACTACTAAAAAGGCGCATTTTGTATGATAATTTTCTGTTTATGTAATTTTATTCTTTCTTAATTTGCAACGTATAACAAATTTACGTCAAATTTGCAATAAAATTATTTTTTTTTCTGTAATTTCTTTTTTTTTTTTATTAAAGAAAATTTTAAGATATTTTTATTTGATATGTGATAAAACAAGAATTAATAAATAAAATTAATTTGAATAATGAAAAAAATGATAATTTGTTGAATGAGATCGTCTTTTTTCTATATTTTAAGATGAATACAATCTAAATCCGGGTTTAGAATGGGAGGATGAGTTTACAGGTAGGTATTTACGCCAAACTTTGAACATTAATCGACATGAAACAAAGTAGGAACATAAAAAATAAATGAATACTAGCCCAGACATTATTTTACTGTGCAGCATCTTGGCCTAAGAAACAATACTTCTTTTTGCATCTCCTTTTTCTAACATATTGCTAATGAGTTATTCTATTTCTTTTTTGCTCCTATATATCTTTTTTTTTCTTTTTTTTTAAGTAAAACATTTTTTTGTATTTATTTTCATGCAAGGTTACTGTCATTTCCACTTTATGCTTACATGTATATGATTATATGTATAATCTTTTTGATTTTATTATACATAACAAACATGCAACTATTTGCAACTCAAAAGTCATATTTTTCGAAATAATTTCAGCATGCCTTACTCTCCTCTTGTTTCTATTTATAATTTTTTATTAACAAGTTACATTTTTCTACATACATTGCAAAATAATTTGTCTTTCATTTTATTATTATTTTACATTTAAAGCAGTAATTTTTGCATAGAAGTTACTCGATGACTGAAAAATTTTGTGAGGACGGCAAATTCAAATCAACAATCAAATTTTCTTTCTTTTTTTTCAAATTTCATGAATTACAAAAATAAAAAACACCACCTTATTACATCTTGAGTAGCTTCATTATACAAAAATTGATGCTTTGAAAAGTTTTCTGGTATCTTCTAAACTTCTCAAGTTTTAAGAATAGCTTTATACTTAGAATTGTAAAAAACTAAAAATGTTTTTAAGCCGCTCCATTAGTGGAACTTGCGTTAATATTTCAAATTGGTTAGATTACATTTGTGTAATTTCATTGTTATTGTACGTTATTCATTCCTTGATCGTAGTGCTACTTGAATTTTTGTTCGAATTCTGCTGATAATTATGGTTTAAACAATTGGTTTGATAAGTGATGACTGATGACATATAAAATGTTGTCTAGATTTTTTTTTTGTTTCGTTTGAATAATTTTGTTAGAAACAAAACGCATGCAAATAAAACAAAGAAGCCAGACTTTAACTAAGCATATTATTGCTCGTTTAAGCACTTTAAAGTTTATATTAAAAATAAATTTATATTGAAATTGGGTGGAGAAATATACAATTATGATTTTTTCTTCAAAAATGTCTAGAGTGTCCTTTATTTTTTTGTAATTAATTTTAAGTTAAACACAAACTTTATTCACTTTAAGACGTTAGTTGATAAAATTCTATTTTGAACGATATGATTGTTGTTATCAATATTTAATTTTATGTATAAAGCTTCTCCTTGAACACCATTAATGAAACACATTTACCACAAGTTTACATTCTACATTATTGTGTGTGCGTGATTAATGTTGAAGATATATAAACATGTGTACATAATTACATATAGTATATATATTTTAATTGTTGATATTATTGTGAAATACAGGCGCAACTTGTAGATTATCTTTTTTTACAATTAAATTCGCACCATATTTCCATACACGCTTTGTTCATTGTTAATATCTAAAACTGCACAAGCAAAATTAACAATTAATTTTGGATTTGTTGTTTCAAACATTTGCATTTAACGTGTTCTTTAAATTTCATTTACTAAATTTGGTATTTTGAATTTTATTTTTACATTTCAATGCAAATATATATTTTTCAAAAACGTTGCAAATTCATAAAAAAGCAACGAAAACAGTTGTAAGTAAACAATACAAATTTTCGTCAGGTATATTTAGCAACTTTAACTTTTTATGCCTTCTTTTGCTTCGGAGGTAACGAAATTAGATGTTATACATTTTGCATTTCGTTTTTGATTTGAAATTTTAATTCTCCACCATTTTTACTATTCTGTTTAAATGTAATCGCTGCTTGTTGTATATAAAAATTCGCATGATTTTTAGGTCTTCAAGTCAAGTCTGTCGAATACGATGCTGAGGTTTGCATGTTCATCGAAAACTTTCCTTAATTTATTAAATGTTTTTTATGCCTTTGCACTCATATTTCACCCTAGAGGTGACTTGCGCAGTTTTTGCTGTATAAACGCACAGTTTTTTCTTTTTTAGTTTGCCGAAATGTTATATTAACATTTTCTAGGTTTCAAAAGATCAATACTAGGAATCTAGGATAAATGTTTTAAGTACTACTAAAGCAAATGAATAATACCATAAACCATTTCTGTTGTCACATTAATTTTATCATAAAAATATTGAAACACGGAGTGAATCATTTTCCATTTAATAGGCTTGGAGGTTTAGAAAGCAGTTCCAGAATTAGACGAACAATTTTAAATTGTACCAATTGAGCACCATGAATATCATGAATATATTGTTCTTATATTGCTAACATCGAAGCGCACGCCGTCAACAAATTTTTACCTGTCCGATTATATTATTTTCCTTTTTGGTACAAAGGTGGAAAAGTAAATATTGTTACCTTTTCGTACGTAACACTAATTGTTCAAGACCTAACCTTCAGAGTTGATCTCTCGTCCGACTGCTAAGTTATAGTCTTGTTTTCCATAAGAGCAGGGCCGTTTGAATTCGCTAACGTGACAGTTAAACTGTCTAGCAATTTCAAAATCAAAATATTTCAACCAGAAGCAGACTTGCACATTCAGCATACAGTTGGAATGTCTAAAAGAAAATTTAGAAGCAAAAACTACGATTTACGAATATAAAATTATAAGCGTAACTTTTGCAGACTAAACTGTCTAAACTGTTCGATATGATTCTAGTGAATTTAAATTCAATTTTCAAAACAGATAAAAATTCAACACCAATATACAAACGTATATCGAACTGGCTACAATATAATGATTATTTTAATTTGATCCAAAAGAGTGAATTATAAAATAGAGTAAGATATTTGATTTGGCAATACCAAACCATGAATAGGTATGTATATGTTATTAAATAATTTTGTTTTATGCCCATTAATAATATGTAATATTTTTAAAATAATTACATTAGTAAAAAAAAAATTTCAAAACCAAAATCTTGAAATATCTCGACTGAAACAAAGGTACTATTACTTTTGAAATAAACAGTTCAGTTTTGAATACCAGTCACAATTTGAATTTACACTATTCAGATCTTTTGAACTTTTACGGAAATATGTGAGGTTGGCCATATTTGAAAAAGTTTTTTTCTCAATAATATGGAACAAAATGGAACTGGTCACAAACTTAATTCAGAATGTTAAGAGCTACAAAAATTATTTTTCCAAGTTTTGCTGGAGAATATTGTTATAGGAAACATAATAAAACATTAACATAATTTATAACAATATTTCGTTTCTTCTTTTGTTCTACCCTAAAAACCAAAAATAAATTTCTGTTAATATACTCAAATTATACGGATATGTATATTGTATACTGTATACTGTGTATAGTATATTATGTTGTAATCAGGAAGTATCTGGTACTGTTTTCGAAAAACGTTCATATTCGATAAAGTATATTTTATTAAAGGTATTAATTACTACTATAGAGTGTTGTTCTATGATATCAATCAACCAAGGAATCGTGTCACATCTCACATTGATACAAGGGTGATGCATTAGTGGCAAGTAATACTTTTAACACTTTCCATAAATCAATGAAGAAGAAAACTTACTGTCGATATATGTTTTTTATTATTGATGTAAATTTATTATCAAAATTCCTTTTTAAATATAGAATTTTTTTTAACTTAATATATAAGAAAACCAGCATTCATATTCCTGCATATACATACTTATATCTCAGAAATAATTAAAAGCAAAACCACGAAATCTCAAAAAACAGTTGTCTCTAAATAAATTTTCTTACTCCTAAGAGAAAATATAAACTCAGGAAAAAAACCAATCAAAATATTTATTTTTTGAGTGCAAAGACTGGAGAACCTCTTATCTTGAAATTCCTCGCACATCTGTTGATTATATAGGATATAGGACATCAGCATTGTTCTTACATTTCATTTCAACATTCATCTTGACTGTAATATAACAAATGTATTTCAAGTGTAAATAGAACTGCAGTTACGATTACAAAATAACTTCAAACCATCAAAGCGCATAAGAATGGTTATTAATGCGTAACCCTTTAATTTTGTTAAGCTTGCGAATGTCTTCGTTTTCAACAGCACAACATAATCTTAGAAAATATTCCTGTTTTGTTGAATGTCGTATCCCTCTAGCTTTGTTAGTTTTATACCTAAACAGTGCTTACTTTTGGTGACGCCCAAGGAGATGACGAAGAAAGCTCATTACCGCACATGGATCATGGATTCCACTCGAAATTACCGCCAGGGATACTTCCGCATGGACTGCCTACCGTCAAAGAGGTTGCACCAGCAATTACGCCCCAGGAACACAAAAAAGAACAAGAAGAGAAAAAGGAAAGTAGGTTTCCTTTACCATGGCTTAGCATAATTATAATTCCGATTTTGTGTTTACAGTAAAAGAGCTGTCTGAGGAACAGAAACAAATGATCATCCTTTCAGAGGAGTTTCAGCGTTTTGTCTTAAAAGCAGGACGAGTAATGGAACGTGCTCTTGCAGAAACAACAGATATTTACACGGATTACATTGGTGGAGGCGATAACGAGGAGTCATCGTAAGGATTATTGTTTTCAATAGAACTGCATTAATTCCCATGGAACGCAATATGCACTTGATTATTCCAAACAATTACGCCTAATTGAATTAGTGTCATTTTTAAAATCAAGTTCAATTATATTCATTTTAGTTTTAATGTTTACTATAAAACTGTTACAGAAATTTTGAATTATTTTTTAAAGCTGAATTTTTGACTAATCGTGGGTGTATAAACAGTTAAACAAACACCCATAAAAGAATATTAACAGCATTTAATTAAATTACAATGTTTTTAAATGCTATTTGCACTTTTCTTCCTTAGTGATGAAAGATCCAACGCACGGCTGTCCCTGAACCGAGCGTTTTACTGTGATCGCTGGTCAAAAAATCGATGCGTCACTTCCATGGATTGGTCTTCACATTTCCCTGAATTAGTGGTTGCTTCTTATCACAACAACGAGGTAGGATAGCCATATTAAGTCAAATTTGAAGATTACTTATAATATTTTATCGTATCAGGAGAGTCCAAACGAGCCGGACGGTGTAGTCATTGTATGGAATACGAAATTCAAAAAGAAGACGCCGGAAGATGTTTTCCATTGTCAAAGTGCTGTTATGTCGACGTGCTTTGCAAAATTCCAACCAAACCTAATCCTTGGAGGAACATATTCAGGACAGATTGTCCTGTGGGATAATCGCGTTCAGAAACGAACACCAATTCAGCGAACTCCTCTGAGTGCAAGTGCGCACACTCACCCGGTTTATTGCCTTCAAATGGTGGGAACCCAAAACGCTCACAATGTGATATCAATATCCTCCGATGGGAAGCTCTGCTCGTGGAGTTTGGATATGCTCTCTGTGCCCCAGGACACTATGGAATTACAGCAAAGACAGTCGAGACCTATTGCAGTCACTTGCATGGCTTTCCCGCATAATGAAATAAATAATTTCGTTTTGGGTAGTGAAGACGGTTACGTCTATTCTGGTGAGGAATATAGCTTCAGCAAAGATTTGTAAAAAAAAAACATTGTATTATATTTTCTTCCAGCATATCGACATGGCACACGTGCTGGTGTTGATGAAACATATGAGAAACATTTGGGACCAGTGACTGGAATCTCGACTCATTATAATCAGTCCTCACCAGACTATGGTCACTTGTTCCTGACATCCTCAATAGACTGGACTATTAAATTGTGGAGTTTAAAGGAGCATAAACCACTGTACTCTTTTGAGGATAATTCCGATTATGTGATGGACGTAGCATGGTCTCCAATTCATCCAGCACTCTTTGCAGCAGTTGACGGTAGTGGTCGGCTTGATTTGTGGAATTTGAACCAAGATACTGAGGTACCTACTGCCTCGATTGTTGTTGATGGTGCTCCAGCATTGAATCAAGTCTCTTGGACCCCATCAGGACTGCATGTAACTGTTGGGGACGATGCAGGCCGAGTATATGTGTACGACGTTGCAGAACATCTTGCACAGCCGCGCATGGACGAGTGGTCTAGGTTCAATTTAACTTTAAATGAATTAAAAATGAATCAAATCGATGAGTTTTAATCTCACAATTGTAGTGTGATTAATGAGCCACAGCTTTCGAAGGTGACTTAAATCTATTTACCTATGCTGTCATATTTAATTGTTTTAGTTCAGTTAATTGAAAATCAATGCTGGTGATCCTTTATTTTTTGAACATGCTAAAGACAAAATTTTCAAAAGAAAGTAAATGTTTTTTTTTATAAAAATTTGTTCCAAAATATTAATTTTTGAAATACATATTCATTATTCATAATTTCCTTGTGAAAAAACTGAACAAAAACAAATGCTTTGAAGTCATATTTTTGTGTTTTACATAAATTCAATATGAAATTTGTTTTGAAAAATATGAAAAAAAGAATCCAAATTTGAAAAGACAACTGTCTTCTTTAGTTCGCGAACCATAATTAGGATTAAACCACTTTCAAATAAAATGGCTCATACAAAAACATATACCAGTAAATTATTTATTTCGATTTCGGTTGTTAAAAGTTTTGTTCATAAAGTGGTTATGTCTTTAAAACAAAGAAAAATCAACGTTCACTTATTCCAATTGTTATAAAGCATAAGTGACTTGTAGAAAGAAGATTTGAAATTGTCATTGAAGTAGTATTACCTTGCAACTCATAATCACGATTTGATTTTGATTGGCATTGTATTAATCTTTCGTTTGCTTTTTCTACTTATTTGTATACTTAAAATAATTGAAATAATAGTTATACTCATATATATTTAATAAATGCATAAAAGCTAGTTGCAAAGTGTTTTTTTCTCTTCGTAAACTTTTGATTACGGCTGGAATTTGGTTTTCCTTTGAACTTTAGCCTTAGGAATTTATTCAGTGTGATTACAGAAGTGCCGTTTTATATTTTATAGAGAAACCGAAATTGCAATGAAGAAATTAACTTCAATTGCCGAATAAACGTGTTTTATGTACATATAGCATAACGCCAATATTAGTAAGAAATACGTGTAAAAGTACTCTCAGAATTCCTATTTGGGATAATTTTTATTATACATTAAAATAGGAAAACGAGAATAATTTCTGTTTTACAGCATTTGACTTGATTTAGTACGATTAAAAAACGGTTCAATTTCAATTTTCTAGATATTAGGGGCATTCAAAAATCCGTCATAACATCGTAAAGTCGAGAAAAAATTTCACGACGTCGAGAAATTTTGCTTAGCAGATGACCGTTGTCTCGATGTAGATTTTAACATGCTCAGCGGCGTGTCATTTCGAAATCGAGATAGAAATAGATAGAATAGAGCGATCAAATGACTTCTGTGATTCCTCTTTCGGTTTTCCTCCACAGGTATCAAATGTGCTTCGAGTGTAATTCATAGCTCAATATGTGGAAATTTTTCGAAGGATGTGAATGTTGGACAACAAAAGAGAAGAACAATTTTGGAATTGATTTTGAACTGAAATAGTTGTAAATAAAATTTTATAAAAGGAATAAAACTGCAACTTCATCTTAAACATATATTTGTATATTGTTAGTTCTTTAACATTAAATTGCTCCTTAAATGTCTTAAAACTACAAGAAACTTCTTTTTGGTCGACATTATTGCTGCCTTCCGTGTATTGTTCACGTTCAGTCCATTCATCAGGCATCTTTCTCTACCCCAAATAAATAATGAAATTCTAACTACGTTAATCTAGTGAATTGCTTAAATCTCTTTTGATCCAAGGACGGAAGAATATCATAGCACTATTTTGTTTTTCGGACGTTTACTTGCCTAAAGGCTCACAGTATAACTATTAATAAATATTCAATCGAATTGCTTATAATAAAGTCTTCTCCCTCCCCCATCACTGTTTTCATCATTCAAATCTAACGAATTTATTATCAAACTACTTATCGACGTTCTTACAAGATTTTTAATAAAATTTCCTTTAACACTCTTTTTAGTGATCTTGGCTTAACATATAGGTAGTACAATTAAAGTAAACACTGCAATAGGAGGTTTTTAAATTTTTCCCCCGAAATAAAAGTTAATTTTTACTCTGTACCAACTATGTCAATATATAAGTAATGAATTCATAACAGAACGGGTAGGAAACTTATTATATTTCACTCTCCCTCAAGCGAATAAAACTAAACTAGCGACTCCCAAACTGAATGAATGTAAAATATAAATGATAAAGAAATAAATGGAATGAATTAAAGTAAACAATAACAGACAATTAGCAATGTGAAAGGGTTCCTCACGATCTGGTCCTATTTCGACGATAACAATTTACGACGTTACGACATTTTCGACGTTTCATGAATACCCCTATTAATATTATATCATCCGATTCTATTTTATCTGGCTAATTTCTTACATGGTTTTATTTTAGAACAAAACAAAATTGACTGTACAATTATATTATTTTATTAAAATTTAAATAATGTATCCTTCATTTAGTAAGCAGAACGTGAGAAAATTATTCTTTACTGAGATCTATGAAAGGACATCAGTTATGTTGGTCCAAATGTGAAACTGCCGGCCAAAAAAAAAAACATTGCTTTATTCTGATAGAATTTTTTCACCTAAGTATTTCTTATTAGGGCACCAAAGCAGTAGCACCGTTGTACTTGGTTTTATTTGAGTTCAAAAAGTCCGTATTTTCATAAATTTTTGATCAAATGAATTAGTTAGCGAAAATCACACAAACGTGGACGGCGGCGTTGCTTTCGGTATAAAGAAAATGTATGAAAATACACTTTTTGAACTCAAATAAAACCAAGTACAGCGGTGCTACAGCTGCGGCGCCCTAATAAAATATGCTTAGGGGGACAAGTTTTACAGAATAAAGCCTTTTTTTTTGGCCGGAAATTTCACATTTGAACCAAAAATGTATGACACTGATGTCCTTTGATTCTAATTTCTGAACGAAACGCTGCGGCGTTTTTCTAAAATGCATCCGACTGTAGCGCCGAAAAGTACTTTTTTTAGAATTTGGGTTAACCGAGTAAAAAATAGAATAAAATTAAATGCTCTCGTTCGATATTGCATTTTCATTTCAAATTGACAGCACCAGTTTCGCTGGCCGTAGCTAAAGAACATTCATTCGCTGGAAGATCTCCGATCACCGCTGCAGAACAAAAGCGGGGCGGTGCGGTGCGGTGTGGTGTTCACAATTGACTTCTAGTGGCGCTGGCGGCCGGCGGGCATTTTGCGAGTTGTTGCTGCTGCTCAGTGCTTGAGCGGCTGTCGTCAGTGTGAAGTCTAGACGCGTAGAGTTTATAGTGTTACAGATGATTACTTTCCCCGAGCTCGGGAGTTTTTATTTCGAACTGACGAATAAACTTTTTAGCTGTGATATCATCATCCTGTATGACATCACGATTGCGAGGGCATTTCGCGAGTACGTTAATCATTAATGGAAAGTGGGCAACTCGTCAGTGAACGGAAACGTAGTTGGTGTAGTGAAGTGATCTTGTTCATATCCTTCGTTCAGTGATCGGTGCTTCATAGCGATCTGCAGAACCAATTCAACAGGCGACGTGAACTGCGAGTGCAGAAGTGTAATAGGTAAAAAACCGATTACTCACCCCTTGCCATCATCGAAGGTGTACGTGGTGATAACGAATGTCAGTTTAATCTACCGTTTACTAAAATCAAAACAACGGTAACTGACGAGAACGAAACTCAATTCGGGATCCCCAAGCGGCAAGCGCTATTGGGCCCTCTGCACTAATGGCCAATTTAATGGGCACGGTTCATTAAGTTCAACTGGCGGGAACGTTGATTAAATTTCATTGAGCGACGTGAAAGTTGGTAAAGGGAAAACAATACCGCGTCGGAGCACTCACTGGTTCCGTCATCTTCACGGGAAAGAGGAAAAGTACTTTCCGTTTCACGTAATATAAATTACATGCTTAACATCGGTCAAGGTGATTTGTTTTAGCTGCCAAGACGGAATCAATTAAAAAACTGTGTTAGACATATTTGTTTTCCTAAGTGGGATAGCTAATATCTAATATAATCTTTCATCAGTAAATGCTTCTTTTCTAGACGGAAATGTCTAATGACAATTAATAGTATAATCGAAATCAGAATAAATTTCATTTTGAACGTAGCTGTTATTTGAGATGTACTGCGATTCGTCCTCGTTCCATTTCAACGTGTATTATGTCAAAAACCCCCGGAACACCAATTTTGTGCCATTCTAACTACATTAGGGAGTTTGGCCAGAGAAATGGGTATTCAGGCCCACTTTAAATGACAATTTTTTAGACTTGGAACTTTTTGGATCGAATTTTAGGTATGATGCCATAGATATATTTCAATAAAATTTATAGGGTAGATAGCCAATGAAATGAGCAAATTTTTAAAATATGTTTGAAAAAAAAGTAATGTAAATCGCCCTCAAAGATTTTGGTAAATTTTATTATTTTGAACCTTATGTAATTTAAAAATTTCTTTTGGCGCAATGAAACGAACTATGGATACAAATCTTTCTGTATTTGATAGGTGTAATATTAGGCTAAATTGAAAAAATAAATCAGATCTTTATCCCAATTATTCAAATCACTGTGACCAAAAATGTCATCGAATTAGATATTTCATGAAAAATCACGAAAAAAAAATCATAACTCGAAAACTATCAAAAATCGCGCGTAGAACATACATGGGGATGATTCGGGTAGCCCTTGAGTGCTCTACCTCTGAACTTCCGCTTGACACTACTTCTTGGGAGACCCTGTATATTGATATATATAGGTAATTATAATATATTAACACGCTAGCGGCCGTAATTTTAAAAGTATTTGAACCAAATTTTATTATGTTATTTCTAGGCTTAAAATAGCTCGGTTGAGTTCGTTAATGAGCAAAATCGGTCCAAAGGGGTGGCCGAGGGAGGCAGTTGAAATTTTGAAAACATTATATCTCGTCCCCTATAGAGTTTAGAGAGAAACTTTATTCGCATAAATTAGAGTACTCTCACCGATTCAGGGATTGTGGAGGTGCGAGTGGGGTGCAAATTCGAAATTTTTAAAAGCACGTCATGTTGGGTATCGTTGGAAAGCTCTTGATGACTAGTTTATAAATCCATAACTAGTTTCCCGATTTTGAAATAAATTTCCAAAATAAATGCAATCAAAACAATTCGAAAACTAGCTCAGCCTGTAGGTAGGAATCGCACAAGGAATTACCGAATTTCTGCGTCTCATATCTCAGAAACTATACGGAAAAACGTTCTAAAAAACTTTTTGTAGGGAATTTTGTCAGCTTTAATTTTCATTTTTTGTTTTAGGATCAACCGTTTTAGAGTTGTAAGCGAAAAACCAGAAAACGAGACATTCTGAAGCCCCCCTCCCCACTAGCGCAGGTCCTAGAACCGAGGACTTTTAGTATGTTTACATCCTAACTAGCCCAAACATAGTTCTGAAGTCAGTTTTTCCGCCCAAAGATTTTCCACCTATTCGTTGCTGGACTACTAGATCTAGGGTATTATAAGACACTGTCGCAAGGGAAACTTGTTTTTTTACCCTTTCATGACTAAGATATGATTTTTACATCTGCATCGATCCAACGAGCAGATATCTTCATGACAACGTAAGAAAGGAGCGGCAGCGAATCGGTGGATATTTTTCTAAAGCAACGGGTGCCAGCCTTGATTCATGCACTGTTTACCTACTTTCTACCTAGCTGCAAGAACTGTACAGTTGTTTTAATTTCATGTTTCTTACACTGCAATCAGTGGTGTCCGTGACAGTTTGACAGCCACTGACCTTTACGGTTTTTTGAGGAATTTTATATCTCTTCACTTCGTGACATGTTCGTAGACTTTTTAGTTCTTAATGGCAGTAATTTTTCTAATTACACGTCTAAATATATGTATGCCACTATTTTATGTGGTTTCAGTTTCCATTCAGGTGCAAAGAATCGCAAATGCATCTTGCATTAAACAATATAGTGGGTTATTTATAAAGGTTGCTTCGCTAGCAAGTGTTCCAACATATACCAATCGATTTCTTGAAGTGTTGTGATCAACTATGACTATCAAACATTTTGCCGTACAACCCCTCCTTCGCCCCTTTTTTACTAGGGCTGAAACTTTTTCGTCTGTGAAGGGAGGTGAGCTCATAAACAACGTTATAACTTTCGATTCTGTTCGGAACACGATAAGAGGCCAAACAAGGTGTCAATAGAAAGTACGCATTATAACCTCTCCAATAGTGTTTCACATGTCTCGATTCGTTAGCAAATGTGGCACATATTAATTAATATACAAACTTAAAATTTTGAAAAATTTTGATTAAAAATTTACATTTTTAAACTTCGTCCTTAAAAATTTCCTTTATAACAAGGAAATTTAAAAAAAAAAAACTCATGCATCCTTACTAGGCCTCACTAGGCCAATAATTTTAACGTTTATTTACTGACTCTCTGCGATCCGCCCCGTTTGGGCACTTAAGTTCAGGATTTGTGGGTCGCTTCACTTAGGTCTCCAGTCCAGAATAATAAACTATGTGTAAAAACTTTGCAGCATTTTTACTTTGTGGAACACCAAAAGCAAAGCTCGGGTATTGATGGTAAAGGGTTCCCGTGCAAAGCCGTGTAGATCAGCTAGTGTAAAATAAATTCAAAATAGGTACGCAATGAAAATGTGATCTAAAACTAGTATGAAAATTATAATTGGTTTATGGGAAATTTTTACGTACCCTAGATATAGAACAGCACAGTTTTAATACAGAACAAACGCTTATTAAGATATCGTGCAAAACCATGCAAAAACATTTTTCTCATAGTAAAAAGAGAAATTTGCTCAAAGTTATTAAAAAGTCATGCAAACAGGGAATGTTTTGGTCCAAATTTCAACACCGTGTAAAAGAGTTCCGTGCAGTAACGGGCCCACTTCTTTTGAACCCTTTATGCTTCTCACGCTATAGGAGAGTTTATCCAATATTATTACCCCAAAGGCCAAATTCTGGTAATTTGCAACCCTCAATTTGCACCGACTAATGATCAGTTTTGCAGCTATGTTTTTTAACCTTTCTAAGAATCCTTCTAACGCGTTTAAATTAAAGGATTCACGAATGCAAACTTTCGGAATCAAGCGTTGCTGCACCAACATCTTCTAGCAGTGACCTTCTAAACGGCAGATAACATTCTAAATATGTGTGTCGCATTCCCTGTGGGCAAGATAAAACCTTCCGGAAGTGCGGATAAGATATTCTGCTTCTTTATACGATAACGCCATCTGACGTAAGTGCGACTTTCAAGTTTATCATTGATAGCAACTTATTTTGAAAACGTGTATTTGGTTTTTTGCAAGTTATTAATTAAATATTTTTTCAAACGTTTCACAGTTTTTCCATTAATTCGGCTTCCAGAAAAATTTTTGTTACGATACAAAATTTAAATGATATAAAATGAAGTAATCGAAAAATTTTTATAACCGAGATTAGTGGTTTCCGATCTTTTGAAGCTGGCGGCGCCACTTAAATTTTCTAACATAGTTCCGGCTCCCTTCAAGGTAGAGTGTCACATAATTATATATTCAATAGGATTTTTTTTTAAAAAAAAGGTCACAAAACAAAAAAAAAGTATAAAAAACTAGTATGGAAGGTATAATTGTTTTAGTTAGGCCAATTATGAAATGCCCTAGATGAACAGCACAGGTTTAATACAGAAGAAACGTCTGTTTAGAAATCGTGTAAAAAACCGCGCACAAACAGTTTTCCAATCTTAAAGATAAATTTGCCAGTATTATGGAATAGTCTCACAAATTATAATAAAAGGATTTTTTTTATGAAAATCTGGATTTTTTTTATTTACGTCATTTATTATCGTCTATTGTGCTCTAACCGCAATTTTAAAATAGTTTCAATTCTTCCAATTCGATAACGCGATATGCAGTTACTGTATTTTAATATCATTTTCATATCAATGTGAAATATTTAGAAATAAAGCTTTATTTTATTTTTGTCGTATATCTTTATACCCTAGAATCTAGACTGAAATTTCTGAAATTACAAACCGAAGGAATAGATTCTTCTATTTAAGACGAGTGGCATTAATTAACAGTATTTTTACTTGTGAAAAAACCGCAATCATTTCAAGAAGATATTCATGACTGTTCTGCGTGCGAGTTCTGATTAGAGTAGTAGCAAGTGTTCGAACATGTACCAATCAATTTAAGGAAGTGTTGTGATCAACTATGACGATCAAACATTTTGTCGTACAACCCCTCCTTCACCCCTTTTTTACGGGCTGAACGATTTTCCTCTGTGTAGGGAGCTGAGCTCATAAACAACCTTATAACTTCTGTTCGGAATAGGATAGAAGGACAAAAAATTAATCAAATTTATATTTTTCAAATCTTCTAATGTCCCTGTTTTATTACAACGCATTAATAATAGATCAATTTTCGTCAGTTTTTCATTTGACCTTGATTTTCATAATTCTGAAACAAGCTTTTTTTCTATTGATTTTTGAAATAATCTCCAACTTTAGCAATTTGTTATGAAATTTATTTTGCCAAAAATAACTTTCGAAATAATGCCAGTCAACACAGTTGCGTTTTCTTATGTCTGCTGACTCACAAGAAAGTCAAGAGTTACACTGGGGAACGAAAAATTCGTTTCACCACGAGTCGTTTTTGTTGAAATTTCTGTAATTACCATGAAACGAGAGATATGTGAAAATAAGTCAAATTCCAGGTCACACAGCCGTAATAATCGCATCAAAAACCAATCCGTGGGAACGGGGCTCCTTGGAAACGGGCAATAGACAACAGCAGAGTGCATGACTACACTACCACCACGAACGAAAGGAAACTGAGAATGTCTGCAACTTCCCCAGCAAATTCGCGAGGGCCAACGCCATTACCCCCAGGGCACCAGGCGAATTCAAACGGCAACTTCCCAGATATTCAGAACGGTGATACTCGTGGAGACCTCGTCACGCCCCCTCCGCTAAGCAGAGAGCAAGTAGTGATGACACCGAAATCGAAAGCAGCTAACACGACCGTGATCCTGATCGAGAGGAAATTGGTCGCTGAAATTAACGACAGGGTGCATGTGGCTGGCGGTGACCACAGAGGAATAATCATTAACAAGGACACACTACAGACCCAGAAGAGTGCCAAAGTCGCTGCACAATTAAATCTGGAATTTCGAGTGTTCCTAGTTAGCTCCAACACAGGAAAACACTCCCAAGAGTCTAGAACGTTGCGGTTCTGGTTCCGGGACTGGTTGAAGGATACGGACAAACAGGCCCATGTGGCACAGGACTTTTTCCGAGAATTGGTCAGCCCAAAGGAATTTCCACGAGGTTTGTTAAATTCAATATTTGTATCTTAAACAATCGAATTGTATTCTAGACTACGTCGGATTCATCAAGAAGGTTATGAAGCTCATGCAGAAGGGTTACGACGAAATACAATCCTTGGAAATTGAACTAAAGATTTTGGCGGAAATTTCAGCCCCTCCTTCAAGACCACGTAAGCAAATTTTTTTAAATAATTTTCTTAAAATGATTGCACTTTCGCGATTTCTTATTGAAAATAGAATCACACTAGGCTACGGCTTTTAAAGTGTTTTCTCCAGCATCAATTTGAAGCAACCAAGTTCCAGAGTAAATCAGTGCAATGCCAATTGAAATGTTTATAGAATCGCTTTCCATTATTTTGTAAAAAGTTAAGAAATGATTCTGAAGTTGTTTTACTGCACAGCAGTACAGCACATATTGCATGTACACACCATTTCTATGATATGTAATTATATTGCGCCTATGCAATACCCTTTTGAGGCTGATAACCGCGTTAGCAATTTCAATAATTGGTTGGCATGTTCTAGTTCAACACGGAGTGAATGTAAAATATAAAATAAATAGTGTCAATAACTACCCGCCCTAGGTACACGACATGTTGCAATGATCATTGATACAATTCAAGCAATGAGCACATTCGATTTTTCTAGTGATTCACAACAATTTACATTCCTATGCACATTTCTGTAATAATCCTGCCTCTACCTACTCCTCCCTTCGCCCACCACGTAAAACACAAATATGGTATCGACAAAAAACCAAAAATATAAATATTCTTATTTATTCTACAAAACTAAGAAGAAAGGTAAAAATTAATTCTTTGTGCTTTTGAACAATAACTTTATTCAAATTACACTCATAAGATGCAACTTTGCATGTGAATATGACTATCTCGCTTATCTTTCTAGCGGAAAATCGAGTTTCCATTTCTTTCTTTTATGAAATCAATGACGATGAATAGGTATTATAGATACTACAACATATTGTTATATTTTTCATATAAGTGATCAAAGTGTTTTATCAGCAGTGTTTGTTAACTAAATCTAGCTGTTAAAGTTTTGTTTCCAACAGACAATATTGTTCTCCCCTCTGATTATGATAATACCTATACCTTGTATCCACGTGTAGCAGAAGGTATTTCGGAATATACAGCTATGTATGCATAAGGACTATGCTTTCATAATACACGGAACATTTAAAATGTTCGATTAGTTTTGAATAATATTCGTACAATAGTACTTTCCAATAAATTGCCTACTCTGCAAGCGCTGCAGTCGACTCCCAGCAAACATTGCGAAAAGAAAGCGATATATATTCGTATTGCGTGGATGATAAAATTTGTCGCGGATTATATCATATTTGTATTGCATCCGTAACTTCCTTTGGGAGAAAGTGTTTAATTGTTACCTCGAAGGCAACACATCTCGAAGAAACGAATGCACATCTTCTAGGTGATACGATGGTGATAAATGAACTGATGATACTATTGCCTATATTCCTTCCTCATGCAAAATGCGTAATAACATGTGTTAAAAATTCATTATCATTATTTATTTACCAAGCTTAATACAAGCTAAAAAGTTTCTTACAGAAGAAATTTTGATGATATCATCAACATATCACCTGGAAGATTTATCGTCCAAATGTTTGCTGGGCTAGATACAATGATCAGTGTATGTACATACGTAGTTGGGTAAAGTATATCCTTTTCTCTTCTGGATTAATGACGCGTCGAATTAACCTATGTCAAGTGAAGCATTTCTCCGATAACTTGGTCTAAAACAACATGTTTTGTACTTTTTGGTTCACTTTTTGTAACGGCAGTCGTGTTTTTTAATTTTTTAATTATTTATTTTTTATTTATAGTAGTTTTAAACTCGGAAAAATTTCTTAGCTATATCCTCCTCTTGACCTTGGAATTACCAAAAACAACCAAATAATTATTTGGTTTAGGTAATATTAGATCACTTAAAACCTTAATAATTCAGTTGATCCATTCATCAGTAAAAATTTGCAATTTACGGTAGAAATTACATCAGCCCTGCACCAAAGAACACTAAAGCAACAAACTTGCATGATAATTTCAAAAACTACTAGGTCTTCTAATATATCTCATTACAATAAAATTCTGTGTCCGTGCAGCCAGGGATGGTTACATTATTTATTGCTACGGCGATAGTAACCGGAAGTACGAAGAAGCTTTGAAAGCACAGAAACAAACAGGTGACGGTGAAGAATTAATGAAAACACTTTGGCTGGAAATGTATAACGAAGGGAAACTATTACCACCCAAGAAAACAAAGAAATGGCAGTTATAAAAATTCATTATAATGTATTTTCGATTCAAAAACTATATTTAGAGCTCTACTTGTTCTAAAGGATTTTCCAATAGGGATGTCCCAACATTGCCTCAATTTGCCATACACCTCGCCTTACAATGGATTTTTTATTTTTTTCGCTAAATGTTCGTAAATACGCGTTAATGTACAAAAA
The DNA here is from genome assembly GCA_963082835.1 of Leptogaster cylindrica. Classification (NCBI taxonomy): domain Eukaryota; kingdom Metazoa; phylum Arthropoda; class Insecta; order Diptera; family Asilidae; genus Leptogaster; species Leptogaster cylindrica. The sequence continues at coordinate 9,217,762 of OY720108.1, read as the reverse complement.
GGGTCCAACCAATTGACCGCCATGATCGACCTTAAGACGTAGTTCCACGACTTATGTGGATTGGCATAATATGTTCTTGGTAGCGTGCGGCGTTTTATGGTAGCCAATGTACTGTTTAGTCACACCGTTCCCACAGCAAATTACTAAACTATCAACAAATTAACTAAACTATTTGATCCGAGGTGTTCACGCACGCGTTTGAAATTTGAAGATTTAAAAAAGAAAGAACACGCTATCCTGTCTTACCACGCGCAGTAACGAATCCTTGCGTGCCCTCGACCCGAGAAATGAGACATTAAGTCGCTTGCTTATAACAATCGTCCCGAAAATTTGGATGCACTCGAAGCCAACATTCGTCGCACCATAGCTGCCATACCAGTCGAAATGTGAATTGTGACACCGAGTCATCGAAAATTGGATTGACCGAATCAAGCAGTGCCATGAGAGCCAAGGTGGTCATTTGGACTTGTTGTTTTATTCCATTTTGAAGTTGGGGTGTTCTTATTGGTAAATCCTATATTAATTAATTTCTTCGTGCTATTTGAACTTAAAATTTTATTGTAACAACACAATTTAGAAATAATAATATTAATAGTGAACAAAAATACGATTTCTTTGATGACGATGATGATGATGAGATAAACTTTTGGAATTGCGGAACAATATCGTCAAAAACAAATATTGCAATAATATATTCCGATGCTCTTAATGCAGTGTATCTGATAAGAAAATGTTTGAGATTACATTTAAATAATTTATAAATACTAAAGATTTTTAAAATGCGCAACTTCAAGCAGCATTTTCTCATCAGAGTACTGCAGCAATGGAATGTGAAACTCAAGAAGTCAACACAGAGTTTCATAAATGTATACTGAAATTAAAAATAAATAACAATAACATTAAACAAACAAAGTGTTTATTTATTACCAAAAGGTACGATATATATTTTTATTCTCTAAGCCAAGGTCTAGATGTTGGGTATATTAGTTTTGAGTGAACATTTGCAACGCCAAGAAATAATGGTTATAGAAAAAAAGAACTATATATTAATATATTCATGATTGGGAAATTAAAAGAAACCGTTTTCTGGATGTCCGTCTGTCTATTCCGACGAAAACTCGAGAACGCTTGTAGCCAGAGACTTGTAATTTGGTATAATAATCCTTCGTTAAAGATGTTGCAGAGTTAATTCAACAGATACAGAAGCAGGAAAATTTTAAATGATATTTTTCTTGTAATTTTTGTTTATAGTTTTTTTGTTACAAAACATAGAGATGAAGAGTGGATCGCAAGCATCATACGAGTGGGCGGGTTGCCTGACTATCTACAAGAGTTTAAAAATGTCTCTCTTATAAACAGACAGACGGACATAGATAAGATTTCTTTTCACTTCCCAATCATGAACATATTATACTTTTTTTTCTATCACCATTATTTCTTGGCGTTGCTTACAACTAATATACCCTACATCTAGGGTATAAAAGCGGTTTAATTTTCCACCTTAATTGACTTTGCCAATTCTTTACTTCAATCCATTAACCAAATTTTATATAATAAATCCAACAAATTGAAAAAACAACTCGGATGCATATCGAGCATTAATTTTCCATCCTCAGCGAGTATCAATATGACTACTAATTACAAAATATGTGTGCAATTATGCTTGAAAGGATTTTGAAAACATTTTTTGATTACAATGATAAGAAAACTGTGACACACCGACGTGCAAGAGTGAGAAACTGAAATGAGAGGGCGAAAGTTACAATTTAACAATTTTGTGATTTGGAAAATATTTCATCAATCTAAACAGTGGCGACCGAATCGGTGCCTCCATTGTATGCATAGCTATATTACGATTTAAATACATGTAGATATTTTCATAAGCATCTAACTTTTATGCGGCGTTCAGATTGTTTCTTATAACCGAACGTTTTCTACGTGCCAATCTGTGTGGTTGTATTCAAGTGCGTGCAATGCCACAGCTGATTTGGTAGCTTGCTATTTTTTATGCACACTTTGTGTTCTTTAAAACGCGATTCAACACTTCTCTTTGTTTGCCCTATATATTTGTGTTCACATTACATGAGTTTCGTATATTCAAAATTTTTTGATATCCTTTGTTTTACCCTTTAAGTTGACCAACAAATCCTGAAGTTTTCCATTACTAGAATTTACAATTTCAAAATTATGCTTAAGGGTTTTCTTCAATATATTTGTTATTTCTGGAATATACGGTAAACTAACTCTTTTCTTTGGTTGTTTATCCAACGAAAGTGTTGTTGAATTGCGTTTGTTTCTTTTATTCAACCAATTTGTCTATCAATTTCTCAGAATCTCCATTTGCAATTATTCTCTGTTTTCTTGTGTAATGGTACACTGTTGTATAGTTTGTAAAGTGCCACTGTTGACTTAAAAAAAAAAAAACTACCCGCAAACACGACGTATATATATTGCATGGAACTGTTACATAGAACTGATAATTCTCATTGTGCTTTATCTAAAGGTACAAGAATGGTTGCTCTAAGTTAAAACTCCTAGAAGTTAAAAAAGTAGGAATAGCCTTTCATTCCCTATTTTCCCTCCTCTGGGGGTGAAATTTTCAAAAATTTTGGTACACGTGTCTTTATTTCTAACCAAAACGCCAATTACCAATTTTTATGAATTTTTAACTTAAAAAATGAGAATTTTCATAGAAACTTCTAATTCGTTTTACCCCCTTGCGGGTCGAATTTCAAAAATCCTGATGCACGTGTTCCTTTATTTGTAACAAAAGGTCGAATATCAATTTTTTTGATTTGTTTACTTCAAAAATGGCGGTTTTTCATCGAAACTTTTATCCCGTTTTTTACCCCCTTAGGGATATCGATCTCCACCAAACTTCATACGATCCATCCCGAGACTATGCTACATTATCCTTGAAAATTTCATTAAATGCGGTTAAGTGGTTTAGGAGTCCATAGGGAACAAAAAAAACCACATCCTCTTTTATATATTAAGATTAATGTTCAATGGTAATTGGTAGTTTACATAGTCGAAAAACCATGCTATGGAAAGCTGCTCTCTTGTGTGAAATTGGCCAATTTGAATCTGATAATAATTTCCATAATTTTTTCTGTTCATACCAACGCCAAGGAATGGTAAAGTGTCATCTTTGTCAATTTCCTATGTGAAATTGATTGTTAGCCATTGTACATTCAGAAATCTTCTTTTTTCTCCTTTTCAATTAGCAACAGTAATTCATCATCTACATATTTTAGCCACATTTCTGGTAATCCTCTTTCTTTTAAATCCATTTCAAATGATGACATAAATAAATTGGCTAAGAAAGCTGATGGAGCATTCCCCATGCAAAATCCATTCGTGATCTTGTAAAAAATAAAACTCATTATCAAACTGGCAAAGATTCAAATCCATGGATAATTTTGTTAGTTTTAACAAAGACGTTGTCTTGTTTCATGTTCAAATAGCCAATTTGAGAGAATATTCAAAGTTTCATCGATCGGTATACTTGAGAAAAATGATTCGACATCAGCGAATGCTAATATTTGATTTTTTCCAATTTGAACATTTTTCATTTTGTCGCAAAATTCAATTGAATTTGCAACATATAATCCCTTTGGTTTTGGATACTCATTGAAATGTTCCACCAGCCATTTTCCGTGTTTTCTGTTGTGGAGTTGCAATTAGGCACTATTGGTGTGTGGTCTCGTTATGAGGTTGGTCAGTTGGTGGTATCTTTATGTGTCTTCGGCAAATAGTACAATTTTGCTACACATGGTTTTGGAGTTGTTAATTTCCATTTTGTTTTTGGATCGAAAATTTCCTCTACTTTTAAAATTTTATGTGTACTGTGTATCATTGAGGGTAATTGATCTTTGATGAGTGTACCGAAACTACCGTTTTTTATAGTTTCGATCACTTTTTCTTTATCACTATGTTGCGACCCTTGTCTGATTTCATGTACCTAGTCTTTGGCCTCGTAGATTGAAATTTTCGTAAATACTCCTTTTCAATTAAATTTAAAATTTCGAGCTCTGCAAAGGCTCGATTCCAAAGGTTTATTATTAGAAATAATAAACCAAGAGATGAGTTAAATAATTAACTATTAAGTGCAGCTAAAATTTGCTCCTTTTGTGTTCACAGTATCTATGGAAGACTCTCAGTTTGAAATTTGCCAACTTACACCGGAGAAGATTCTTGAACTGATCGAGCAGGCGTACCCGAATCCCATTACTGCGGAGGACTTGGCTAAGTATGCCCTTCAATTTGTATTATTAAAAGTGCATTTCTTAATAGAGTTTCTTGACTTACAGAAACCATGGCTGGAATGAGGAAGAAGTGCAACAAATATTGCTGTCACTGAAGAGTCGGGGCCTCATCAAAGCTATGGAATACAATTCCTACATGCGCACGCATCATGAAGACAAGGAGGTTAAAGTAAGTATGATGTTTGTTTAAATTTCCTAAAATAGGAGGTAAATTATAAATACATATCTTTAGACATACTATACGTATGTATTATGTTGGGGGGATGAATTGTGTTATAGTATCTTAAGGGCGAGTAAAATCATTCAAACGTATTCGTGTTGAGGGTTGTAATGGCCAGTGAGATTTTGTTCTCTTTTTTGAATAGCTTTACTTTTTCCATGACAATTTTTCTTTTTCCCTGTAACTGTTTTAATTTTAATTTTTACGTAATGTATCATTGTTAGTGGTACCTGTTCGACAAATCCTCCGAGTTCCACGTGAATTATTTTATTGCCATTCTCTCACTTTTTAACGTGAGCCTTAGAACAATATGATAAATATTGCTCGAAGGATATTTGATCTGGTTGTATTTGTGTGTAGTAGAGTGGAGTATGCAACCAAATTATTTTATGTATAAGGAATGTTAAATCACTTAATAAATTCTAAAGTATTTCATTTGTGCTTTTCTTTATTTTGTTCAGGTCGTTAAACAGATGCCAACCATTGCATCCAACAAACAACCGACAATTGCTGTTATTACCGCGCAATATTGCGAAAAATTAGCCGTTGATGCAATGTTAGAGAACAAGGAGACATTTGTTCGATATACCACAGTAGGTAAGTGTATCCAAAGTGTTTTTATTTCTCACCAATAACAGCTGCATGAAACAAAACAAATCAACACGAAAAGAAACTTTATTCTTGGCATATTTCACTTAATTTATTATCTTTCTAATACAATTTTTTGGGCGTTTCACGAATTAGACTCTGAGGAGATTTCAGAACTAGACAATTTTCTAGAGCGCAATCAAAACCCATTGAAAGGGCAAAGGAAGAGGCGATACTTTGGTAAGGAGTTGTGTATCATCGTTTCTTTATGAAAGAAATACATAAGTTTTAAAAACACCATCCTTGCGTTTTGTGTGTTCAAACAAGCATTATTCACACGCACAATTTATGTTTGCCTATATTACATTTGTGTCCAGTAAACTTAATATAATATCTACTGCAGTTTAAGGGGGGCACTCCATATAGAATGTCATATCTTAGTAGATTTTCATGATTTTTTTTTGGAGGATAAGGAATGCATATATCCTTTCAGGGTCCTAGGTTTTTTTTACTACATTATTCTAGTTTTACAAACTTTTTTTTTCGGTTAAAATAAATTCAAAATGGCGGAGATATAACCAGTCTCTGTTAGGTTGTTCGGAAAGGAGGCCGAAAGCGGTGTACACTCCTGTACATTGTAGGATTATTTGAAACAGCCAACACAAAAATCTTTATTTGTATATACAGGTGCTCACTCGATGAACCTATAATATTGGTAAAATAATGATAATTGGTTACAGGGGAGGCTTAAGAACCACAAAGTAGATTTTTTCGGGAAAAATTTCATACTTTGACCCATCCAAAAACATGTTTGATTCGATAATTTTTAGTTGGTCTTAGGTTCATCAATTGTACAAAAGTGTTATCAAAACGTGTGGCAAATATGAACTTGATCGGTCAAATAGTTTTTGAGTAATCGTGTACACCAATTTTCAAGTCTCCTTTCCGAACAACCTAATGGACACTGGTTATATCTCCGCCATTTTGAATTTATTTTAACCAAAAAAAATATTTTGTAAAACTAGAATTATGTAGTAAAAAAAAACCTAGGACCCTGAAGGATGTATGCATTCCTTACCCTCCAAAAAAAAATCATGAAAATCGACTAAGATATGACATTCTATATGGAGTGCCCCCCTTAAGGGAAAAGACCCACTAGACATTTCAAATAAATCGGAAAGACTCACCTGCACGGTATTGTTCTAACTAAATTTTGAAACAGTTTGTGGAAAATAGAAGAATTGAATTTGACCTTGATTTTGATAAAACAGATGGCTGCGAAACATCTTCTTCTATAGTTCTGTCTCTTTTGAATCTCAGAATTTAGGAAGAAACTGCTAAACAAAAATTGTCTGGTGAACGCGTTATCATTATTTCGGTCACTACTTGGTTTTCAATGTTCAATTTGTTTTTGACGCCTACATTAAATTTATAATGATTGCTGAAATGTGTGATTTTTTTGTGGTCTTTGCCATAAGTTTAACGAGTACACCTATTATATGCATATGTTAATAGCACTTTTTCACATTTTAATTTATTATTTATATGGTTATGCTTTCGGTATGCTTATGGAAGTTTTTAATTGAATTTATACTAATTCATTTATTCGTTATCTTTATACAGGGGAGTCAAATGTTTATACACTGGGAAACGTCGGTGCTCATCGCATCGTCACCACCAAATTGCCGTCGGTGGGAAGCACTAGAGTCGCCATGACAGCAGCAGGAAATACAACAACAAGACTTCTTGGAACTTTCCAGAAAGTTGACTATGTTTTTGTGGTCGGTGTTGCTGGTGGTGTGCCTCATTACACAGATTACAAAAGACACGTTCGATTGGGAGATGTTGTTGTTTCCTGTGCGGCCCAACCAAAATGGACGACACACGAGTAAGAAACTTTCTAACAATTTTCAAGTTTGAAACTGAACTGATACCATACATCGATAGCAAAACTGCAAACAGACCCTACATTTACATGTACCGAAGTGGCGAGGAAGTGCGGACTTATTATCCTCAAAATGACTGCCTACAGCAAATCACCGAATGGATGCAAACGCAATCATTAAATAAAAAGCCTTGGGACAATTATATTGCCGATGGCATCCTTAGTTTGGCTAAGAAAACTAATAACGACTTCAATCGCCCATCTTCCCAGACGGACAAACTCTACATGAATATTGGAAATCGTGAAGTTATTGAAGTCGCCCATCCGCAACCCTTAAGCGATGTGGATTTGCATTTATCAACAAGACTGCATCTGGGTCCAATCGGTTCCGGTAGGGATTTGGTTCAGTCGGACAGTCTTCGATCTGAATTTGCCAAAAAGAATGGCCTCTTAGCAACAGATGTTGAAATGAGCTCGGTCCTCGACAGCATTATTGGAAATTGCAGAGAAAGCTTTATACTCATTAAAGGTACAAAATTATAGTATTGTTTAATTGAAAAATTTTACAATTTTTGTTTTTTTTAATTTTATCTTCCAGGTATAGCCGACTACAAAGATGGTATGTCAAACAAAAAGTGGCAAAATTATGCGTCTGTTGCAGCAGCTGCTGTTATGAAGAGCATCATATGCGGAATGGATGCACCAACGAACGTTTAACACTTTCGCTTTGCACTTAAAGTGCATTTGCATATTGCATATCTTATTCACCATGTGTGACTATTGTTTTGAAATAGGTACAAGCATTTATTTAATTAAATAACCTGTTGAATTATTCCAGTCAATAAATTATCTAATCTATTTTATATTATATATCAATGTGAAATTTAAATATATTCGATGTTATTATTAACAATGGCAAATAATAAATTACCTGTGAATTCGTTTGCTGATTAGTCTAATCTTATTTTTATGTAATGTTAAAAAAATTTTAATAAACTGCCCAGGAAAATCAATCCAAAACTAGTAAGGAAGCAATTGGTCACACCTATTAGATGATACCCTAGATGCAGGAAAATAAACTCATTCTACGGCTAAATAACTAAGGCTAGTTGTCCGCGACTTCTTAATTTAATAGTACTCAGCAAGAGCTTTAATTTTATATCACACACGGCCCAAATTGGACAACCCCAAGGTAGATGGTTACCATCCCATCCCCAAAAAAGTAAAAAAAAAATACCCCACCATTCATTCTAAATAAAAAAAAACCCCATGCAAATTCATCCACATTTACCACCCTAAAACTACTGAAGTTTTCTTCCATTTCTATAATTTTAATATCGTGTAAAAAAAAGGCCGTGTAAAAAGAAAATTTTTGCCAGATAATTAATTATAATCCGTATTGAGAACAATAGTTTACGATAAAAATCATTAAACATTCAATAAACAAAATCAACAGTTTTGTATAAAAGCGATTAAGGCTTGTATGGTAACATTAAGAAGGAGTTGCCCGATTTTTCTCATCTTCGAACTTGACCTTACCATATTAACCAAATATCATCGTACCAAATTTCAATTCTCTAGCTACAAGCGTTCTCGAGTTATCGTTTGGACAGACAACAGATAGGCGTACATGCATAAAACGGTTTCTATTCACTTCCCAATCATAGAGAATATTAGTTTTTTTTTTTTTTCTGTCACCATTATATTTCTTAACGTTGCAAACGTTCGCTCAAAACTAATATAGCCTACATCTAGGGTATAAAAAGATAACTAAAAACACTGATGAATAAGCACAAATCTATTTAAATAAATAAAGAGAAGATTCTGTGTGTGTGTGTGTGTCGTAGGGGTTGCCACCGCTACCATGGTGTTTAATATAGAGCTAAAAACGTGGGGGCTGCGCCGGAGTGTGACAGGTCCCCAAAGAACTGAGATATCGAAAAACTATGTACCACTCAATGTAGGAAGCTCAAGTTTGGTGGCCTGTACAATTGCACATATGCATGTCTTAATGGCATCGGGTGAAACGTAATCCAGCTAGTATTTATTATACCGCAGGGTCGGCCCTAGACGGTAGGCAAGTTTAGGAGGGATCCCAATTTATATGTCTAAAATTAAGATAAAATATGCTCTTTCGATTGCTGCTTATTCGAAATTTTTTTGAATTTCCATTAGGTGGGTGTTTCCTGCTAAGATCCTTGAGCGTTTTTGGCTTCGGGAAGTTTGCGATTGTTGTTTTGTGGATTTGTCTTTATCCCTTCGTTCGAAACAATAAAACCTAGAAATTCAACTTCTTGCTTGAAGAAGTCACATTTATGTAGTTGAATATGTAGTTCATGTAGTAGTATTATGTAGTTCATGTTTGCTGATTCTAAGGTTTTGAAAGCACCTCCATATTTTTGAAATGATCATCTTCACTCTCGCCGAAGATGCTAATACCATCTAATTCTATATAGACGTAACATCTCTTCCTGATATGCCCTTCAGTATATCACCGGAGATCGACGGAGCATCTTTCCGTCCAAACGGTAATCGGGTGAAATCATATTTTCCATTGTTAATAGAAAACACTGTTTTTTCGATGTCTGATTCCTCTAGTCGAATCCACTTTTTAGGTCAGCTATTTGTAAAATATGTATTGATTTTTTTCGTAAGTTTGCCAGAACTTCACCGATTTCCAGTATCGGGTATCTGTCTGGCACGGTTACTGAGTTCAACTTCCTGTAGTCTATGAGTAATCTGAACAATTTTTTTCAGATGAATCCATCTTTTCTTGGTACTACCCATACTGGGGAGTTGTAGGGACTTGTGCATGGTCTTATTATTCCATCCCTTAAAAGCTGTACATCCTGCTTATTTACCTCTTCCCTGAAAGCCATACGGTAAGGGTAAGATTTCGAATAGACGGGCTAATCGGAAACTGTTCGGATTTCACCTTTCACTACCGCGATGTACGTCAGTTTTTCGACAGGGTCGGCAAATAAATAGGAACACTGTTGGAAAATGATATTTAATTTTACGATTTGCGTGTTGCTCATGTGTGCAGTCCTGACATTTAGGGAATTTACAGATTCGAAAGTTTATATCGAAGGCTATTTTTCGTAAGTGAACACAATTTTAAATTTGGTAACGAATCATTTATGCAATCAATGAAAATAAATTCTTGATATTGGGGTTGCCATTTTGTTTTACTAAGAGTCCTTAGTTTAAAACAGAGACCATGCACTTTTTGGATGTTCCGTTCCTGAAATTGTTCACAATTCACAGGTGAGGACTCTGCAGCCTGTCTAGTTCAGCTTGAATTGGAAATATGTATCTTAAAATTTTGACGACCTATAGCAAAATGGTTGATGAATTCGAGCTCAGCACTAGCAGCCCAATTGTATATTAGAATCGTTTAGTGTGCTTAATTTGCATAAATATTTTAGTTTCGTTGTACAGTAATTCGGAAGTGAAAAGTAACTGTTTAATATGGTTGTCCGTCCGTAGCTGGCGTTGGTTTATCTCTTGATTCAACGGAGTGAGTTTAGTGATTTATGTTACGTGGTCAAGAAAATTTCTGAATATAACGGGAAAACAGAAAAAAAAATTACTCAAAAATTCAAGCAAAAATTCGGACTGGAGTCTGGACATAAAAAACTTACAAATAGATCGTACCAGGCACGTTTTTCTATTTCTTTGATTTCTGGATGTTTTTATTATGCTCTTACAAGAGGAAACCTGAGCCACTTATATTATGAGTTGCGCAAATATCTTTCAAGATGGAGACATGTTCACTAATCGTGGTACAGAGAAAACGAAAGCTGAAAGCCCACAATTCATTTCATTTTTCACCGATTAAAACAAAAGCGAAATAGTACAAACGGAATTTATTGGTACAGAAATAGCTTAAAAAATGTCATTTCTATACAAGAAAATAAATGTCTTCTAAAGATATATTAACAAAAACATTTGCAAAGACGTCTATTCATATGTTTAAACGTACACACTTATCTCTAACTTTATGTACAAATGTTTTCATAGACATTTTTTCGAGCTGCTGAAAACGAGAGCCTCTAACAATAAACAATACTTAAAATAAGGAAATTATGTATCAAAATTTCACAAAAAAAAAGGGAATAAAATAAAATAAATAGTATAATAAAAAAAAAAACACAAAAGATATACTAGGTACTGCATATGTAGTGGAAAAACCATTAACCGTGGACATATACGGGTACGGTTTGGAAGAGGAAATTATTATTTTTTGTGACTGCGCCATGGTTGATCCTCAAGATTATGATAACTGATAGTTAATACAGTTATTGAAGAGTATTTTGTAAAAGGTAGAATTAAAAATAATTTATTTGTAGAAATGACACGCAAAATACCGACAAAGAGCACCATTTTTCAAAAAAATTAACAAACGTGCGAATATCTCGAAAAAGGTGCCACGGTTAACGGTTTATCCACTAATAACGGGACACCATGTATATACACATGTATATAATTTAATAAAAATTATGTCAAACAAACAGCTTTGCGGCATAGTTTTGTCTTTTGAATTTTTTCTGAATATTGTTTTTGTAATTTATATGTATAAATCTAATTAAAATACTGCTTGGTGTATATGGAATTATCATCAAAAGTGCGCACTGTTTGTTGGGATGCCTCTGGTTTATTTTTCCATTTTGATCGACGGTCTACGAATTCGTTTTATCTTTGCCAAAGATCGTCTGTATCTAAATCTTTGAAATCTGAAACAAAAAGAAAAATAACCGCTGAATATTCTTCGAATGTGCCCGAATAATAAATTTTATTTTGAATGTTATTTTGTTTGCCTAAGATTGAGCTACTTAAAATATAATTTTGACTGATCACACATTGGCCCGTTAAATTTATTTTTTTTTGCGTAGAATAGAAAATGAAATATAATTTTTTAATAGTCGCGAATCAACATTGTTTCTAAAGTGTAAAAAAGTTCTATTCGACTCGAAATAGTCAGGAGTTCTAACAATAATGGATTTACACATACCTACGGCAGTGTTTGATCGTTTATCTCGGGGAAAATCGTGATATCGTGCCATTATTGATGCCCCTCTAAAAAGAACCCACTAGAGGTTAGAGAAAGTGCTTCACATAGAACATTAATGTGTTCCTTTACCTGTAAGGATGCTTTAAACAGCCATATGTCTCGCGATATCGACCGTATAATGTTCCATAAGAGACTCCAAGGATTTGTGATGCCTTTTTCATTTCAAGTTTTTTCGATTTGATTGCTTCCATCACCTGAAGAAAACCAAAAACGATTATATTTTATTTATTACAGCTTTCCTTAAATAGATGTGGAGATTTTTTTCATAACTATGTATTAAATTCCGAATATAAGGAATGTAATTGAAATTTTTCTAAGCCACTTACTCTTTTCGTAAAGGATTCTTCCCAAAATTGTGGTCTTCTTCCATTGGCTAAATACTCGTCCATTTTTACTACGTCTTGCCATTCTTCGAGTTCTTGTGTCGTTAGAAGAATAGTTCCATTCGAAACTTGATCAGCTTTTTCATTAGCATCCCCTTCATCTACGCTATTACTATCAAAATAGGAATCTTCCCGGCTATTTTCTTCATTTCTGTGGTCAAATAAGTGAGTCGGATTTGGCTTCTCTTCCTTTTCAGATTCTGAATCCAAATGAACGTCCACGTTCTGATGACGCCAGTCGTCTTGTTGTGGTTGCTCTGATTCTACACTCTTCATAATTGCTGCATCTTCCACAGCCGATACATCTGGTGCGGGTGATGACTGCCCATTAAATGGTTCTACAGCTCCTTCCACAAAAGCAATTTTCGGTCTAAAAAACAAACATTTCGGAATGTTGAATTATCAAGAAAATCTGCAAAAATGTTAAATATATTACGTGCTAAAAACGTCGTAAGTATCATCCAAAGGAGGGCGACCACGTTTGCGTTTGAGACTAGTTGTAGAACTTTCGTGATGAATAGGCGAGGGCATGGGTGTAAGAAGAGGCATTCTAGACACTCTTGCGTGTTCTTCGAGTCTTTGAACGGGTATGCTCTCGGCCTGGTCCTTTTCGACTTCTGCTGACGCATCAAATTCTTCCTCACGCCATGAAACTTCTGCCAAACCTTTAATTTTTAAATCTTCTGCTGTTTTCAGCAGTGACGCTAGATTCGCCTAAAAATGTTCAAAATAAATGTGTCTCCATGAAAAACATTTACCTTTAGATTTCTCACATGTTCCACATTAATTTCTCCTTTGTACATAAATTCAATTAAACACTTGACGTCCGCGAATTTAGCGTCTTTCATTATAATGATAGGATTTCTTTCTGCAGCGTAATTTGTTAGAATTGTATCGAAGAATGTGCTGCACGCACAAAGCACAACTCTATGAGCTCGTATCAATTGTCCCTCGCAAGCCAGAGTTACATCACAGAAACATCCTCGATCCAACAATTGGGAGAACATTGTTTGCAAGTTGCTGTGATGGTATTTCCATCGCAAGCAATATTGTTGGGGCAGCATTTTGTCCAGTAGGCCTGAAAACAGAGAAATATAAAAATTAATTGTTTCAGATTTTAGTTTTAGTTTACAATTGTTGTAGATCTTTTTATGAACTCATTTCCAACACTCAGTAAAAGACTTCAGTCCAGCAGAAGACACAAAGCTACTTCGGATTTTTTTATATGGGTATTGGAGAAGTAACAACAGACATTCAGTCATGAAGCATATACAGAATCTACTGTGTTCCATGGACCATGGTGTTTTTTCTTTTGGCCCAATATACAAGATGATTTTGTATTTTACTAAACAAGGTATAACTATCACTAGTACGGAAGGGAAATTGGTTTAGGCCAATTATGAAATACCCTAGATCAGCGGTTCCGAACCTATTTAACATTTAAAAATACTAATGATTTGAGCATAATAGATAGCATTTGGACACTAAAATAGTGCTTTAAGAAACTATTCAGATTTTCGCTTTATTCGGTAGTTTTATGTAGGGAATCGCTGCTCTAGATAAAAAAGGCCCCGAAGCACCATTTTTCAAGTGCAAAAACCGTTTTCCCATCGTAAAAAGAGTTAGATTTTTATGTTAAGTTGAATTTGTGTGAAGTTAAATTGTGTTAAAGTGTTTAATTATTGAAAAGGCACGCAAAGAAGAAAAATTTTTGGTATCTGTAAAATTGCAAGAACATGTAAAAAAGGAACATGTAAAAACAGTTCATATAAGTAGTAATTGTAATACGTATTTATAATAATATTTAATGAAAGACAGTTAATATGTAAATATTCAGTAAACGAAATCAACATTTTTCAACAACAAAACAATTTAGGCATACATATGACAATACTAACCAGGAAACACCCACATAACGGAAATTCAAAAAAAATTCGATTAAGCATCAATCGCAAGAGCATATTTTATCTTAATTTTAGACATTTAGAAATTTAGACAAGGGCACCTTGTCCCCCATTCTCGAGATATTTGCGTTTAAAAAGCCCTCAAATACTGCGAGCGACTACTTAGGCGTAGAGTTTTAAACTTGCGAACACTTCGTCATGAATCACTGCGACTCCAAAATTTTCATTACAAGTAGTGCAACATAAAGTGTTTTAAATAAATAAATTTGATAAAAGTTGATTGAAATTAAAGTTAATTGTAGGGACTAATATTTGTTAAAATTTGTTTCAATAAATTTTCTTTGCCTAATAATAGGAGAAGTTGTTTAGTACAACGAATTGAAAATAATTTTAGGGTTAATTAAACGAGAACGGGGGACGAGGTCACGCAATTCATATGTCTAGAATTAAGTTAATATATTGACTTTCAATTGATACTTATTTCATTTTTTTTTTTAATTGCCGTTATTGTGGGTGTTTCTTGGTGAGAAGGACTTGTCCGTTTTTGCGCATCTTCGAACTTGACCTTACCTTTTTAACGGAGTATTATTGTACCGAATTTCAATCCTCTAGCTACAATCGTTCTAGAGCTATAATCTAGAGAAAAAACAGATTGCCATAAAATGATTTCTGTTCACAACCCAATAATCGATATATGTTCCATTGCACCTATACAATGTATAATTCTTTTTTATCAGCACCCTTTCAAGGTATTGCAAACTTTTACCCAAACTTGATATAGGTACCCTAAATGCAGGGTATAAAAAGTGGAGTACACGTTTGCGCGGAAGAAGAAGTCCGCCCAACGAATGGTAATAATTATCCAAAACTGCCAAGAAATTTTTCCACTCACAACATGAGTTCTTAAAAAACTCAAAACATATACACATTTCAGGTTTTTACTAGTTAACTATACATTCAAGTAAAAAACAAATTGAACACATTTCTATCAGAATTTATCTGAAAATTGAATTACATTTTGTTTAAAATTGCCACATTTGCATTAAGGAAAACAAAATGATGGGGTTCATGAGGACATTGTAATTGAATTGGAAACGAAATAGGAGTTCAAATGTTTTCAAAATTCAAATACATTTGTACGAATGTGGAAAACGACATACTCTGTCCGCTTACGGGAGTAGTTCGAGAAATCAAATCAACATTCTAGCTTTCCAAATGGCAGAAAAAAAAAATTCGGTTCGGTGGAATTCTACAACTTTTCGTCAACTGGCGAGGAAAATTTTACGAAAAGAAAGTTACTTCAACGCTGAAAAAAACAGTATGAATTTTTAATAACGAAACTAAATAGTATACTTTAAGCTGAACAGGTATTAAAGTTCTAAACAAAACTGGTCGCTGAGAACACGGAACCGAAACGATATCATGTTTTTGTTTCTTACATTGAAAACAAATCAGAAATGGGCCACGCTGTGAGAAAACCTAATTCGAAAAAATATAGGAATGAACTTAGATGATTTATCGCAGCAACATTTTCAACTAAATGCCGTATGAAAATGTCAAAATATTTTGAAATGTGAAATGCTATTATAAAAAAAAAATGAAAAAAATTAAAAGCCAAGAAATTACTTCGTGTTATATTACAAAAGTATAATAAAGTAAATTAAATTGAGTTGTTTAACATAAACTAACAAATGAAATAAAATAAGTGACTACTGACCAGCGGCTATTGGAAGCTAGTTTCTCCCTGCACCAAATCAACGAACTCTAATTTTGCGGAACTTTTCTGAGGCGAACAACAAAAATCTTTGCACGAATTGAGAGGGAGAGAGAAATGAAAAATGTTTACGTGAAAACATTTTTGAGGTCGAAGTCCTCTTCGAGTTTTTATCATTGTGCGCGAACTTGCCTCGTTTTTTTTTCCATTTTTTCGGTTTTGTTGTTGGTTTTTTTTTTACGGTTTTTTTGCTTTGAAGGGTTCTTGAGAGCTTTTTCTCTGAAATCGATTTTTCTATAAATGTAGTGCACAACCAGTTTTATAAATATGTTAACTTTGATAATGTGGTAGACGTATGTATAATGTATAATATATATGTTCAATTTTTTACAGACATCTCGCAGGCAACCCCATTTTTCGTTAAAAATATATTTCAAAATGTATATGGAATGGTTTTATGAGTTATATTTTTTTAAAAAAATATTCGTGTCTGGAAGGCCGGATGCACACAATGAAATCAGTTGCAATAAAGAATACGCCACAGTTTGAGCAAAGTTATAAAATATGTTATGTAGTGGTGTATTGGAATAAGCGTTAATTCTGAGCAACATTTTTGCAAATTCTACGACTTTCCACAATAATTCCATGAAAAACCAATATTGAGTCGTTTTAAATGAAAGTTCAAAATGGTATAAGTCCATTTATTGATGAACTATATTGAAAGGTTTGTGTTTGATGCTCTATAAATATTATGGTGAATATTTAATGCTTCTCGTGATATTTAATAATATTGTAAATTTTGTAACGGTATTATGGCTTATCAAAAAATGCTGGTATTGAAAAAGATATATGTTATTTTAGGTGCAAATAAACTTATAAACCTTTCAAAAATAATTACAATCAGAAAAGTAATTCTGGTTTGCTTTCAAAAATGAAATAAGTCAATTTCGTTTTATTTTGAACAATTTTAATTATTTTGAATAATGAAGCGATATTTATTAAAGTACTAGCTTATATCTCCGGTTTTGTACGGGAAAGTTATATAATAACAGATTTTTTTTTTTTTTTGTAATTAATGTAATTTTTTGTAATGGTAATACATATTACCATTGCTATTTACTGAATTGTACTTTTATACAAAAACGATTTTGAAAATAATATACGCATTGTTTACTAATTTCATTTTTGTTAAATTAAATTTCTTCACCTCATGTTGATAGCAGCAAAGAATCGTTACTGAGTGCTCTGTGGAAGTACATCAAAAACAGATACTAGCAAATTCATTTTTAAAATTTAGCGTATGTTATTCTCTTACACACAAAGTTATTTAGATATTCATTAAATTTTTGTTAAAAACTCATATAACGGTACATAATCTATCTGATATATGCATATTGAACGTTTAGTTTAATTATTTTTTGTCTGCGATAAGTAGTTTAGAAGATTATCGGACTTTAATGCAAGTACGGCCATGTAAAATAATTTTACATGAAAAAACTGAAAAAAATTTATTTCACATCACCCGTATAACGGTTAAAATTATTACATCACAAAAAAAATTAAGAAAAGTAAAGATTTGTAGTCACAGTACTTGAAAGATCATCACAGGGTGTTAATTTTCTCGATTATTTTTTTTTTAATGCTTATATTTTTTTTTAATGCTTATTTTATTTTTCTGATAACTGTCATCACCTGGCCTATCACGTTTCCGGTTGGACATTGATTTACGGGACACCCTGACACCCTGTATAAAATACACTCGAACAGTAACTATGTAAAAATTTTCCGAAATTTCCGCCATGAGAGAGACTACAATAGGTGCATTTTTTCTCGAAATCTACCTAAAAGACCGTGTAAAAAAAGTTCCGTGCAACAATGGATTGTAATACGTAGGGGACTGGCGTACATAGTGGCGAAGCGTACAATGTAGCTCAGGGCCTTTTTTTGTGTTACTGTATTGGTAGATGAAATCTGTCCGGTATCATAGCAGCCGAACTTTGTCTAAATAACGAGCAAGCGTGCATTTAATAGGTCTCTTGAAAAAAATTATAAAAACCCATGTTTCAAGCTTTCTGTTAATTTGTTTCATTCCTTCACGATATTAAGTATTTTTAAGACATTTGTGAAAGCTTTGTAGACAAACATCTCACTTTGCTATTCTCTTTTAAGCAGCGCCATTCATTTTGCATTAATCTTCAATTTTTCTCATAATGTCCAATTATTTTTGAAAATAACAGAAAAATTTCAATGGTGGCGCACACGGTTCGTACAAAGTGGCGCATTCATTAGGCTTGTTCAATGACAAAGATGGTGTGGTTTTTAAATGTATTATACTTCTATTGCCCCTGTAGCGAAGAGGTATTTCGTACTTCCTTCTAGTACCGAGAAAAAAGCACGTGAAATGTACTAATATACAACAAACGCGATTTTTTTTGCCCTTTTTTGCTCGATATCAATAATGGAAACAGGTAGGCACTTGAAATATTCACAAAATACTCAGTTGTATTTTTACTTTCATAATAAATAATAAAATTAAAATATTTATAAATTTGCATTCATTGCGATTTCGAATATGATGATGACGCCGATGAAGAAAATATTGTTTTTGTAGCATTTTTTCACATACTTAATCTATTATTCTAATCAATGTTTGAAAACTATCGAATATCTATTTCGTTTACTTCATTTTCCCACACCGCTATTACATTTTTAATTGTACGTACGTGCGTACAATGTGGCTCAAGGAGGACTCTGCGGATTTGGAGCAATATTTCGGAAAATATCTAAAACTGAATACCTAATGAATCTTTAAGATTTCTATAAACTCAAAACTACAGGCAGTTTGTTCGCTAGCCCCCTATACATATAACAATATTTAACGAAAGAAAGATAATATGTACATATGTATTTAGTAAACAAAATCAACATTTTTGTATAAAAAAAGTTCCATAACTGACTGACAGACAACCAACCGACCAAACCGCTCTGAAACAAAAAAGTTGAAATTTTCCACAGAGGTTTCCATTATAATGTAGACAAGCACTAAAACCAAATTTTTTTTAAATTACACTCATAAGGGGGTAAAATAGGGGATGAAAGTTTCTATGAAACACGTGAAACAGAATTTTTTGAAATTTCACCCCTAACCAGGAAACCAAGCCGATAATGTGAATTTAAAAAAATTGAAATTAACATCAATCAACTTTGGACTTATAAATTGTGTGTCCTCGTCGCCCCGTTCTCCAGATATCTACGTTCCGCCGTAATTTTTAAGATCTTTGAACCAAATTTTACTGTTATATCTAGGCCTAATAACTCGGTTAAGTCCGTTAATGAGCAAAATCGTCGCAAGAGGTTGTCAGGAGAAGTTGAAATTTTGAAATTATATCTTGGCCTCTATGGAGTTTAGGGGGAAACTTTGTCTGCATAAATTAGAATACTCCCTATAAAGCTTGCGGTGACATCAACGACCCACAGAGGTTGTGGGGGGTTACGATTGGGGGTGCGTGTGGAAATTCGAAATTTTCAAAACCACATTTTGTGGGGGTATCGTTGAAAAGCTCTTGCCGACTAATCTATAAATCAATACCTAGTTTTTCTATATACATAATTCAATCAAAAACACTTCGAAATCTACCTCAGCCTGCAGGTCTGCCAAAAGGAATTTTTGTACATGATCTAGTAATTTTACAGATACAAAAACCCAGTGTTAAAACTCTGCCGTTCTACATTCAGGGTATTTCATAATGGACCTAAACCGATTATACTTTCTGTACTGGTTCGTTTACATTTACAAATATGACAAATATTTTTCCTACATGCTAAAAAATTCGCTTTTAATATATCAAAATCGTTCAACTTTTTCGCCAAACTGGAGAAAGTGGATGATTGGGTCTGGGATTGTATGCAATTTACTCCCTGGAAGCAGGTGTCCTTTTGTATCCTTTACAGTTTAAATATATCATTTGAGGATAAAGACTAAGCAATTGTTATTTTTTAGTACATACATCAACTCAAATATTACCTCTTACCTCCAATTTGGTGTTTTTTATTTATTTATTTCCCGAGGGGAGGGCGATCACCCCTTTCCCCCGTACCTGAATCCGCTAATGAATTTCACAAAATATTACGAAAAATACTATAAAGAAATTTTCTCCATATAAATATTGATGTTTCCAAAAAGAGTCAGAATTAAAATATAATGTCGATGAATAGTCAAAAATCATTTCAGGAGAAAATGCAGCTGTTTTGCGTAGACAGGAAATTGAAAACATTATCTGTTCTAACGCATATTTTACAGTGAGCCGCAAAAAATCTCTCAATGGAATTTGATTTCTAGATCCATTCTACGACATACGATTCATGTTTTCTTAGTGTTTGGAACACCGCTATTTTTTCTAAATATGTAACGTAATCGATAGTAAAAGTTCTAGAGTTCTCGCAATGGAGATCTGTTAAGGACATAGTTGCAATATAAAAGTAAGTTAGGTAACAGAATCCATGTGTATTTGGAATTGAGCGTAAGCGAAAGCTGCTTAATGTTCTTTTATTGTTCAGGGTTTTGTCCATTGGCAAGTAAACAGATTTCAGAGAGAATTCTATGATACAGTTCGGCTAAATTTTTTGAAATTTTGGAAAATTCGATTTGAAATTAATTTTTTATTTTATACATATACACCGCTTACGGCTAAGTCCAAGCTAAATAAAGTAAGAAAAAGACTTAATAATTAAAGACAACCTACGGATAGAAATTATACATATCTACAATAACAATATTTTTGAGTTCAGGATACTCGAATCTATCGGTTTTATAGGTTTTGGCCGGATTGCAATGAGACAAAAATTTCGGTCGTGGGCTCTCGTACAAATATTATTACGATTTCCTGCAGGCAATTTTTTTTTTCGACACATCGAAATAAATTACACTCACATTTTTAAAAAGACACAAGATGTTTTAAAAACTTAACATAATATGTTAAAAGTTTAATTAAAAATAAACCTACAGGTTTCAATATCATAAAACAAAGAGTTCATTTATAGTATTAACAGAAAAATATGTATTGATTTTTTTGTAATATGGTCACAAAACTTTGAAAAATTAAGAACGATTTTGCCCTTTTTCGTACAATATACGATAAAAATGCAAGGGGGTAATTTTGTGGCACGTAACATGTCTTGCCAAATGCGAATCGGATCATAGGTAGGTGTCGAATATGTTTTCAAGTCGTCAAAAGGGTTTTTGTTTTGACTGACTCAGCGTAATTAGATCCATTGAATTGTACAGAAAATGAAGCGATTTCTTTTTACAAAATGTTATTCCAAAAGTACGTAACAATGCATACAATTGAATAACATTGAAAATTTTATTCGTTCAGAAGTGACTTGCTGTAAACGAAATCATCGGAAATAAAAAAAAAAACTAAAGCAATATGTAAGTATAGTTTCTATATATCTTTTTCGTGGACGAAGGATTTTCGAAAAAATAATTTTAGACAAAATGGTGGATGTTTTAATTATTGGCTCGCAAAAGTGCGGTCTTTAGGGCGCTTAATTTGTTGTTTTTCTTCAATTAAAAAAACCTTCGTTCACGAAAAAATCATTGATGCACAGAATAAGTACAAGAAAGTTTTAAGTCGATTGCTTTAACAGTTCTAGTGAACAGTGTACAACTTTTTCAAAAATGTAAGTTCAAGAAAACCGCGTTTAAATTTTGCGGTCCAGTTATCAGTATTCAGTAGAGTATAATTCCCACGTTTCAATTCGCATAACTTTGTCGATTTTCGTCCGTTGGGCATGCAGTTTTTCAGAAAACATTTTTGAAATGGCGTACTTAAAGAATATTTAAAAACACAAAAATCGATTTTTCAAACTAGGCATAATTCGAGGCATAATCCCTTTAGTGGGCATAGAACATTTGAACTATTTTTTTCGATTGAGTGCACAAGCAACTTTCGAAACGATTAGATAAACTTTACTGGCATTTTACATACACTTAAACGAAAAATATTATTCAGATACGGGAAATTATACCAAACATGTCCTATGTATATAGTATATGTTTGTTCAGCATCAATGGAATGGAAGTTGGAGCTTCCAATGTTTACAATCTTTTGCAGTAACTTTTTTTCTTTGGCTTGATGAATATATTTAACAAAATAAAATATTTATTATTAATACTGGACAACAGTAGAAAATAATATTTCAAGTGTAAAAAACATCAAAAACTTCCCTCACAAAATAAATGTATTGGTATTGTTGAAATCAATTTAAAATGCTTCTTGAAACATCCATGAAGCTCCATGAACGAAAATGTAATATTATTCAGCGTATTCTATCTAGTGTGTGCCAAAATGAAAGAGGTAATAGATTTCAACTATAAAAACCAGAAATATGTAGAAGAGACAGTAACGACTGGTGATTAAATATTTAAGGTATGACCTGCCCAGCCGCCACTGATAAACCATTCCAACCGTGTTGGGCAGTTCCAGCGTTTTTCATAATTTCGCAGTATACATGGTATACACAATGTTAATTTTTTTTTCACAATGCAGAGATATCAAATTCATACTAAAAAGTACTCGCCCAATGGTCTTTCCAAAAATGCCAATCATTTGCAACTACCTCCCCCAACTTACCTCCCTGCAAATGTTTTGCAAATTCTGAAAATTCAGATTTCCCCCAAATTTTCTACGAAACTTACAGCTTGCCACGCCCCTTTTTTTACACTCCCCATCTTGTTACCTTTCAAAAAAGTTACAACATGTCCTGGTTGGGAAAGGATGTACAAAAACGTGTTATTTTGAAAACCCTGTCTCCCTGTTTACTATATTGCCCCGTAATTGGGAAGTTTGCATAATAAACTAGAATTACAATAAAAATAATTTAAAATATATTTTTATGACACATTGATAATAAAATTAAATTACGCTGGAAATATCTTATGCCAAGGTTATTGTAATTCGAATTATTGTCGCTATAATTCTGTGTTAGGAAGTGTTCACATCCAAGTAACAGATATAAATTTTACTATAATAAAAAACTTTTTGACAAAAAATTAAACCAAGGAAAAAAGAAACTGAAAAGCGAAAAATAAAATGAACCTTATTAGTCTTCAGCTCCTCAACTAATATAAATAACTAATTTTGAGTCGGCGCCAACCAAACAACGAAAATCATTAAATTACTTTAAAAAAATAAAACAGAAGAACGGAAAAATGCAACGTAAAATTTTGGTTTCACAATGTAGCAAAACCTGCTGCATATAACATTGAGCGAAAGATATATAACATTTCCTAAAAGTAGAGGAATTCACTTCTGAAAAGTGTTACGGATACAGGGTGTTTCGCTAGCAAGTGTTCCAACATACACCAATCGATTCCTTGAAGTGTTCTGATTAACTATTACCATGAGACATTTTGTCGTACAACCCCTCCTTCACCCCTTTTTTAAGGGTTGAAATTTTTCGTCTGTGCAGGGAGGCTAGCTCATAAAAAACGCTATAACTTGTGTTCGGAATACGGCAGACGGACAAACATGGTGTCAATAAAAAGTACGTATTATGGCCTTTCCAACAGTGTCTCATCTGTCTCGATCCGTCGGCAAATGTGGCAAATATGAATGTTCAAACTTAAAATTTTAAAAAATTTTGCTTAAAAATTTACATTTTTATACTTCGTCCTTAAAAATTTCCTGCATAACTAGGATATATTTTTTAAAAAAGCATGTACCCTTAAGTTATCTTCCAAATAAAAAAGGAATCATGCCAATATCTTTAGTATATCAAGAGTTGTTAAGATTTTTGTGGAGATTCTGCTAGATTTGGCAAAACTCCTGCTATACATTCGAAGTCGGTAAAGAGCAAAAGAACCCCGTTCAGCATCTAGCATGGGCACAAAAAACACGAACTAAAATGTTATATAACATTCGCTACATCTAACAAAATTATAAACCAATGTTATATAACAGGTTTTACTACATAGTGTAAAAGCGACTTAACATTCCAAAAATGCACTCTCCCCACAACCACTCGCAACGACGCACAGTGGGACGAAATCCCAAAAAAGTGGCAAAATTCAAAAAATTGAAGTATCGATTTCATGGAAATGAAGTGTAGAATTAGTACAAAACCGACTATCTAATCTTGACCAAAAAATGATTCTGCTCCTTATACCTACGTTTATATTCCACTGCAAAATAGACCCTTGCTCGAGCAAAAAGTGGCGTTTTTTTCAGAACAATTCGTAAAGTTTAGTTCGATTGGGTAGCAAAACTAAAAAAATGAACCAATCTGAAATGCAAAGAATGGATTCGAAAGCTAAAAGTAAATAGAATATTATCACTTATAATAAAATCTGGTTTAATAATTTATGTAGTAGCAACAACAATTTTATCTGTACCACAATTAGCATGAAATTTCAACCGAAAAATTTTAAAAATATCCGCAGTGTTCCGTGCTGAAATCTATTGCAGGTTATAGCTTCAACCCTTGTTAGATGAAAGAAAAAAAATGTCTGCCTTTAGCTGCCTTCCCGGTAGTGACGCAGGTTTTTGTTATAGAAGACCAATATTTCAGAATTCTGAACATTAAGGGATAAAACTCCTCTGGCTACCCCAATTTTTGATGATTTTTAATGGACACAGAATTTAATAAATATAATATTTGTTTATAGGGCTTTATAGTACATATCTTGAAGAGTACAAAAAAAAAAAACAGAACCAAATTCGACATAACCTTATGCAATATAAAAAGAATTTTCGAAATCGGATAACCCATTATAAAAGTTATGCGTGCTAGAATCGGTTAACAGGTAAAAATTCAGTGGGTGAAAAATCAATCATCCCTATTTTCCTACCCTTGGGGTGGAATTTTTTTTTTACATTGAAATGGGACCAACTTCGAAGTATATCCTATAAAATAAAAAAAGAATCATCAAAATTCAATGGGTGAAAAATAAATCATCCCCTATTTTCCTACCCTTGGGGTGGAATCTTTTTTCAAATTTAAATGGGACCAACTTCGAGGTATATCCCATGCAAAAAAAGGAATCATCGAAATCGAACTACTCCATAAAAAATTATGCGCTCATAAATAAAAAAAAAACCGAGAACCTCCTCCTTTTTTTTCGTCGGTTGAAAATGGCTAGATCGGGAGGAATATGGATCATAAATGAAAAACATATAGATGACTGTGCGTGGTTTTACGTTGAGATTATTAAAAAAAAATACCGAATTTACTTTTGAGGAATACGCTGATTATTTCCACATACGATTTAGTGCACACAAATGATAAAGCGGTTGTACGCGAATACCAAAGAGATTTCCCAATAGGGAAAGTATTGTAATCGTGCGAAAATTTGATTTTGAGATTTAGAAATTTTGTGTTTTTCAAGACTCTGGGGGTCCCTGAGCCAGAAAAAGTGTTTTTTTTTTAAATGTATGTGTGCGTGTGTGTGTATGTACGGGGAGCTACAGCCCAAACTGGATAACGGATTAAGTTTAAATTTGCCTAGAAGTTGGCATTTCACCCTGTAAGAGTTGCCCCCAAATTTCAATTTGATAGCCAAAATAAGAGCGGAGCTAGGAATCAAAAACCCTCCAAAATGGCGATTTTTCGGATTTTGCATGCTTTTTGCCGGGCGAAGCTGGAGGCCACAATTTACAGCCGTTCACAATGAAACTTCCCATAAACCTTAAGAAATTAATGATCTTCAAAATGCTTCAACCGTTTTTATATAAATAAAATTTATGGCAGTTATTGCAAAAATAGCGCGAAAATATTGAAAAATCGTAATTTTTTCAATGGTCGGTGTTGGACAAAGCCAGGGACCAGAGTTTTTTACCCTTTGTGCTGAAAATTTGTCAAAATGTTACTAAACAGATGCTCTTGGGTTATTTTTCACTAATTTTTTTTGCGTGCTCAATTCCAAAGGTAATAAATATACCAAAAAAATAAATAAAACAATTTGGTTTTACGTAAAACGATTATATATTCGTTATTAAATTGCACGAAACGGTATACAATACTTTTGAGCCATTTTGTACTATGGTTTTTGTTTATATAACTGTGTACGCTTGATAAGTTGATTGTGTAGGTATAATTCAAAAATCCGATCAATTACTGAATCGTTAACATTGAGAAGAAAATAGGGCATGTGAATTCCACTAAACTACATAATTTGTCAGCTATTTTACGTGCCCATGAATTTAAAACCATAACATACAGTACAAAATGATGCACAAGTTATTTCTTACCGTTTAATGCAATTTACTAACGAATATAAAATCGTTTTACTCAAAAAAAACATTTTTATTTTTCAATTTTTAGTTTCTAACTTAATAGAAATTACTATATTAAGCTTCGCATCTGATTATTTCTGCTAACGCTTCATTATTACAGACTCTCGTACCAGTTAATTTCGTGCAGTCCAGTTCCTCTATTCGAAGTCCTGCCAAATTTTTTTTGATTGTTTTCTAGTCCAAGTTGTTTTGTTTGTCCATTTTCAGCTGCATATTTTTGCTTGTATTGGTTTATTCTAATAATAAAAAGTTGGAATCAAGCACGAAAAAAAAATTATAATTCCCCCTAAAATTTTGAAATATTTCGTCAAAACGAAAAGACATGCGTCAATTTCAAAAAATAAATAAAAACTGAATAAAAAAAACATCCGTCCATCCGCCGTCCAAGCTTTTTCTGGAACCTACTGGAGATAAATCAATGACATTTGATTCAAAAATCGAGTGCCATCTGACAACAGTCCTCCCAGCTCGGACGGATGTCGAGGGGAGAAATTGAGGAATCAAATATATAAAAAAAAGATATTTCCGTAATTCGGTTACTGTTCGAGGTATATCCATAAAACTCGGCATATGCAATACTCCAATGTTATTCAATGGAATATTTTTCTCTGCATGACTTTAGCTCAATTAGTTTTTGAGTAATGAAATTTTGAATTTCGTATCACGTTATCTTATTCTTTGCACCTAAGAATAAAGAAAACAATAAATTTTATACATAGCTTTTAACAAGAGTTGCGGGAGTTCTAATCGAATTCCACCTCAGTATGTAATAAAATACTCATCGATACTGTTTTTTAAAGAATTCGTTTCTTCTTTCGACAAGTATCGTGCTGTAGGTACGAGTACGTAGTATTCTAGTGTGACGACTCAAAAAACTAGATATTTTGATTAATTTTTTTTAAAAAAAAGTTTCCTGTAACGGCCTACAGTTTTTATACCCCAGATGTAGGGTAGGTATATTAGTTTTGAGCAAACGTTTGTAACGCCAAAATATTTTTACATCAAAAATGCCGGATTTTTATAGAAAACTTTCATCCTCTATTTTACCCCGTTAAGAGTTAAATTTAAAAAAAAAACCCGGTACACGTGTTTATTTTTTTCTTACCAAAAGGCCAAATACTAATTTTTATGAATTTTTACTACAAAAACGGCAGATTTTCATAGAAATTTTCATCTCCAATGTTACCCCCTTATGGGTTGAACTTCGAAAAATCCTGATACACATGTTTCTTTATTTCTAACAAAAGATCGAATACCAATTTTTTTGAATTTATTACATCAAAAATTCTGGGCTTTAATAGACATTTCATCCCCTTATCTTACCCCCTTAAGTGTTGAATTTAAAAAAAAAACCGATATACGTGGTTCTTTATTTCTAACCAAAGGCCAAACATCAATGTGTATGGTATGAATGTTTTACTTAAAAATGGTGGATTTTCATAGAAACTATCATCTCCTATTTTACTTCCGTCGGGGTTGAATTTCAAAACATCCAGTAGATCATTATGATATACGTATTTGATGGAAGTACAATGAGAAAAAAGTATTGTATTTTTTATTAAAATACTTATACATAAAATTAATGTTTTTTTATTTATTAACTACCCGGTTTCTTTACATGTTTTTTATTATTATTTTTTTTTCTTTTTTTCTTAAATTGTTATACAAAAAAAAATTTTTTTTTTTTTTGATTTTTTTAAAATAAAATTTTGAAGTTTCTTTAATTTTTTTCTAATTCTTCTTTTGACTTTTTCGTCAAAATTGACTTCATATTCCATCTTCTCACCCTAAAAAACAAAACCCCACATGCCCAAGTGCACAAAAACTTTAAAAATGCCTAGTTTTACACCCCTTTTTCACCCTAACACCGCAGGGTGTATTCTGACCAAGAGCTGCCGAGCTTCAGGACACAGCGAGGGCCCAAATGTAGCCTATGTGCGAAGGAACGATTTTTTTCGACCGGAAATTAAGGCAGATATCGCTGACACGGCGGACATTGCATTTTTGGACTCTACGCATCTTGAAACGTAAAACGTTAAACATTGAGGGGGTGTTAAAAAAAAAATTTCCGAACCGATTACAAAGGTGTATTATTTAGAGAATAATAAACCAAAAGCGATGTGTATACCAGTAACACTTCGAAATTATTAATATCCCCGTAACTCCCAAACGGTTGAGATTGGTCCTCGACCTCCGCCCCACATAACCCACATAACTTTTTCATTTTCTAGATTAGACCTATCACCCCTTTTATTTTGACAAACGCTTAGTAGGAACTAGAAAACCCTCTTATGTATTAATAGATAATTGTATACTCTTCATTAGAACTGCAAATTCCAGCAGGAAATACCAAAAATTTATTGCAATATTACTTAAAAAATATAATTGGAAAAATCTCAAATTTTGTTTTCATTGGAATAATTCATATTGCAATTTATTTGGTCTTCTATAAATCTAAAAAAAAAAACCCCATGAGTCTCAAAAACTTTATGGAATCTCAGAGACTGAACGCATGCGTATAAAAATCTTGGAGAACGTAAATGAAGCAAAACAAAATCAACTGGAAATTGGAGTAATTTGAATGAAACAATTCCTTCCTCCGACTTGCAACTCATCATGCACTTCTTTAGTTCTTTCACAAAACACCCAATTTGAAGTGAGAAAAATTTTGATTTTCTGTTTATTTGTAACTCAATTCACTTAAATTGTGATTGACAATAGAAAAATTAATAATTGAGTATTTTCCCGTTATTTATAAAGTAATTTCAGCAGCAACAATCTGGTTCTGTTAATAATAGATAACTCACCTCTTGATCACTCTCTTCCGTGGTTTGTTTTCGTTTATTATGATTACTATTTTTATTAGTCACAATGTTTGTTTCTAGCGCACGATAATAAATTATGAATTACAGGTCAAATTTCGAATACTCAATCACCACAATGAACAAAAAATGCGATGGATCGAAGACACATTGGGCATGATGTTGTCAACTTTTCTCGTTCTTTTGCGCCCCAGGCACCGAAATGTACGTCAAACTTTCCGTAACGAGCCCGTGGCTTATGACTTTAATTTTAATATATTGTTTTTCAGTAGATTTTTGTATGATTATGTGTAAACTGCATATAACCGAGCCACCGATAAGAGGCGCAGGAATATTTACTCTGGATAATCGAACAGGTAAGGGTAGCGGTCGGAAGTAAAAATGCGACAAACCACAACAAAACTTTTGGCCACCATAGCACTTCCTTGTATATTATACACGATAGCACAGTTTTCACTTCACTTCAATGTCAGATTAACAAGGTGGTTGTCGGTCTTCTGCAACCGCGACGGTGATACATTTGCCGAATAGGAACACTGCTGTTTTTTGGCCGAAGGTGGGGGCCTCGTTCAAAAACCAAAAAAGAACCCAGAAGAAGTTTTGAAACGAATTGTATCTAAGTCAAAGAATGAAAATGGAAACTTTTCCCCAGTATTTTAAGAAAAACGTTCACAAATTTTATTCCTGTCAGACGAAACGCGCTGCGGCGCAATGTTTATTTCATTCACGCGTGACTCGTGATAAAACTACTCCGTTACCCGATCCATGAAAAACAATTCCGTAAAAAAATGCTTTAACGAAAAACAACTGAGAAAGCGGTTTAACTAAGCAACTTGCAATGAAAGCACGAAAGCTTTCGTGCAAAGGATTCGTCAAAGCTGAAAGCACTATGAGAGCGAATTCGTAATCCGTTTTAAAAGGAGAGAAAAAGAAAATTATTTGCGGATATGAACTATGAATTTATATTGTTATTTGTATAAATATAATATAACAAGTAATTTCTTTTCAATTTCCCCAAAAGCAATTTATTTGTATTTTTCATAAATTACAATATACAAAGAGAAAACGTCAGATTGCATTTGGAACTTGTCGAATGTTACATGGTAACGCTGGATATTCTTATATTTGGAGCGCGTTCAAAAACTTTACCATAGTCAACTACGTGGTAACGTGCAGAACGTCATTTTACTTCAGAAATTATGCTTTATCACCGCAGTTTTTGAACGGCCCATAATTAACTAGAAGATTGCTGTCAAAAAACAGAAACAGCAATCATTACTTGTCTCTTTTCCTCACGTTAGTGTTGGGTAAATTTTTCAAGAAAAATGTTTAATTTTATTAGCGTTATTAAAAATATAACTATTTTTATTACAGTTGTTTAGTGTTTTGTATTATTTTATAATTATTTAAGTAGATGTATGTTATTCTACTCTATTTTAAAGCGTTGAGGTCTCAGAAACTTGCAGGCAAAAAAGTACGCAAACAGACCTATTACCTCAAATTTACGAAAAGCTACCATCTAGCGGAAAATAACGCAAAACTGAAGAGAAACATTATGGGCTTTAACCAAAGTTGAAAAGTTCATTGTGGTTACGTTTTCATCTGTCATAGTGACAGCTCCGTTTATTGAAAAATGTGTTGAGATAAGTTGGGCTTTACTGCTAGGGAGTTGCTAAAAAATAATTTCTGATTAGTTAAAAGGTTAGTATAAGCAGTTAATTAAAGCAATTCGTTGCATCGTACTGAATACAATTAAAATTTAAGGCAAAAGGTTGTCATTTTCTGTGCGTCTTTGGCTTTACCTGATCAAGTTTGTTTCCGCTAGATAAAATCAGCAGAAAATGGTTAAACTGTACTCTCTAGCTGTGTTCTTCAAAGGACCTCTCGAGTCACGATTATTGAAAAGTTGTTATGAGCTACAGTCATTTTCGTTCTTCCAACGGGGCGCTGTCCAGGAGTTCATGGGGTACGTTTCTTTACATTCGGTTCTATACCTAAAATATGTTCTATATATTTACTCTAAATAAGATTCGCAGCGAAGACAATTGTAGAACGAACAGCCACAGCGTGCAGGCAGTCTGTGAAACAAGATGCGTACATGTGTCATGTTTATGTACGATCCGATAATTTAGCTGCAGTTCTTATCGCTGATCACGAATACCCGCAAAGAGTCGCTCACACGCTCCTAACCAAAGTGATGGACGATTTTACAGCGAAGATTCCACGGGAACAATGGCCCACAGGAATTGATTCAACTGTTGATTTTTCAAATTTACCAGCTTACCTTGAAAAATACCAGGATCCAAAAGAGGCAGATGCCCTCATGAAAATGCAGAGCGATCTCGATGAAACAAAAATTATTCTTAAAAACACAATTGAAGCTGTCCTGGAACGTGGTGAGAAACTTGATGACATGGTTGTTAAATCCGAAAATTTATCGCTTCAAAGTAAGGCCTTCTACAAAACTGCAAAGAAAACGAATTCATGTTGCAGTTTCAGTTAAAATAAATTAACATTATCAATTCCCTTTTTTTTGAATTCCTGTTTACATAAACTGATAGATGTACACTTTCCAAAGAGATTATTGCTCTTCAGAAAGACTGAATCATCACATGATATTTAAGATTGTTTCGAAGTCGTGATTTTTGTTTTGTAACAAGAAAAATAGTTCGTTTATATACATAAATGTCTAGTTATTTCTAATAATTGAGGGCTTTTTGTTTCATTTTTGCAGCCACTGAAAATTTTATTCAATAAACCTTGAATTCACACAAATACATTTTTGAATATAAGTTCACGGAACTCGCGTGTCCTGCTATTGGAAACAATTTACAAAACGAAATTAATTTTTCTTAAGTGTATTTGAACACAAAAATTATAGTTTTTCAATTATACTTCTACATGTATTCTTTCTGAAAGCTCAATATGTAACAGTATATTTAAAAATAAATCGTTAATTAAATATGAATGTATAGCCAAAATTGGGAAAACCAAATTTAAATAGTTTTGATCAAACCATTTTTCATGTGATTTATTTAAGAATTTCACCAATGTGTAATCTTTAAGAGTCTTAAGCTCTTAAGTAGGGCGATTCTCTTGAATTAGATAAACCTAGAAAAACAAAACACAATTCTGTGAAATATACAAATTCTTAGTTCTGTAAAACTGACCAGGTTTAATGGGGGTTTATTTGTAGTGAATGGGGTCGACTGGTGCGAGACAGATATGATGATTTTTCTTAATTTCGGAGTTAAAATTGTGAAACCAGACAGAAAATTTATATGTACCGTTGTGAAGTTATAATGTAATTTTTTGTAAAATATCTGAAAAGAATACGGGATATAAGTTAATTCCATTCCTTATATACATATTGCCGTACACAATTTTTCAAAAATTACTAATTACTTATTTTCGTTGGAGATTTACGCGTTAATTGTTGTAAAATTGGTCAAATTTTTTTTGCATTTTACGTCGTTTTTGCTTATTGCAGTTGCACTCATCCGCGTTTGAGGTAGTGTGCTGTAAGTTTATAAGAGCCTATTTAAATTAGTCAAAAATTGCGATAAAAGTGACATATTCGACCTAAAAAACCAATTGCAACTGTTAAAAGTATTATTAATATGTTAAGGAGAAGGCTTTTGTTGAAAACTACTAAATTCATAAATAAATGCTATGTAAAAAAATGGGGTTTATATCTTAAAATTATTTGATTCAGTCATAATGGAGTTGAGACTTATCCAAAATATTTTAGAAATAATTTCGCTTTACGGGGTCCATGCAGGCAGTGTGAAAAATATGTATTTTCAAGTACTTTTTATTTAATAAATAATATCACGTTCATTCGCAATTCATCCAAAATCAATAAAAAACCAACTATAAATAATTTATCAGTTGATCTAAAGTCAAATCGAAGGTTTTTGTTTTTTTTCCGAATTTCGCAAAATGGCGGCATTTTGAATTTATTTTTTTAGTTTTGAGGCAAAATTTTCTGCTTAATTGTTTATAAAACTAAAAGTTTTGGTCAAAAAAGGAAAACCTTCGATTCGGCTTAAAATTTAATGCCTTCAATATGCTGTATAAATTTCCTCAAAATCCATCCACTGATTTCTCAAATATCGTCGCCAGCGTTTCCGAAAACATGGTTTTGAGAAAATCGTGTAAAATCAGTCGACTTAGTACCTTTAACCTTAGTACTTAGTAATTTGAATTTTTTACAAAATACCCTTGATATATCTTTAACAAAAAAAAAAAAAAAACCTTTTTTGATTTTTTGAAAACTCTAAGTGCACGGACCCCTTTAGCGGTCAGACCACTGAATGAATTCCTATTTCGCCCATCACTGCAGACTAGTGGAATTGTTTTATAGAAACAATATTTTGCATATTCGATTTTTCATCAAAATCATAATAATATGGCCCTGAGTTATTTTTGGAAAAATTGGAAAATGTCTTAACAGTAAACAAGTTAAAAGTATGAGATGTATAGCCTCAATAAATATGCGAATCAAATATAACGGCAACGGTTATTATATTATATTATATTATAAAAAAAAAAGAAGTGGATGGTTGATTGAAAATAGTCGAGGCTATTGCAAGATTGCAAATTTATTAGGGTTCATGACCCCTGGACCCCAAAAATAACCTTCGTTCGCATGTTTATATTTTTATTGTATATATTTTATATATATTATATAACGCATTTTACAGCGTTCTTAGAGACACGATAACTGTTGTAATGTTGAAGATTTTTGAACCAAATTTTATTATGGTTTTCTTAGGGTTAATAGCTCGGTTAAGTTCGTTAATGAGCAAAATCGTCCCAAGGGGGTGGTCGGGAGAGGGGGTTGAAATTTTGGAAAAAATTATATCTCGGTTCCTATGGAGTTTAGGGAGAAATTTTATCTGTATAAATTAGAGTACTTCCTATGAAGATTACGGGGGGCACCCCCATTCAGGGGTTGTGGGGGGTGGGAATGGAAATTCATAATTTTCAGAAGCGCGTCTTGTGGGATATCGTTGAAAAGCTCTTGATGAGTAGTTTATAAAACAATTGAAAAAAATTACCCCAAAAAATGCAATGAAAACTACTTCGAAATCTTCCTCAGCCTGTAGGCCTGCCGAAAGGGATTTTTTAAAAAGCGTTCACCTTCCGCGGTTGAGCTGTCTCAGTGACTAAAAAAAAGTTTTGGTGTCGATTTGTCCAATCGTGTACCCGCACGTGTACAATTTGTTTAAATCTACAGTAGCTTTCTTCTAGTGAGTTTCGGAAACGGAAACTCTATTAGGCTCAGTTTCATTACAAACGTTGCTACAAAAACTTTTTTTCCTGGGAGGAAAAAATTTATTTTATAGGACAACTTATATCATATTAATTTCTTTAGGATTTATTATTCTTTGGACAAATTCATCTATTTTTATCGATTTTTAAAGAACATTAACGGTTATTCAGAATCCATTTTTTTTAAAGGCTGGGGAGACCCTTAATTAAACGCCCCACGAGGGCTCATTTCCCCCGAAATAAAGTCCTGGGTTCACCCCTGGTGAAGGTTTTTTGAGATTCGCTCACCGGGGAAAGACTTTCAGCTGGTAAATGCATCTAATGTCGATGCTGCAATCCTCAGCTAAGTGCAGCACTGAGTGCATAGCGAGTGGCACTGCATTGACTGTAGGACGTAGATATCCCCTTCACCTTCTTCGAGTAGACACGCGTCGCTCTTCCCCTCCGCCGAGAGACCCCAAACGATAGTATGACTATGGCCAGGGATTCTCGCAGCGCAAAGCCGCGGCTAGTGTCTATCCATACTGCATCTAAAATTAAACTTTTGCGGTTGGCAGACCAGCAGGGTAAATTTCGCTGCTCTCCCGTCCGCCAGAAAAATGTCTGATCCTGCGAAAGCTTAAGAAAATTCGTGGAAAATATTATTATAATTTTTCCAGAATACTTTTTATGCATTTCCGTGGTAGCTGTTGTGCACGTTAAATAGCTTGTTTTTAATTTGCGCGGGTTTCGTGAGTCCTTCAACTGGGAAAAAGTCGAGTGAGGCGGCAAATCGCCGGAAGTTCGAAAGTGAGTCCGATGTTCATATTAAATTCGCCGAAAAATGGCTGTGTATCAATGTCCGCTGCATAAAACTTCTTCCAAGTTTACAAATCGCCTGGATTACATAAACATATTAGGAATGAAAAGTTAAAAGTCAAAACCAAGTGGAGTGAAAAAAATTCCAAACATGTCAAATTCATGGGGCTGTAGTGGATTCTTCTCCGCTTCCGCGAGCGGTTTTATTTTTGGAGTGTGGTCCTGCTGTGATACGATTATCTGCTTGGTCCCGCGTTCGAGCATGCACAAACCGCTCGGTTACGGCCCTCCCCCCGCCTTTCAGAAATTTTTATTTGCTTTCTAACGAGACAAGTGCCTCGCGTGGATACTGAATATGCGCATATGTGAATGCACAGTGCACACTAACCCAGTTTTAAGATAAACCCTTTCGCAGTTTATCTGCATTTGCCATTGATTAGGAGCGAGAGAATTTCCTTTCAATTTTACGATATTTTTATTGTTGTTCAATTAACATCATTAAGAAGTTTAAAATTTGGAACCAGAGGTGATCAAGGAAGATATATTATGGATTTCGATCACTTTGAGGACCCAAAATTGCCCTCGAAAGTTTTATTTATTTATTTATTTTTTACTTATCAAAAAATATAATATATAATATAATAATATTATATAATATACTTTATATACTTACATACATACATATAATATAAAGACATAATTATAATAACTTACTTACTTATTGGTTATCACCAGAAACTTTTGTTTTTTTTTTAATAAATAACAATTCTTACAGTCATCGAAAAATAACCATTTTCAGTTCATATATTATTAGGTAGCAATAGGTAAAGGATCTTATATTTCACTTTACGAATGCATCAAGTTGTTTTGTGTATAGTTTACTCATGGAATGAAGTGTAGTCATCAAAATTCAAAAGGAATATATAATATGTATATTATACATATTATGGATTTACCTTGATTACCATTACACGGTTTATAGTTTTATACAAATGCTAATGCAAAAAAAAATAATAAGGATAGTTCTTATGCTCACATTCGCTAGCTATCTGTAGATTGTAGAATCCTTTTGCTTCCTGCTCTTATAGTGGACATTCGAAGGGGAACAATGGTGCACATACACTTATCCGCCGCCGACTATCGTCCTAGCCGTCAGTCCTCGACAACGGCCATGGCTGACATTGGCCGCACACTACTCGGCCGCGGACTGTCATCCAGGACTGATGGAATGACCGCCAGAAATAAATCATTTTAAAAACTTGACCGTCCACAGTTCGCAGTACATACATTCGGCCATCGCATACGGCTGTCAGTCTGACGACAGTCCGCGGCTGTTCAGTGGAATTGAATAAGGAAATAGCGATTTTCTGCGGCGCATATATCAGAAACTTGAAGATACGGAAAAACAACTTTATAAAATACTTTTTCTAACAAATTTTGTCAGATTTGATTTTTAGGTAGATTTCGATGAAAATTCTATCTATTGAGATCCATACCATGTCACGACTTTCGAAAAATTCTTTCATAGTTTTTCGTTTCGTGCGTCCCTGAGTACGAAACCACCCCCCGTTCGAAAGTTTATATATATATATATATATATATACTAGCAGGTCTACCCGTTTTCACCCGGGACGATGAAAATCATAATATAATGTACATCATAGTACTTTTTGAATTTACAACTGCTCCCAAACGCGACACATTTTACATAGAGCCGTTTCCCGTAGGACGGTCAAAAAAATAGTTGTTTAGTTTTCTTCGGTCAAGGGTGGTTTTGGGGAGTTGAATTAGGATAAAAGTCGGTAGTTCTTATTTAACTTTGTTTCGAACCAAAAAGCTATACCAGTTTTTATGATTTTCTTACTTCAAAAATGGGGAATATTCATAGAAACTTTCAACCCGCAGTTTACCCCCTTAAGGGTTGAATTTCAAAAAATTGTGATACAGGTATTTCTTTATTTCTAACAAAAGGACAAATACCAATTTTTTTGAATTGTTTACATCAAATATGGCGGATTTCTAACCAAACTTTCATCCCCTATTTTACCCCTTTAGGTGTGGAATTTCAAAAAATTCAGCCTTAGTGCTTGTTAGGCCTTAGTGTTGCAAAAATTTCAGTTTTTTAGGTCCAACGATTTAGTCCGTGCGTTGTCTGTCAGTCAGTTATGGGAATTGTTAGTGTAGGTATAGTTGATCTACCCGACTTTACACGGGAATGCTTTATCATCACTATTCAATATCCGTGCTTTGCTACGGTGTTCCACAAAGTAAAAATATTGGGTATATTTAATAAGGTGGATTAAAAATTTGCAAAACGTAAAACATTATTCTGCACATTTATTGTCAATCAAACCGTCATTTACAATATACATATATGGACAAAAACCCTTTGTTCCCACCACGTCCCTCGGGTAATGGTATATAGGCTTATGAGGTAGACGTAGCCAGTCATTTGATCTTATTTAACGTTGTCTCTTGAATGTTTTCATTTTTTTTTTGTGCAGAATACTTCTATATAAACCATCATTTCCGGTTATTGTCCACCTCTATTTTGCAGTTTTAGCCCGTTTTCACCCCTTAAAAGTTGAATTTCTCTGATTCTCTGCGATCACCTATTAGGAAAGTTGTAGAAATATTCCAAATTTCATGGAAATCGGTGCTGTGGTTCAAATTCGTGCTTATGTCTAAGACTGCAAAGTCAATTTACATTAATGGAATGGGTGATGAAAATGATTGTTCGCAAAATGTAATTAAATTCGCTTTAAAAAAATCTATTCTCAAAAGGTACTACCTTTTTTTACGAAAAAAAAAAAACAATTTTAAATTTATTAGATTTCACTGTTTGGGCACAACCGTACACTGTGAAAAATCGAATCATTGAATTGAGTGTGAATAATCGAATCATCGAATCGAATCGAGCTGTCAAACGACAGGCCCGCCACTAACACCATCTGGTTGTGAAAAGTGCATTCTCATACAAAATGCAAACCACGATTTTTTCGATTTTCCGGCTTTCCCTTTGAGTTTTTCTAAATTTTCTTTTTTCCTAAACCACCCCTATATTGAGACAAAGCAAACTAAAAAAGAATCATTCAAATCGGTCGAGCCGTTGTCGAGTTTTTGCGAGACTAACGTAATGCAATTGATTTTTATATATATAGATATATATATTAACAACGCTATAGCGGCCGTATTTTTGAAGATATTGGAACCAAATTCTAATGTGTTATTTCTGGAGAGAATCTTTATTAGCATAAATGAGAGTATTCTCTATGAGCTTAACGGTGATACCACCAAATTAAGGGTGGGTAGGGTTCCAGTGGTTCTAAACCACGCCTTGTGGGGTATCGTTGAAAAGCTCTTGATGAGTAGTTTATAAATCCATAACTAGTTTCTCGATTTTGAAATAAATGACCCCAATAAACGCAATCAAAACACTTCAAAATCTACCTCAGCTTGTAGGCCTGCCGAAAGAGATTTTTGGTTGTAAGATCAACCGTTTTAGAGATATAAACGTTAGTTATAGACCTTCTTGCTAGGACAGGGGACTTTTAGTATATTTACCTCTTAGTCCAAACAAAATTCTGAAGTCAGTTTTGCCGCCCAAAGATTTTCCACCTAGACCCCTCTTTGAGCATTCGTTGACTGGACTAATATATATATATATAGAATAGATATTCTTTGGTCAAGGATTCTCATACTCATAAAGTCATGTCTTATACTACGTATTACTGGAAAGAGATATTCAGAATTTGTCAGAAGCAACTCACGTCTCACTGGGACTACATAAAAGTAGCTCGTTGGAGTCAAAACTCGAATTGGTTGAAAAAGAAATGAATCGTGTTATAATATATAGTTTGTTTTCTGTTTCCCTAAAACAAACTTTTTGGAAAATGTTGCTAAGGCTTAGCCGCATTAGCACCTTTAAGGTGTAACTAATGTTTCCGTTTTAACCAAATTTAACTTTGTGTTCGAAAACCAAATTTTCTAAATAATTTTTTGTTTTTTCATTTAGACATATAAAACGATTGTCCGATCAATTTACACACCGCTCCTACCAAAATGGATCCCGAGGCATTTCTGGACATGGCCAATCAGGTCATCAAGCTCAAAATGTTTCCATACTTCGACATTGCGTACAGTTTGCTTGGTGCCTTAAGCGTACGCGAGGATTTAGGTGCAGGCGCACAATCCTTTTCACGAAAGCATCCTTTGGCGTGTTGGCTTTCAACAATGCTTGTAATTTTCTCGGGTGGAATGCTCACCAATGGTTTGTTGGGTGAACCGATTTTAGCTCCCCTCAAAAATTCTCCTGAATTGCTTGTTGGGACAATCGTTTGGTAAGTATGTATACCTCATCAAAATATCATTCAATACAACATTACATTTTAAGGTACATTGTGTTTTATACACCTTTCGACATCGGGTACAAAGTAGCAAAGTTTCTTCCCATAAAAATAGTAGCAAGTGCCATGAAGGAGATTTATCGAGCTAAAAAGGTTTACGACGGGGTCAGTCATGCAGCTAAATTGTATCCCAACGCCTATGTTATAATGATCGTAATCGGCACGCTGAAGGGCAATGGAGCAGGATTTACGAAACTCCTGGAGAGGCTGATCCGTGGTGCTTGGACCCCCACTGCAATGGAGTTTATGCAGCCCAGCTTGTAAATGCTTCCATCGATCACTAACTGAACAACTAAACAAATTTGTTCCTTTTATTTTAGCTACACCAAAGCATCTCTTGTAGCATCCATTATTTTCGTCTTGGATAAAAAAACTGATTTGATTTCGGCTCCACATGCTCTTGTTTACTTCGGAATCGTTATCTTCTTAGTGTACTTTAAGCTTTCATCGATTCTTCTGGGTATTCATGATCCTTTCGTTCCGTTCGAAAACCTATTTTGCGCAATATTTTTCGGTGGAATTTGGGATAGTTTAGCAAAAATTTTGGGACGTGGTCAAGCCAAAGAGGGGGATGCAAAAGATGTGAAGAAAACTAATTAAATAATCTGATTTTAACTGATGACAGAAATGCAACTTTTGATGAAAAATTTTCTTCAGTGGATTCGGTACAGATTTATTTTTCGCAATACTACACACTGTACCGCACTAGCAAATAATGTTTGTATGTTTATAATTGTTATAAATTATTTTGTTATCGCTCTTCAAAAAAGACATTAGTGGGTAGTGTCTGACTTGAAAAGAGATGAGAAATTTTACGTTATATTTATTTTATTCAATTATTTTTTAAATTTGTAATGGTTTTGTAAAGATCAGTCAGATGGCATTAAATATGATCATAATTGATGATCATATTTAATGCCATTCATCATGTTTTTATTATCAGAAAGAGAAATAAATTCTAAGACACAAAAGGATTTTCCACATGTTTGTTAATCTGCAGTTTGTGTAAACTTCAACAAGTGCAACATTTGTTGGGTCAGTTAATGTGTGTTCAATGAGTTCAATTTACGATCCTAGGCGAGAAATAATTTCGGCACTCATCGACTCTTCTAATTTACCACCCGAATCAATCTCTTTTATCATACGATTAAGCATAGAATTTCAAGTATTGTTTTGTTTTAGTCTAATTTGAAAAATCTATATATATAAAAATTAATTGCCTTGCGTTAGTCCCGCAAAAACTCGAAAACGGCTCGACCGATTTGGATGATTCTTTTTTGTTTTCTTTGTCTCAATATAGGGGTGGTTTAGGAAAGAAGAAAATTCGAAAAAGCCCAAAACCAAATCGAAAACAATCGATATTTGCGTTTTGTGTGAGAATTTGCACTTAACATCACCAGATGGTGTTGGTGGCGGACCTGTCGTTTGCCAGCTCGATTCGATTCGATGATTCGATTATTCAGACTCAATTCGATTATTCACACCGTGCTTTGTTCAAACATTTGAAAAACGTGCACACGAATTTGTACACAAAAAACTATCAAACCAAATTGCTCATGGGGTGAACGCGATGACGCGCAAAATAGCGCAAGTGCGAAATCATTGGTATACCTTATGTTCCTTGTGTCATGAGCGGGTAGAGATATTGAATGATCTAACAAATAATTACACCCCTGAAAACCATGAATAAACTCTTTCTTATAATTATATTGCTTCGATCTACATAGGAACGAGAAAAAACTCACCATATTATTTAAACACTAATATGTACAATTTCATATTGCCTTCACAATTTTTTTTCTAATGCCTTACATTTTGTAGTGGTTGCGTATGGTGGCGACAATTAAGAAGAAGATTGTGCGGCTTTTTTTGACATCGATGACATCGGTACAATTCCTAGTTAAATCAAATTCGCAGTTTTTACAAAATGAGTTTTATTAATCCTTCTACAACAACAACAACAACTGTTTCCTCATTTTCGTTTGGAACTCCAGGTACTACTAAAATAATTATTGAAAAGCAGAAATTGGGAAATATTTGCAATTGTTCTGCTAAAAACCATAATTATAACAACAAATACCTAAATACAGTACATTTATACTTCCCAATTTTGTTCTGTTGCAGTTGCCCAAACGGCGCCGCTCTTTGATCATAATGCGCCAATGACTACAGCGACCACTGCTCCCACAGCTCCGACAGCTACAACGCTCCCAACGCCCGTGAACCAACCTTCCTTCGGTTTTGGAACAGGACAATCATCCTTTAAATTACCAAGCGGGAGCTCTTCTTCTACCTCGTTGGTTTCTCTAACAACTGCTTCCAGTGGCACTGGCACTACACCTTCGTTGTCGCTTTGTAAGTTATTAGAATTTCCACATTCGGATCTTGCTTGTAAGCGTTTTTAAATTCACTAGTTTCATCGGAATCCGTCAAGGACTTCTCATTCGCATCCTCGCCGTCTTTGGTGCCTCCCAACCAAGCAAGTAGCACTCAACAGCAGAGCACTTCGCTTACGACGACGCCCAGTGCAGGTAATAACGTTGTAAACCAATTATCGGTCTGTAAAACTGATGGTATTTTTGTTACAGTGAAAAAGTCCTCGGTCATGAGTCTCTCCACAGCTACGAAGTAGAATTGAACTGTTCGAACGTAATTTGACAAAAATTTTAATCTATTTTCGTTTAGAACAACCGAATCGGGTGATGCTAAAAAAGGAGTCAAGTACAACTTTACGCAGCTTGATGAACAGATCAATAAATGGACATTAGAGCTTGATGAGCAGGAGAAGCACTTCATAAATCAGGCCACACAAGTCAACTTGTGGGACAAGCTTCTAGTGGCGAATAACGACAAAGTGAGTCTGAACTTGATTCACTTGTTTATTTACTTGTTCTCAAATGTTTAGATAACCACATTGAGTGTCGCCATCCAAGAAGTTCAACGAGAGCAGGATATTTTGGAACAAGAGCTAGAATTCATTAGTACGCAGCAAGTGGAGCTGGAAGAGTCTGTACTTTCGCTGGAGAAAGAAATTCACACAATTCCATCAGATGTAGACAGATCGCAATTGTAAGAGCATGCAGTTAATAATCTTAGAACAAATAATGCTATTATATTATTGCACTTGCAGATACAATCTAGTAGAAAACATGGACACACAACTGAAGCAAATGGCAGAGGATCTGCGGGAGGTTGTAGACTATCTCAATGACGGCAATAAATCCCAAGATATGAATGACCCAGTACTACTTAAGTTTTAAAAAGAATCGAGTGTTAAACATTTTTCTTTCTAGATGGTCCAAATTGTCAGCATTCTCAATAGTCATATCACTTCTCTACAAATGATAGATTCATCTACCTCCGATCTGACAACAAAGCTTGATAACATTGCAAAAATGCACGAATACTTCAAGGCCAAGTGGCAGAAATCGCTCAGGTCAACGTACTTCGATTAAGTTAATGAATGTAATCAAAGTGTTATAGAGCAGGCGCTGGAAGGAATTGGAGTCAGCGGATGTTCTGCTTGGACTCAGTAGAAACGGTTTCTGCCCGGAATACATTGTGCATACTCACTTCTCTCTAGTGCGCGCTCTATTGTGAAGCTCAACGTTGATTAATAAAAATAATTGATAAGATAAATATGGCTTTCAAACTCACTGTTCCTGGAAGATGCGTAGAACTCTGTAATAAAACAAAATGAAAACATTTCATGGAGCATATTGAAAAATTATTAACTGCGTGCAATCCGAGTACAAAGTATTGTTCTCCTTGCTGGCTTTTTATTGAAGAAGAGAGTAATTTATTGCTGGAACTGTCGAAGTTATCTTCAAAAGAACCGCCCACTTGTAAATAATTTCAGGAACCCTTTAAACTCCGCTGACTTTTTCCGGTAGTGTATGGAAAAATTTCTGGAAGTCTATAGATGTAAATTTAATTATCCAGCGTTCAGGTTATCTAGAAAAGCAGCCGAAATAAAAATAGAAGCACACATTTTTACTTGAAATATCAAGTCGAATTACTGTTGACAGGTTTAGCGGTATCCTATCCATACCCGATTTTTTCCATTTTGCTATGTAACCAAATAGACTTGGCATTACTATCACTTGACTTGAATTGAAAAAGCATGAAAAAGATTGCGCTTAAGTGGCGTTTGTTGTTTGTTTACACTTAATTGACGTTTAGGGCAATTTTATTTTCCCCTCCAAACCGGGAAATTTCTTAAATCAATAAAAAATCACCTAAAACTTTGCTAGTAAAATTGTTAGAGTTCTCGTAAACTTCGAAAACCAGCCGAAAAACAAGATCTCCACCGATTCTAGACATTTTTTTTCTTAATACGAGAACGTGACGTTCTCTGTAAACGTTTTTTTAAAACATGTTTTCCATGCGTATTATGAAGGGGGGATTAAAAGTTTTTTGGGTATTCCGCATTTTTAATATTTTCGACCCACTTAATTCAATTTTAAGTATTTTTAGCAGTTTTCTAGTGAGATTGAACTAAGACTTTTCCCGGAAAAATTGGCGCCTTAGTGGAGGCACCTGGGCAAAGCAGTCAGATTTGACACTTTCCCCTTTTTCGGGAAATTTCAATTTTTTCCAAATTGAAAGGAGGTAGTGAAATTTCAGCAATATTACCCACGTCAAGGGAAATTTAACGGGAAATTAGGTTTTATGAAAATATACAATTGTCAGTCAGCAAAGGAGACTTTTTTCGCCTCCTTTACTGGGTTAGGCGGCAATTTAAATCAATTCTTGATTTACTGGATGTGCAAAAATGGATGAAGAATATGAAGATGAAGGTTGGATTGGCCGACACAAACCTGGGGACGATGAAGTAAGTACATTGAACATTCAACTGCCATAAACATCACATAAACACCTTGATTACAATTGAATTTTTCAACTCAAATCAAGGAAATGAACGAAGAGTTGCTTGAAAATCCACAAGAAGTGTTGAACGAATGCTTGGAAAAGTTCTCAACACCGGACTATATAATGGAGCCGGGGATCTTTACGCAATTAAAGAAATACTTTCAAGCAGGTGGAACACCGGAGAAAGTAATAAACCTCCTATCAGAAAACTACAAAGCTGTTGCACAAATGGCTAATCTTCTGGCCGAGTGGCTTATCCTTGCCGGTGTAAAAGTCACTGACGTTCAGGCAATGGTCGAGAATCATCTAAAGGACATGATCTTGCGGAATTTTGATCCAAAAAAAGCCGATACCATTTTTACCGAGGAGGGTGAGACACCAGATTGGCTAACAGAGATGATCGATCACCACACTT
Organism: Leptogaster cylindrica; assembly: GCA_963082835.1. NCBI lineage: Eukaryota > Metazoa > Arthropoda > Insecta > Diptera > Asilidae > Leptogaster > Leptogaster cylindrica. The sequence goes on along the minus strand of OY720108.1, from coordinate 9,172,841 downwards.
GGCGGTCACTCATTTATCGCCTAGCGGAGGAGTATCCAGACTGCTTGATGCTTAACTTTACCATTAAGGTATTGCAGTATTATTAACGTATATACAGATATTGAATGAGCTAAATTAATTATTTTAAACTCCAGTTGATCTCAGATGCTGGATTTCAAAGCGAAATAACATCTATATCCACCGCTGCGCAACAAATTGAAGTTTTTTCTCGTGTTCTAAAAACCGCAATAACGAAATTTCTCAATAACCCAGAGGATATACAAAATGCTATTCAGGAGTGCGCTCGAATGGTCTGCCATGGACAGCACACATACGTCTATTCTCAGGTGCTCATACAAGTGCTCTCACAGGAGCCGAAGGGTGGGTTTAATATGAAGCGACTATCCCAGGAAATCACACGATATGCTCTGATCAAGTAAGTCGGAAAACTCAGTTGTAAACAATTACTTTTTAACTCCTTTCAGCAATCAGAACGTAACACCCATAACAATGGCCTTGAACGGATCTGCAGGGTGTCCTCAGGCGTGTTTGGCACTAACTTCTATGCTGTCTCGAAACACCTTGAACCCTGCTGATATATCGGTTCTTTTTAGGAATTACTCGTCATCTGATCCGCCTCCAATCGATCTGATTCGTAATCCTCAATTTCTAGACCTGCTCGTGGATTCTCTGTTTAAAGCTGGCGTTAAAATTAATCCCGAGCATAAATCGAAGTACATATTTCTCTTAGCTTATGCGGCCAGCGTCATCGACACACCCGTTAGGAAGGGAGCCCAACACAAACGCATCCTTAACAAGGACGAATTGAAGGCCACAATTCAAGCTATTGAGAAAGTGCACGCCGTTTGCAATGTGAACAAGGGCTCAACGGAGCTCATTGCCGAACTGCAGTCTCTTTACAATTGCATCAGGTTAGAAAATTGATAATTATGTAATTTTATTAACGTATTTGTGCCCAGATTTCCCGTAGTAGGTGTGGGTGTGATTCGCTGGATTGAGAACACAGTGACAGAGCCCTCGTACTTCAAGCTTACCACTGACAACTGTCCTACTCACCTAGCTATCCTGGATGAAGTGGCGTCTATCCATTCATCCCTGCACGGAAAAATCCTCAGCCTTCTGATTCAGTTATTTGAATCAAAGCAGGATGAACTGGAGATATTAGTTCAAGTTGGTTTTAAATTTTCATTTGATTTCTCAGTATGAAATGAATGCAATATTCAGCTCGAAATGAAGAAGATGCTGCTCGATCGGATGGTAAACCTTCTGGCTAGGGGTTGTGTCGTTCCCGTCGTCAAGTATATAAAGCAGTGTTGCCAGAAAGGCGACACTGATATATCATTGATTCGGTACTTTGTTACAGAGGTATAAAAGACTGAATACTTGGGCTACGCTATAATCGTTCAATTGCAGGTACTGGAAACCATTACCCATCCTTATTCCCCAGAATTTGTTCAGTTGTTCCTTCCAATGGTGGAAAACGAGGAAATAACAGGAACAATGCGAGGCGAAGGCGACAATGATCCAGTATCAGAATTCATAGGCGAGTTTTATTATTTCTATACTTCAAATAAGTGGTTCAATTTTAAAATTTTGTTTTTACAGTTCATTGTAAGGCACATTACACAACAATGTAGCGATATCATGTTTGGTTTTATGGAATTTTTGCAAAGGTATTGCACATAAGAAATAAAACTTGCGTTGACTTCAGGAAAATTAAATTTGTTTTTTTTTTGCAATTTAACTAGTAATTTCTGTATGCAAGCGTATGAAGAATACATCAGCAACACCACAGGGTGTGAAAGACATGGAAGGGTTTAATTGGTCTATTTTGTCTGCATGTGTATGCATTCAGATTGTTCGGTTCCATTAACACTAGTTCATAAAATTCATAAAATAAATAAATTGTAAAGCGCATTGCTCTCGCTGCTCGCGACCCAAAACAATTGCAAACGTTCGCACAATATCTGCAAATTCAGAATCCAGGATTTAGGATCTGTTAATTAAAACGCATGTTTCTCACAACTCATTTATTGTCTACTATCTAAGTATCTACGACTGCTGGTTAGCGACTGACTCGAACCACTACTACTTGCTCAATATATAACATCTCCAATCTCAACAAAAATACTCTTATTTTACATTTACTGAACACAATTCTGAGTATATTTTAGAACAATCAACTAAGTAATCTGTAGAGTTTAATATACTTCGATTGTAGTATGCTACTACTAACCAGAGTTCGGCAAAATTTATTCGAATGACGAATGACAAATAAATAAATTGTTTTATTCGTTATTCACGAATAATAAATAAATTCGTTTATTCCAAGAAAAATCATTCGAATGAAGAATAAATTATTTTATTCGTCATTCGATTAATGAATAAAAATAAAACAAGGAATAATAATTAATTGATACAGAATTCAAGAGGAAATACAACCGCATTTAATAATAACTAGTAAGGAAATAATAGGTCACACTAATTATAACTGAGATACCACCCTAGATGTAAAAAAATATACTCAGGTATGCAACAAACATTTTCTTATGTAACTACAGCTAGTTGTCCGCGACTGCTTATGTTGTATTCGCAGTTAACCTGGAACAGTGCAGGTTACTCTTCTATCCACAACCCGCGTAAGCGCCATGTAAGTGTAACACAACACCAATGCCGATTGCCGAGGGAAAAAGTTTAATTTTTAATAAGTAATATGTAAATGGTATTATTCATAACCACAGTTTTCATTTACTAAAGAATCTTTAACGAAAGAAATTTGAAATGTGAATATTCAGTACCTAAACAAAATCAACATTTTTGAATAAAAACGATTCAGACTTATATGGCAACACTAAGAATGAGTTGCCCGATTGTGCTCATCTTCGAATTTGACCTTGCCATTTTAATGAAATATTATTGTACTTACCACATTTCTAGTCTCTAGCCGCAAACGTCCTCAAGATATCGACAAACAGACAGACAGACAAACGGATATACATAAAACGGTTTCTTTTCACTTCCCAATCATGAATTGATATATCTTTTTTATTTGTCACGATCATTTCTGGGCATTGAAAACGTTCGCTTAAAACTAATATACCTTTCATCTAGGGTATAAAAACAAGGAATTTTGGTATTAAAATCAACATTTATTTGCTTATCTTGTACAGCAGGACTACCCGGGAAAATCATAATATAATGTGCCTACATATCCTACATTTTGAATTTACATCTACCCCTAAGCGAGATATATTATATAACATCGAATCGTTTTCCGTAGGCCCGGTTACAATAATAGTTAAGAGTTGCTGCGCTTGTTTTACTCTAACTTTTTTACTAACTGAAAGGTCAATTAATACCAATATATTAAATTTTTTACTTCAAGAATAGCGAATTTCCATACAAACTAATCCTCTAATCCTCTAATCTAACCCCTTAGGAGTAGAAAAAACGGCCTTAGTTAGTTGTTGTCTACATTATAAAGGGAACCTCTGTGCAAAGTTTCAGCTTTCTAGCAGTTTGGTCTGTGCTAAATGACTATCTAGTAACCTTAAATGTTCTGACGACTAACTCACAGTTACGGGAAGCGCCTGTCTTTCTTAATTGCATACGATCCAAGGTGGGCTTTGTCCTGATCTGTTCGTTACATAATGCTTTAGGTGTCTTCAAAAATTATTTAAAATAACGAATAAAATCAGGAATAATTTATTCGTAGGCAAATTTATCCAGAAATAATTTATTCGTGAATAAATTATTTGCGAATAATTTTATTGCGAATAACTGTATTCGAATAAGCTAGATAAAAATTTATTCGAATAATGCCCAACTCTGCTACTAACAATAAGCAGTTACAGCAAATTCATGCTTGATTCTAGATAAAAAATTCATAATTCATATAATTTATAAATACTTTAACCTGTCTGGTGACTTTAATAATCCTTCAGATGCTGTTTTGTAATAGTTACAAGTATTTTCTTCCCCGCACTCTTTATTTATTTCCACGTCAGAGTTAGTTGGTTCGTTAAAGTGCGCTGTAAAAGAATTTTTACTTTCAACAGTTACCTGATCGTTAGAATCCGAGGCAGGTGTACGGTTTTGTAGGTTTTCATCATTTAAAAAACAGGGTTCAAAGGCCGAAGGCCTTAGATGCTTTCAGTTTCGGCGGAGTCTTGTATTATCTTCAGTCTGAACGTTATAAGAACGTGGACTTTCATGTTTATCTACAACTTTAGCCGATTCCCAAATTTTTTCGCGCTGTACTGACACATTATTTCCCTTATAGCTTGGATTCACGGGAGCACTTAACCGAGTTCAATACGTCGTGTGTCCAAGTGGCAATTGTACATACTTGAAACCGAATTAGTTTGCATCTAGGAAAAGGCCTAGCCAAGCCTCTGTCCATGCAAAGCGGACTTGCTTGATAAATTGAATCGTTTACTACAAATGCAATTAAAATATATTTGTAATTGCTTTTCGTCATATTCAATAATTTTTTAAAGTTTCAAATTTCTTTCGTTGCTTGATTCTTTTGTTTACACAATGAGAACTATTTAGTACAGCTATTTAGTACAACTATTTAGTGCAATTATTTACGTACTGATGGCGCTGGCAGCAGTAAACTCTGTACGACTCTGTTCAAATATACCTGTGTGAAGTTGCCCCACATTATCAAAATTTGAAAAAAATAATTGGGGTTCTAGTGGGGTTCACTAAAATGGAAATGGGATTCTATATTACCACCTTCTCATCTAACAATCAACTATTCTTGATTTGTACGGTTTGATAAGAAATAAAACTCGTTTTGATTGTCTTTAATGTTTTTTGCAGAAATTGATAATCTCGATTAATCTAAACTACGTATTAGGTTTTTGTCTTCACGATTTCTGTTATTAAATTGTGAAAGAATTCGTAGTTACATCATCTTTGGATTTTGCAGAGTTCGGTATTCCTACAGTTTCGTTATCTCACACGAAATTAGTTCAAAAATTAGCTAGTCGTAATAATAGTTCGGATTTATCTTCTCGGCCAGTGAACACAGAGCGGGATATTTTGGATTGGGCCCAGTGACGCACTTCGATGCTGGATATCCCGATTCGTATACTGGATACTCCCCAGAGAACACAGAAGCATAGTTGCACGCCACATTTAGTCTATGCCAATCTGGGTATTGATCATCCGTGAACCGAATCATTGCACAACCCAAATGCGTATTCCTCTCCACCACGAACTCCACGAAGTGTCCATTGATATAGCTGAAAATGCAATTGTAATTCAAAATGACGTCATAGATTGGTCAGTTTCGTACAAATTTGAATCCATTTGAAAATGGTTAATGTAACTCATGTTGGCATACACGTGCTCGCTAAACCACCCGCCAATCGCGTCCTCTATAATGCGGGACTTGTTCAGGGGGATGTATTTGTCATGGTAAAGTCCGGCCAAGCATTGACCAGCATTTCGGAATCGCTCGGTATGGTAACATTCATCGTGCTCGAAGACGCACGTTTTCACGTTCAGTTCAGCCATTTGCGCAAGTTCGTCGTCCCATACCTACGTGCAATTGGGTGCAAAAGGGAGATTATTTATTGTTAAAACCCGTTTATTGACCATAAGCGACACACTTCGACTGAGATTAGAGACCAAACTCGTATGAACAAGTGTTTAGCCTGGCCTTTCTTCGTCCCAAGAAGCTTACCATTGTGGCCATTCGAGCTGCGGGCTCATATGGTTCCAATGACCCAGACGCTATAAGATTCCTGTATTTGTTGTGGAGATGCGTGAAATAACCCGAGAATTTTCTAATGTCAATTAGTTTACGGTCTGGTGGGCAGTCCTCCGAGTAGTCCTGTAAAAGTTAGAGAACATTAGTTTTCCAAATGCTCTCCGAAAGTGCGTAATTGCTATCAACCCCGGTGTTATTACATGCGATATGTTCCCCAGTCGGACACAGTTCCTCATTGCAGTAGTCGCAAGTGGCTAACAGCGGAAACAATGAACAAATTAATACAACGAACAGCATTGCTTGTATCTCGATCTTTCAGATGAATAAACAGAGAAACTACCCGTCCAAGGAGTGGACAAAAATACACAATGTTAACTGGAGACAGATTCACGTTTTTATACCAGGGAAATCCCACTAATAACTTTAATCGATCGCATTCGCCGACAGTTTTTTCGTTTTGTTTTTGTTTTTCTTTTCTTTTTTTCTTCATATCCATGTATTTGAATTTGATGATTGCATTAATATTAGTTCTGATTCGATTATTTTGGGATTACCAATTTTTCTGATAGTAATTTGTAATAATTTTGAAAAAGGAAATAATTTATGGAATTGTTGTAAGAATTATTAAATGATTGAGTTTGAATCAACGTTAAATATAATATGCAGAGTGCGGTGGAAGTCAGTTAACCGTTGCAGACTAGTGAACGACATTTTAGGTTTTTTATCTAACAAGTAAATTGCAATTATACTGTTATAGTTGCGTAAAATACGTGTTAAAACTAAACTCCATTTTCAGTCGGTTAACTGACTTGTGCCGCACCCTGTCTATGTATTTGGTAAATATTATATACTAGTAAATGGCAACAGTCGTCAACCAAAAATAGTATCAAAATATTGTAAAAATTCAAATTGAGTTTTAAAATTCCATTAATTAATGTTTAAAACACAATGAAATCCCAAACAATCCATTGCATTATTTTGATTGGTTTGGCTGTGTTCTAAACATGTACAAATGTTTTAATTTTCGTTGTTTACCAAACATTTATTCTTCGTAATAAACTAAATACGTCAAAATGTTTAATTGAGAATCATCGGTTCTTGTAGGTATTTAAAAAAACATTCAGTCAAACATATCCCGAAATCTCTTGACGTACTCCACAAATTGCATTAATTTATCGGTGATATGCTGATTTCATGTTATCAAAGTTATTTGAAGACATAAAAAATTAACATAAAGTTATATTTTGCCTGATAAAAGATCGAAATGCTGTTTGACTGGTCAATTTGTCTGCGGTTGTTGCGATTCATAAATAGGCAGTGAAGTAAGAGATTAATCATTTAAATGAGTCTGAAATAATTGTAGATTGTTGTTTTATTTGCTTTACAATTACTTTTTCTCTCACATAGTCAAGGTTAATTATTGCATATAGCAAATATATTATTTTTTAGTTAATGTTTATATAACTAACAATTGTCATACACATAGAGTTTTTATATGCATGAGTTTTGCATTTAAAGAAGAATTTAACACAACAATATAAAATACTTACCAAGTAATCACCGCAAAACTACTAGTTCCTTTCCACGTCATTATTTTTGTACGAATTCTAACATACATAGAATGAACTGACATTTAAATTTATCAAAGAAAGATAATGTCATGCACAAATATTTATGAGCAGTCTTTTAAATTCATTTTAAATGAAAAGCAGGTGTTTGAAATATGTAAATTTAAAGGAAAAAAATATTCATGTACTTTTTATTATAATATATTACATATATGAATATGTATTATGTATGTAATATGTATGTCCAATGTACATATTATACACTATACAGGATGAGTCATTTTAATCTATATTCTCAATTATTTCGTTGGGGAAGCAAAATGTGGAATGCAAAAGTTGTATGGTCTTAAGAGGAACACCCGATGGTGACCTTGTCGTTTAACCTTTAGGTCGAGGTCAAGGTCATTTTATCGTCAAATCTTAGAAGGGAAGAAACTCACAATGGAAGAAGAAAATTGTTAGAATGAAACAAAATTGGTGACCCCAGACCCAGAGGTTTTCCGCAATGCTGAATCTATTTTTGAAATTTACAGAATAGTATGTCCGTCTGTTTGTATTCTTTTTATAAAAATGATTCAGCCTTATATGGCAACACTATGAAGGTGTTGTCCGATTTTGTTCATCTTCGAATTTGACTTTACAATTTTAACGAAGAATTATTATACCGAGTTTCGATCCTCTAGTTATCAGCGTTCTGAAGTTATCAAGTTAGTTAGTTATGAAGTATAATAGTTTGCTAATGGACTTCTTCGAAGAAAGGAAAAATACGGAAAAAACTAAATAAAGTAGTAGCCCTAGGAATCCCTCCGTCATGTCGTTTCGCAAAAGCACCGCCGCAGCGCTGCAGCATTCTTTTTCATTTCCCCTATCTCTAGTACTACATCGGTCACGGTGACGTTGTGATATCTTAGTATAACTGACCAGAAAGCAAAATTTCCAGTTCAGTTTATTCAATCGACAATCGTAGGCACTACACGCAAAAGAGTCAAGTGCGAGTCCCTGCTCCATAGCTTGGAAACAGGCAGAACGGACGAAGACTATTGTTATTCCTGGAATCACTGTTCTTTAAGCATTTTCTCAGCAACGCCATTCTCCTTTTCTAGTGCGTTCAACAGAGAAATAGCTTGACTTTTAATCATGAAGAAAAAAGAGAAGTGTTTATAATGTTTTTAAAATTGAATTTAAAACGAACTTTTTTAATTCATCTATATTAACTTCACGAAAACTTGCTTGTTTGTTTATTTGTGTATTTGTGCCGTTAAGGCAAATCTTTCGAGGGCTAATTAACACACTTGCCGTCATCCAATCGAGCTAGAACTTTACAAATAGGCTCGTTGTCAATAAAAATACATTCTATCACGTTTTTATCCCATTATCACAGAAGGAACGGATAAAATTTTTAATAATAATGCAAAAATGACAGCATTCTGCATTGTATATAAAAAAAATTATCACAAAATCAAGTCATATTTTCGTTATTTTTTAAATTAATTTAAATTGTCAGAATTTTGAAAATACTATGTAGATGAATTATAGTAAAAAACATTGTTTTTACAGGTTGTTTTTTTAAATGCCTTTTTAATAATGTAGAACAAATTCTATTTTTACGATGGTAAAACTTTTTTCACACGGTTTTATGCACGATTTCTTAACAAAAGTTGCTTTTGTATTAAAACTGAGCCGTTTTAAATCTATGGGATTTTTTTTAAATCTATGCTTTCCGGCCTAGACGTATAGTCATTTTCCAAAAAATGCAAGGATATATGATAAAGTTGGTCAGTATACGGAATGAAAGCTATATTATTTTTCCAGGTAATCCTAAAACTAATAGCCAACGTTGAACACCTTCAATGCAATTAGTATGAGTATAGTGTAATTGTAATGGACACCAAGCTGAACAGTGAAGAGGCATGTTCCAAAATGTGGGTCATCAAACTCCTTGAAAGATCTTCCAACATAATGTATTGTAAGACCATGTCAGCGATATCAATAATTATTTCAATGTGGTCTATCATTATAATCCTTTCACTAAAATTCCTCAACAGAAATTATTATAAATCAACGCAATATTAACTTTTTCTAGTATAGCAAATTGGGATACGAACACAATATAAAGCAACCTTGTGAGCCAAACTTATCAAATGATAAACTACTCGGTTGAATATACAATATACATAGCAGTAGCCTACAGAGTCATGCTAGATTGTGTACGCAAATGAGACCTTCTTACCGCATTTCCTACTGGTATTCTTATCAATAGGCATTAGTTCTAAATTCACGGCAAGTTTTCACGAACAATGTGAATGACGTAAAGATAAGAACTGTTTTTTGAAGAGTTGAGTAAAGTTAGTTCCTATTCGTCTTCGCAAGAGCACAGATTGAAACTACTGCAACAGGACTATAACGTTGATGGATCAAGGATAGATGATCTTTAACAGTGTGATGCTGACGAAATTACAATTAAAGTTAATTTGAGTGCTGCAAGACGAATCACTATGAAGATTCACTAACTAATAATTTGATATAGAAGATTTCGAGAATTTTTTATATGTTCAAAACATTTCGAGTTCTTTATAGATATTCCAACAGTTTCTTCTAAATCAGGAGTCAGACATTCTATAGAAAAGCGGTTAGACACCTTACCGAAGAGTGAGCAATTTATATAACTATCGTGGATCACGGAATTTCATTCATTGAAGGTAAAATTGGTTTTATGTTTTATACTCTAAATGAAATTAAATTTAACATGAGTTTTTTAACTTTTAGAAGTCCTTTCAATGGCATCACTAGACTACGATTACCTAATAAAATTCCTCACTCTGGGAGACTCCGGAGTTGGGAAGACAAGTTTTCTCTATCAGTACACGGATGGAATCTTTCAGTCTAGATTTATATCCACAGTGGGAATAGATTTCAGGGAAAAACGGGTGGTAAATTGAATGGAAATTTCGAGATCACTTCGCATGCTTCACAAAAATATTCTTAAGATTTATACATCCCGCGGACGTACACATCGCATCCACCTGCAACTGTGGGACACCGCTGGGCAGGAGCGTTTCCGCAGCCTTACAACTGCATTTTACCGGGATGCAATGGGTTTCCTCTTGGTGTTCGATCTGACGAATGAGAGGTCCTTCCTGGAGGTAACCAGCTGGATTGATCAGCTGCGGATGCACGCATACTGTGAATACCCCGACATTGTCTTGTGCGGGAACAAGTGCGATCTGCATCATTTGCGAGTGGTGAGCGATTATCAGGCACGAAACGTCGCCGAGCGATATGAGCTGCCATACATTGAAACTAGTGCTTGCACAGGACTGAATGTTCGTAATGCTGTTGATGTGCTTCTGGAATTAGTTATGAACAGAATGGAGATCAGCGTTCCTCAGGCTGTACTGCCCAGACGACATCTGCAGCCAAAATTAGAAGACCATAACCACATGGCACAATATGAATCCAAAGAAATCCACAGAAAAATATGCAATTGCTAAATTTGAAAAATTGGTAGAACTTGTTGGAAAAAACACACAATAAAGAAGTGCGTGAACTTTTAAGTATAATGTAATAGAATTATTATACAATTATTTATTTGCATACAACCCTTGCATGCCCAGTGAATTACAGCTAGTTCATCCAAATGAACTAGTTCTTGAACTAGTGAATTTTTCGTGAGTTGAACTTAAACTAGTCCATTATCCATAAACTTTGTCATTCACTATTCAATATACAATATACATGGCACAAAATTGGATACCGGAATATTTCATCTGCGTCCAAGTGTTTTCTAATGTGATCTTCGTTTGTCGTATGTATTTGAAAAAAAAAACTATTGAAATTTATTGTAAAGTTGAACATTTGCAGATTTGCAAATAAACAGTTAAGAGGAAAGTAAAGGAGAACAGCATGGTAGGGGAGAGGGCATGAAGAGGCAGTGATTCTTTGAAATCCTATTTTGCAAATTAAATAATTTACAATTTTCTTGCTTGTCTCTTGAGGGGAAAAAATGTTTTCCTAATTTCCTTTCCTTATATATTTTTCTGCCGGCGCCCCATGAAGAAAACTATTGTGGCGCTGTAATTATCTGAAGTTGGAAGAGTTTATGTTCAGAAATTCTCACCAAATCGAAGACCCATAGTTAAGCTTTGAAAATTTCTGATAAATAGAGATTCCCCCACTCTCATCAAAATTTCGATCTATGAATGATGAATCCAAGAATTTCCCACAAGAGGTTGATACAAAATGTGGAAATATTTTTATCAAGAGAGGATATTTTATATTCAACACAAACTGAAATCGTCAATTCAGCTTCGCTTTTCTCACTTATTAGATTAGAATTAGATACACCCATTTGTAAAAGCGGGTGGGACTGTGGGAGGTCCGTGAGAACTACCGTGACGATGGTTGTCCAAAAAATTCGATTTGAACTTGACATCGAATTGAGTGAAATGTTGGATGACGATTTCAAATTTTAGGGGGAGTATTGATACGGTTTTGAAACCAGTACGCCACCCAGTTTTGAAATGTAATCGTGTACAGTGAGAACACGTTTTCTTGAGCGCTTATCATGCGCTTATCTGACTTCGAAGAGGTAAACGCATATTATGTTCATGTGTAGTTATCAGCACACAACAAAGAGGTGTATCGAAAAGTAAACTGATAAAACTTTGTGACATTAGACAAACAAACTTCATAGCAGGTGTTTCTTCGACTGAATAATTGTTATTCACATATATTTATGAATTATAATTAAAGTATGGAACCAGCAAACCAGGGAATTTCTTGCTACTACTGCAACGAATGGTTTCCTGTTAATACATTTAAGGTAAGATTGGTAATCTTTTGTGAAAGCAAGTGAAAAGGTGAAATATTCTTTTAATTGTCTAGGATCACATCATCCTTTGTGCACAAATGTTGGAAAAGTGTCCTGAATTATGTAATGCACTTGTTCCGCGCATCAAATTGCGCAGTCACTTAGCAGACTGCAGAAAGCAAAGGTTGACATTAAATGACGATGGTCTTCCACCATCGGAAAACAGGATATTGATTTTGGAACAGGATGTGAATGGGCTGCGAAATGTTCTGAATGAAGAAATCAAGCAAAACTTGCATCTCATCACGGATCTCGGAGGACTGCGCAAGCGTAATCAGGTTTAAACAATAACAGCCTTTTCGTGCATCTTAATATATTATAAATTTTCCCGTCCAGATCCTAGACGAATGGATTCACAAGGTGAACAATGTGCTAACAAGTCTGAAGACATGTATAAACGATGAGTTTTCGTTGACAAGTTTAAAATTGAAGAGATGTAATGAGGAATTAATTATTCTTAGCCATCAATACAAAGTGAGTAAATTGAATTTGTTTTATATTTAAGTGAGTGTTTTATACCCTAGATGTAGGATACATTGGTTTCAAGCGAACGTTTGCAATGTCATGAAATAATGGTGATAAAAAATATATATTTATTATGATTCGGAAGTCAAATGAAAACGTTTAATCGATGTCCGTCTGAGTGAAATTTGGTGCTATGAATATAACTCGTAAAAATTTTAATGTTGCCGCATATAAGCCTGAATTATTTTTATATCAAAATATTGATTTTGTTTACTGAATATTTAGATTTTAATCTTCATCAGTTCAATCTTAATATATAAAAAACTAGTGTCACGATGTTCGTGCAAGCTAATTTCCGAAACCGCCCAATCGATTTCAAATAAATTTTGTGAATGTGTGTGGTTGGTTCCAACTTGAAAGACAGTATAGTTTTGGACACGATATAGGTGGCGCTGTTGTCGAGATCTATCTAAATATATAACACAGTTCCGTGACTGACTGACTGATAAAAAGCGATGTCCATAACATGAGGTTCATATGAAATGCAGATTGCGGACTACATATAAGACGGTCTGTGGCAGGACAACGAACATCTGGTCGGGTCCACTAGTATTTCTTTTAAATAAGTGAAGGCGGGGTAAGATGACGAATTAAGCTTTTACGATATTTCCTGGGTACTGGCGTACTGCGAATGAATTTAGGGAGTGAAATTTTTAAGAGCTAACTGGTTCTATTTCCATATCTTATCTAATACCGTAATATTTTAATTGCTCCTTTCATGTTCCCAAAAATTGTAATATTCGTGAACTTTCTGTACCTATTGTGTAAGATGAGTTGGTTGCACTTGGTAAGAAGACGAACAACACTCGAGTTTTTAAAACATCATAAGACCTTTATTAACACATAACTTTATTTAAACTAGGAATGCCTGCGGCCGAAATTCAACCAAAATTTAGAAAGAAGATGCAATTCTTTTTTTTTTAAATCTAATTTTGCTTTATTGGAAACTTATAGTAATAGGTATATGCAAAAATACAACACGTTGAGAATATGTAAAAAGATTAGTTATCTTTTTACACGATTTTTTACCATTTGTGTACGTTTCTTCTGTGTTAAAACTGCCGTTCTACATCTAGGGTATTTCACAATTGGTCTAAACTAACTATACTTTCCGACTCCCGTACTAGCTTAAGTTTTTTTTTAAATCATAGAGCGTTCTTGAATATATGAATACATTTGCTACATTTGTTGAACAAATGATGTTATGGGTTGCTGGAGACGGAAGCGAACAGAAGGAATTATATCCGCCCATGTTGCAGAATGAGAATGGACTAAAGAACTCCACTCATCGTTTAGGTATTGATTTTGGATATCAACGCTTTCATGTCGCTTGGCAGTTATAATACTTTCTTTTTGAAAAATAGAAACCAAAATGACACAAATTCAAAAATATTCCGTTGACTTCTCTCAAGAGTTGAAAGCGGATTTGATTTCAACAGAAATTCAGAAGTTGGAGAATCATATGGATGAAAGGGATATGGATTTAAGGTAAGTGTAATTTCATTGTGCATATTAATTTATTGTCTATGCAGGAAGAAGTTTCATATGATTACAGTACATACTAATCAATTGCAAATTTAGCAGTGCCGAAGCACTGAATTTCCAACTAGCTATAGAGTAAACACTTAAGCATTCTGTGAACCAGTATTTATTGTTAAGCTTTATTTACATATTCTATGTGACGTCAGATAGAATAGTCATTGGCGTAAACTAATGACGAAAAATCGGGACGCCAAAAGACGACAATACTTTCACTCTTGAACCAAAAATCTGGACTTTGGGGTTGTCCGACATCTAACTTTTGGAAAATGTGGATTTTTCATCATTTTCGAGCTTTTTTTGCAATAACTGCCAAAATTTTCTATTTATCTAAAAAAAAGTTGAAACATTTTGAAAATCATATATTTCTTAAGGTTTATGAAAAGTTTCATTATGAACATCGATCAAACTTTCAAATTCCGAAGGATCTTCAAAATTATCAAAGTCTTCGGGGTTTTCAATTTCCATGTCAAACCTCTTTGCTGGCTCTTCATCAATTATCTCTTCTGAATCATTTAGGTCTTCAAATATTTCTGTGTCTATATTTGAACAGTTTTCATCATAATTACTGCAATTGATTTATGTATGTATGAGAGGAATTGGGGATGCCTTCTTCAGCAACCGCCGCATCCCCGATACAGCCTAGTACAGCTCTTTTCAGTTCTTATAAAATTAAACCTTTTCATGCAACCTTTTGCAAACGTTAACTTAAGCGCAATATACCCTCCATCTATTTTATAGAAATAATACGGTTACAATTAAAATAATTAATTTATTTTATTACTTTAAGGTTGAAAATAAAATGCTTAGAGGAAGCAGTCAACAAAATCAGTGGAGATCTTCACAGCAAGTTCATATATTTCGCCAAGGTAAATACAAAGCAAACTATACTCAATTCTGAAATGGAAAACGTGCAGAGTTTGGTACGCGAATTGGAGGAAAAGTGTAGAAAGATGGACGATGGGATGACAACATTAGATCAACTGCTCAATGGAACTAACCAAGGCTTATTGGATTTAGAAGAGCAATTATCATTTCAAAATAAAATTCTTCCTCTTCAGAATACAAGAGGTAATTATATTACGTTATGAATTGCAGAGAAAAACAAATAACGCAAACTGGGAAATAGTGCAAAATTTTGCCACAATCCACAGAGAAATCCTTTATTTCATAAAAGAAACGCGTTTGTATTAATCATTGAACTTTTTTCTTCAGAGGTCTGGTCTTACCATTAGAGTTAATATATAGAGAAGTTTTTATTTTTTGAAGTAGAAAATTTCTTTTGGTGACCTGAGCGGGCTCATTGCTGATAGGGAAAAATATTTGATTTCTCGTCACGTTAGGCTCTACCACATTTAATTTACTACTATCCATTCACTAACCTGACTGAATAACTTTATGTGGGAGAGTGCGACGTTCTTGTCGATGATTTAAATTTGGGCTGAGTTTTAGTGTAGTAAACGTGGATGAACTTACATGAGTTGTTTTATATTTCGAATGAGTGAACGGGGATCTTTCCGGTGGGGTATGAAATTTGTTGAAAACTTTCAAATTTTTTTTTTCCAGGCCATCTAATATGGAAAATTGACAATTTTTCAAAGAAATTTAACGAGGCAAAGAAATACAATACCTGTATAAACAGCCCACTCTTTTCCAACAAACATTATGGGTACAATCTTAGAGTAAGTACAGTAATTACTTAATACTTATAGGTATAACTTAAAATGCGCAAACATTTGTTTTTATACGCTAGATGTAGGATATATTAATTTTGAGCGAACGTTTGCAACGCAATGGCAAGACATAATGATAGCAAAATAGAGCTATATATTCATGATTGGAAATTGAAAAGAAACTATTTTATGCATGTCCGTCTGTCCGTCTTTCTGTCCAGCTCCAGACGATAATTTGAGAACACTTGTAGGGATAGAGACTTGATATTTGCTATAGCAATACTTCGTTAAAATTGTAAGGTCAAGTTCGCAAATAGCAAAATCGTGCAATTCCTTCTTAGAGTTGCCATATAAGTCTGAATTATTTTTATACAAAAATGCTGATTGTAATAAATACGTCTTATAATTAAGTACTAATTATTTGAACGGAACTGGTTTTACACGATCTTGACATTTTTTCGATAACAAAAACTTTTTCTTTGCTTACCTTCTCAATAATTTAGCACCAATTTCTCCTTTTGCGATGGGAAAACTGTTTTTGCTCGGTTTTTTACATGATTCCTTAACAAAAGTTGCTTCTTCATTAAAACTGTGCCGTTACACACCTATAATATTTCATTATTGGCCTAAGCCAATTATATTTCCGCACTAGTTTAAAGTAAAAATCTTTGACATCTTGATAAACTCGACTCCATTTTGTCATCAATTAGTGCAACTTTAAATTAATTCATTAATAAATTGAAGTTTTGTTATTTTAATTTTACTGAAACTAGAGTACTAGACATATGCACTTATAATACAAAAACGTAAAATTATGTTTATTTAATATTTGCAGCTAGAAGTGCACCTGAATGGGGTGGGAACATGGAGAGGCCGCAATGCAATTGTGAGTTTAAATGTATGTCCTGGAGACTACGACAATTTGTTGGAATGGCCTTGTAAACTGATAGCTGAAATTATATTGCGTGATCAAGTGGACGTATTGTCAGAGTCTATGGATTATGTGAAGAGCGTTGTTGTTAAGAAGAAAACCGACAAATGTCAGCCCAATCAGTGGATTCACATTCCGCATAATATTCTTGAGACCCGCAATTTTATTCGAGATGACGCCATATTTTTTGAAATTTATGTGCAAAAACCGAAACGATAATGATAGTAGTATTTATTTGGGATTGACATTTGTAATCACATTCAAAATGTGCAAATAAAGACATGCCTTTTTGAATTAAATAATTAGATAGGTTATTTATTTCTTAATCCTACCAGTTGTTTTTTTTTTTGCAGACCCGGCAATGCTTTGCTATTGCTCGGGATATACTAAACTGTACTTAATGCTTAATGTTTTTAAATGTAATGGGTTTTTTATATTTTGTCCTTAGGTCAGTTTTCGGCCTCACAAGGTGAATTTTCAAAAACCATAAGATGCGTATCTAATACAATACATGTACCCTGTAGGGAACGGAACCTCTGCACCTGTGTTCTGCTGACCATGAGAAACATTGATCGGTCAGTGAGTGGATTTTGGCCTTTATATAATATAGCTGATGTACTTGGCTTTGCCCAGCTATATATTTTGTATTTACTTGAGCTGCAACCGTGCTGATTTCGTACAGTGTTTGTAGAAATGTAAAAACAATTTACGTCGACTTCATCTACCCGTCGAAAGGTTTTCCTTAAAACGGCACAAATACACAAACAAGCAAGTTTTACCGAAATTAATATAGATGAATTAAAAATACAACCCCCCTACTGCCCATTCAAATGTTATAAACAAGGTTTAGTAACTGCTAATTAGACCTCTATTAGTAAAAAAGCCGTAGTCATACGTTTTATCTCAATTCAGCTAATTATTAATGTAGTGTGACTACAGCGTTTTCACTAATGGAGGTCTAATTAGCAGTTACTAAGCCTTGTTCATAACTTTTGAATGGGCAGTTAAAGCCGTAGTGGGGTTTTATTTTTTTAATAGATATAATCTTATAATATTTTAGGTTTTAATTTATTTTTATTCTACTAAATGGCTATGCCCGTTAACACCCCTGTAAGGCCATGTGAAAATTATAAAAGGTCAATTTCAGTTTAGTACGTACTAGAAGTAAATAAATAATATGTTGATTATAATTTCGAAAATACTGTAATTGTCGTCCCACACCATTCGTGCTTCTAATGCATGAAAAATGAAAATCGCATTTCGTAAATGAAAAAAGCTTCCTTAATTTATTCTGCAAGCATGAAATCCTGAGCCTGAATTCGCTTTTGAAGAGGGAAAACGTGACTTGATAGTTGATGTTATATCAAGGAATATTTACTCGATGAGAGAAGCTCTGACATCAGCAGTCAGCACTGTCTGTACACCAGTACAGGCTTGATTTCGATTGGGTGCTGTCAGCAATTAAACAGCAACAGAATGGCATATAACGGAAAGGGATGCAGCGTCCAGCGTGGCTCATGCTTGCCGCGAATTTTCAAAAATGATTGAAATTTATAAAAATATGCAAAACATACACACAAAATGCAATAACAACTAAAAGTAAAGTGATAATTGTCCAAAGAAAATCATACGAAGCTGTAAATAGCCTGATTTATGATGTTTTTGTTTGCCAAATCCTCTGACTTTCTGCGCACTGTGATCGACTAAAAGCCAAAGCTCACCGCAGTAACCCATTTAAAAGTACAGCATGAAAAAATCGCCAGCTGTCGGGAGCAGCAAACTTTTTAGCATTTTTTCTCACTTATACTTGTATGCAATTAACATTAGATTAGTGCCTTCTCTCTTACATTTTTTTATCTTGTTTGCATACATCATACATACTAAAAATTAGTTTCTCTTATCGAGTATATATTTTTTGGTTTTTGTTGTACATAATGTTCATAATTTCGCATCCTTCCTGAATCCTGGCTTTTCACGAACCCTTAGACGCCTCAGTTGAGAGGGGTTGGGGCTCAGTGGGGTGGTGTATATCTTGCGCATCTGATACAATGTTCCAGCGCCATTGCTCTGCAACATTCCCTTGCAAGGACTTAACGTTTGTACTCGACAATCGACATCGACTTCAGTAGAGTGGATTCCTTGGTCCACATATGTGGTGTAGAGTATAGTACGGGCTGATCAGGCACGAGGCAAATACTCCAGGTCGAATTTCTTTAATGGCAAGCGAAAAGTCAGTGCAACAAATAGTCTATTTTAATATTGGCTAAAATTAAATTCAGAACGAGTCCTGCCTGTAAATAAACGTTCTTCGAACAAACATGCAACAATTATTACTTCGCAGTGATTTTCCTTAGTTATTTTCCGGAGTTCTGTACAATTATTGTGGTCAACTTAGAATATCTTTCGATTGTTAAAATTTTTTACGCAAACTTTCGAGCCTTGTTGCATTTGCATCCTTCCTGAATTCAACTAGTGCTGGTATATTTACGTCTTCATGGAATTCTGGAAACTCACTCAACTGTTGAAAGGTCATGGTCAGTTTTGATATCTTGGAGCTTTGGTGAGCATTATCCATTACTGATTACGATCCTCAGTGGTGCATGCTGCATGCATGTGCATATGTAATCACTTTCGTGCTTAAGTAAATTTTACAAAACCATCAAAGCGAATTCCCTCCCTGAATTACTCATATAAATCGAATATTTATTCTATCATTAACTCAAAAAATGAATCCCAGGTTTATTAAAGTGCTAAACATTTTTGTGGAAGAAAAAAGAGGTTATTTTAAAGCTAAATCGTAACAACAAACTATTACGTTTACGTGTTGAACATCTCAGCTAGAACAATATTGTGGTCGATTGAAGTTAATTTCATAAAGATTTTATTTTTATGTATTCATCTGTTGAATTTATAAGGCATAGTGCATGAAATGTTTGTTTGTGTTTATTTTTTATTATTATTTGTTTTGCTTTTGTTTTTTTTTTTAGAATAGAATACAGTTAAGTTTTATGTATATAAGCGGATGAAGGGCGATTTATTTTTCTTTAGCAACAAAGAATTGATGATTTGATTTCCTTTTTACTATAGTGCATAGATGTAAAAGTTTCTCAACAATAATTTTCATCATTATAATTATATAAATATAGTAATGATTGAAAATTTTTAAATTCTTTCTAAATTAAAATTACACAACTTCTCTTAATATAAAGTTCGTGGTTTTTGGTCTCTTCAGTTATTGTGTTAATTGAAAACAGTTTGTGTAAACGTCATCATAAATACGTTTTGTTTTCTATATCTTTCAAATGATACTGTCAAAATATTGGTATTAATATGTTGTTTAAAATGTGGGTAGATAGGTTCAAAAAGCAAAATCGTGAACGACGTTTAGTTCTCTACTGAGCTAATTGTTCTTCATTGATTACAAAACATTTTTCTGTCGTTGGTACTGATTTTCCCGACTGGCTAACCGTATTTATCCCTGGACCTTTTCACTAACTTTTTTGTTGTTGTTGATAAAATAGTCCTTCATGCCTACAGTGCCGTTAGACAGCCTCAGAGGCCTGCTCTTCTGAATCGACCGTTACATAACATAGAGGCAAAAGAAGAACATAAAGATTGAGTTTAATGACGGTACCGTGCACTCAAGTAACTGGCGAAAGAGTTTTTTCAAAACTAAAAATTGTAAAAAACTGTTAAGTAATTTAATGCTTATGAACTGTGAATGGGATGTATTCCAAAACATTGATAAAAGGAAAATAATAGATCAAATCGCATGTTCAAGTGACGAACTTAAGAAAAAATTAATGTTTTGAATTAATGGTTTGCATTCAGTTGAGATCATCTTATTAAATAAATATTTCAAGAAAATATAATTTTAATTTTGCATAATATTGTGTTTGATTTAGAATTTAGTAATAAACTTTTCTATTTTTTAAATTGATAGCGGGGCTAGATAAATTTTGCCGAAGGCCCACAAGGTTGCCAGTCCGACATTGTGCCTACTGTCCTAAGTATTTAGAACACGGATTTCCCAAGTCTATGGCGGGTCTGAATTTGAATTAAATTTTTTGTAACTTTGATCTCATGAAATAATTAAACCCAGTCTCAAACTATGTATATATAATGTAATGTAATATACATATTTGTCTGGAAACCATTGATTACCAACTCACTTATTGTGGAACAATTTCAATATCTAGTAACTTGCTGTTCGCAAGTGGATAAGTCAACAAGAAATGCTTCTCCAAATCTTTGCACTCCTTTCCGAAATTAATTTTACACATACTATATGTATGTCAAGAACGTTATCTCGTTTCCTAGGTCACGAACTCAATTACTCAACCGAGCGGTCAATCTCATATCTGGTCTATCTAATGACCTGTACACTGTACAGTGTAGAGGCTTTCATTATATGAATACTTTTTGGGGAATACCGACTTCGTTTTGTACACTTCGGTTAGACACCTTTTATTAGCTTTCTGCTATTTGGGTACATGCACTTGTTGCAGCGCCTTATTTTATTTATGGAGATGAAGTGCACCTCAATTTTCAATACTTTATGTTTATACTTTTAATTTTTCGTTTTCGACTTATTAATGTGTACTTTTAGATATTTTTTTAAAATTATTTTCAAAAGTTTTCAATTATTTCCACTTAGTTGCATTTTGAATATTAGGAAATCTTGATGCAATTTTAATTTACTAGTAATTTTCTAGAATAAGTCATTTATCAATAGTCATTTTATTGCATTATTTACACCATTTAATATACATAAGACTGTTTAACAACAGTTTTTATGTAGGGTGTTTAAAAAAGACACTGCAATATTTAAGGGGGTAATTTCTTAGTTTATTTCATTGAAAAAAACTTCATATAAACATAGGTCCGAAAATGCATGGTTTCCAAAATACAGGGTGTTAAACTTTTTTTTAAAATATCGGTTTTTTAAGAATATCTGAAATATCTTGTGGCCGATTTTTTGGAAATTTTGCAGCGTTGTTTGTAATAATAAGGAGCTAATCTCGCCCTAACTAGACTAAGGTCCAGTGGCGTGCGTAGGGTATCTTAATGAATATTGACCAAAAATGTGTGCACCGCACCACTGACTTTTTTCAAATTTTGATATTTTTTTTTTTAGATAAATCAAGCAAAAATACAACTTTTTTGTCTTACGAATTTTTGACATATCTTCCTTCGTTTTCGATATAAAAAACAAAAACCATTTTATTGCATGTCCATTTACCATACAAAAACATTTAAGAAAAATTTGAACTTTGAAAACATAATGTAATATGGCTATTTAATTTTTTGGTTTCTTTAAAATCTTTGTTATTATACCAAAAGTTATGTGATTTTCGTTTAACCTCTGCTGCAGGAATAAAAGCGGAAGGCACCATTTTTTGAAACAGCAAGAACTAATGATGAATCGATAACTAGAGAGTATATTTGAGTAAAATGCTCAAGAAATAAGGGACTAAAAACAGGAACGTTTGCCAAGTATAATAGATGTACAAAAAGTTCTACTCACGTCGTGCAAATTCTTAAATAATGTCGCTATCCGTGACGATCTTACAGTTTCGTCTTCAAAAACCGAAGCCAAATCTGATTGGCAGAGTAGAATTCCGAGGTATGTAAAAATTATATTTGATGCTTTCAATGTTTGATATAAATAAACAATTATAATGTTAGTGAAAAAGGCAAGCATAATAGGTTCAGAATAATTTGGAAATACTCTAGATCTAATACGCAGATATTTTTAAGCATATTATAATAGATATGTTATATGTAATATATAACTTTTTACATAGAAAAAACTTTGCTTAAACTAGTACAAAACATATAATTGGTTTAAGCCAATTGTGAAATGGCACAGTTTTAAAAGGCTTTTAGTCAAAAAAGCGTGCATAGATTAATAAGCTATCAGTGGAACCTAAAAACAAATTGCAAACAACAAATTGTTTTTTAAAATCATGTATTGTCATTAATGTTCGTAGATTAGAATTAGAAGTAGATCAAAAATTAGTGGCTAGATTTGTCTCAGACAGAAAAACAGAAATTGAAATTAATTAAAACATTAAAACCTTGGAAAAGTTGCTTTGTTTCTAAAATAATTTGTACTTTAACTTCCAGGTGTGGCTTATACGACAACAGAATTGAGCTCAACATCACAAGTTGTTGATATAAATCAGGTAACGATGATTTTTTTTTATATCATAAATATTTTTTCAACATTTTTATACCCTGCTTAAATGTAGGGTCAATCCGCGTAACCTTCGTTCGGTTCGCCTCTTCCGTCCTCCCTGTCACCGTACGGAATACGGCCTTAATGAGCCGTTTTCTAGAATATTACGTAAGGCAAACTTCCTTCCTTCCTTCGACTTCCATTGAAGCAAGGACGCTATGAAAAACTTATTCAACGGTCCCAATGAGCCCTGATATTCAAGAGCGCCCGCAGCAATTTTTCCAGGGCGGGGCTAGACATAGTGACATATCAAATACATTTTGATTTTTTGTTAATATTTTAAATAATTTCGATGTCCATCCATAGTTTATTTGAGAAATGTTATTAATTTGGTTATAATTTTATTCACTTTAAGATAGAGAATAGTATACGCAAAATTTAATTAGATTAGCATGCTTAAGCTTTATTATTCTATGATTTCAGTGAAATATGTATAAGCTAATTACAAAAACAATACTAACGACTTGGGCGTAAGAGTAAAGGATAAATTGACTTCAAATAAACAGTAAAGGAAAAGTAAAGGACAATGGTCAAAATGATCCTCATTACAGATACGAACGAGACATATGTCATTCGATAACTCTTATGTACCACAATCACTAATATGTCGGCTCATTTCAATTCGATGGGGAAAAAAGGTATGGCGATTCACTCATTTCACAAAACCGATCCTTTTGCGAACGATATCTGGCGTACCTCAGGGTAGCCATTTGGGCCCTCTTCTATTCATTATATTCATAAATGACACTGGTTTGTCTTTGTCTCACTCTAGGGTTCTTTTCTATGCTGATGACGCCAAGATTTTTCGGTTTATTATTGACATTTATGACTGCTCATTGCTCAATAGTGATGTTAATGCTTTTAACCTTTGGTGTTCATTGAATCACTTGCCTTGAAATATTAACAAATGCACTTTTACGTCGTACTCTCGTAAAAAAACTGCAGTTCATTTTCGTCACCTGTTGGATGGTAAAGAATTATCTCGACTTGAAACAGTACAGGAAATGGGCGCTATATTTAACTCATCTTGGTTTGGTGATCTTCATATAACTAAGTTTCAACATTTCCAGAATAGTTTTTGGTTATATAGTTTTATCTGGCGTATGTACTCTTTTGTTAAACATTCGTTAGACATTTGTATGTCTTATAATAAATAAATTTATAAATTTAATTTAAATACGTGTCTTATATTTTAGGTAAGATGATTCTATGGAAAACTTGAAATTCGGAAACCGGTATTTAAAACAATCGGTTTTTGTATAAACCATTCAAGTAATATTCAACAGTATTTTAAATAGAATTAGTGACATTCACATTGGCCTGGAAAACCATTGAATTTTCTTCAACTGGCTGTTAAATTTAACTGAGCATTAAAAATTTTAATGTTGAGTGAAAAAAATGTCAAATCAGAAATTTAATGCAGGCTTCTATTGGAACCATTAAAGTTAATGCTCGTTTAAGTTTAATTGAGAGCTTAAGGTCCCCCACAAGGGTGTTGCTAGTGTTGCTGCAGCAACAGGGCCCGGGTCTGGCGATGTAATTCATGAATTTATACATTTACAAAATTTAAAAAAAATTGTTTATATAATTTAAATAGGTATCGATAAATTATTACCTAAAATAATTTTCTGCGTCTGCGAGCTTTTTTGAAAGTGGTGAGCTTCTATTTTCTTTACGGAATTTAGAGGTCGTGACGTCCCAGAGTCCAGATGCCCCTGGATTGATTTTTGATTTCTCCTCGTCAGAACAGACAAATTAAGGATAGTTAAGTTTTAATGAATTCGGATTATCGAGGGCTCTTATTGTTGTACTTCTGTGAAATATGGGGATTTTTGGATTTGTCTACATATTCACGGTTTATGTTACATATTATATTTGGATAGTTCTGGCTCATACCTGATTTTCATCAGGTTTTCGGGATTCCCTCCTTATTCTTAGTTTTCCAAGGTGGGGTGACACCTGACTAATGACTATTTGACTGTCAGTTTTAATTAATTTCAATTATTTTTTAACATGCTTTGTGTTGTCTGAGCCCTGTCCGGGCAATTTTATAAGCATAAATCTGGAGCACAAAAGAGGAAAATATTAAATAAATGTTGCAAAAATTGATTTTTTTACAAAATAATGAATTTATATTACCTACCTACTAGAATAATAAGAATTAATAATATACTCAAGTACTGTACCTTGAAAACTTTACAACATTATACTTAGACATAAAATGTGTTTTTATCTGTTCCTTCATACTTTAATGTCCAGTCCTCGTACCAATTACAAGAGTATATTGTAGTTGGTAATATCATATTCTGGCAATGTTAGGGGTAAAGGGTGGGGACATGCCTTAATTTATTAATATTTTTTTAATTGAGGCCTGAGGGCCCGTCCCTTGTTCTGGTAACAGGGCCCCAAAATAGATGTGGGGGACCTTGCTAAGTATTGGCTACGTAAAGAAAACGGCTCTTAGATTAATTATTTATAAAATACACGAGAAAAAATCTTTGGAAAATTGCAACTAAAAAATGTTTTCCTATACTAAAGGATCGTCGAAAAATTAAATTTCTCGCAAAATATAAATTTATCGTACCTAATTCATAGTAAATGTATTAATAAATATTTCATTTAGAGAGTGTTATATTGCTGTAATTAGAGTGCACATCTTCGTTTTCTTACAGACCTTTACTTGGCCAATAGCTCGACCAGCTACACCCGAAGAGAATGTTATTGTTGAACTGAGAACGCAAACAACAAAAGTGTTTATAAAAACGGGTCTAGCATCGATATCCAAGTCTCGTGGCTGGAGAGCTAGGACATCAATAAATGGGTCTGCAGGAGTAATTGGCAGTAGCACCAAATGTATTGGACAATACGTGATATTAATGCAGGGTAAGTATTGCTTTTCACAACTATTTAGAAATATTGCTTTTATCTCATGAGTTTTTTATACCGCCATTTGGTGGGAACTCCACATAACCCCCCAGACCCACGGACTTTTGGGCAGTGCTTCAAGACCTCTACATTTCGAAACTCTGTCCAATGAGCTGAGCAAACAAGGTAAAAGGAGGTTGTTTTGCAATAGTTCTCGTTGGTTCATCGTGTAAGTCAGTAAATGTGAATGATAGTTGAAAACGAGTTCCGTTGTCCGAAAGAAGGAAAATTTTCCAAAATAATATTTGACTTGTTGTGGAACGTAATTTTTTACAATAAAAAAAAAAAAAAATGGTAATTATAGAGAATTCATATCTTCTGATATTTAGAAGATTTCAAAACATTAATTTAATGTTTTTAACAACTGTAACGAAAAAAAATACAAGTTGTTTGTCATTCGTAAAAATCCAACAGTCATACTTAAATTCAAGAAGTTCATTAAATCCGTGTCAATCTGCAGTACTAGAATGCAATAAAATCAATTCTCGCCGTAATAAATTTTAGTCCCAATAGCGTAATATTCCTAACACATAAACATTAAACATATTGTTAATTTTATAGAGGATTTAATGAGTGAGCATTTCAAAGTACACAATATGAATGTAGAACAGAAAAGATGTAAAATTTAAATTTGTGTTTTTTCGCTTTAATATTAATTGTCAGTAAAACTTAATGTAAACGTATCGTAACAATGGTAACCAGCAAATTAAAATTTCAACGGATTGTCATGAAAATTTTATGACTGGAGGTTTCCGTAGATGTTGCGAATCCAATTTCAAGAATTTAAAATTCAAAATTCGGATATTCAATATGACGATCGTAGTTTTATAAAATTTAATTAATTTACGCAAATTTTTGTATTAAACCTATTTTGAGGTCATTAATTTCAAATCTATGACCTATAAATCTATACAAATTTGGAAATTCTTGAATATAGTTTCCTTTTACAGCGATACGCTTGGTTCCCCGGTTTTCTAGCATGTTGATGACTTTTAAATAGTTGTCTGAAGAAAGATCTCCAAAATATTCATTCGTTTTGCATTTTAGTTCTTTATTAGAGTAAAGTTTCTTTCCCTGGAACCATCTCTTTATAAAGGGTGGTCCACAATAAATTTGTATTTTGATGTATAGGTTTTTTTTGCTCTGGTAATACTTATGTCGATCTGGTTTTAACATTTGTTTTTATACCCATTTATATCATACAAATTTTATTTGGACACAGCCAAAAGTCGCCAAGTCGGCGGAATAAGGTGGATGAGGAAGCAATTCTTAACCCAATAGGTTCAATTTGCATGTCGCTTTTATTGATTAAAACGCGCCGCGGTGCGTTAACGTGATGATACCAAAAAATGTTCTTCTCCAAATGAGACCGTTTTTCTTTGATTGTATTATTCAAGCGGTCCACTAACACCACATAATATTCTCCAGTAATTGTTTTTCATTTTCTAATTAGTCGATAAACATAATGTCACGCGCATTAATTTTTATATAATATACATAGACAATTACAATTGCATTATATTAATTTTTTTTTTAGGTCTCATCTTTCAAGGACAAATTCATATAGAAGGCAATCTTGTGGATTCATCAACCAATCAGCCAATTGATGTAAGTGTTAATAAAGAAATGTTTTTGTTTTGATAATGTATAATAATCTTCTTACGCGTGTTCAAACAAGGAAGAAACACCGACCCTCTGACTTTGTTGAAGTATTCAAACATTTTCTCCACTCTGCTTGGGGATTATCCAATGTCACTTCTTCTTGTCACTGGCTACGAAGTTTTTTATATTGAAAGATCACACACAATTCTCAAATAATATTTCATATCAACTATTTAAATTTTTTTTATTAATATATGATATATACATATACGATCCCCACAAATTACTAAATTTCTTTATTAATAAAAAGCTATTTAATTTAAAGAGTCTGGGACCGAGCGTCTACGCTGTGTCCCCAGTTTATTTAAATCTGATCCAATGGAGTTTTTGTGACTAAATGACAGATAACGCAGAGACCAAACCACTGGACTTAAAGGGCGGCAAATTTCACAGTGTATTACTATAATGACATGGATAACCGCTAAGAAAGGAGTTTTTAAAATTCAACCCCTAAGGGGGTAAAATGGGAGATGGAAGTTTGTATGTCAATCCACCATTTTTTTTACACAATGTGTAAACAATGTGTACCAGGATTTTTGAATACTTCAATCCCCCCAAAACCATTCTTGAGTGAAAAAAAGTAAATAACCAACTATGTGGATAGCTCGACTTGTTTCGATTCCACTAAATGGAAAGGGCACTTGCAGTCCTGCTACTTGACAATTTCTTGGAACTACACTCACCTTCAATAGAACGGCCAGAACGTGGTTCATCTTCAATGTCGGAATTTTCAGCTTTAAACTTCCGAAACCAAACTTTGACTGTATAGCATAAGAAACAGTATTGTTACCTAAACTTCCACACATTTTTTGGTGGCATTCAGCCGTACTGATTTTGTTACGGAACTCATAGAACATAATCGTTCTGATCTGTTGACGTGATAGCTCCATTTTAAACACTTTTTTTTAACAAACAAAGTACACAGTCCTGCAGATCTAAGTGTCAGCGTTCGAATGTAAAAACCTGTTTGTAGAAAGACTAACAACCACAGAACTAGCCTCTAATGATTGAAAGTATTTTCTTTACATACAGGTAGTTGTGGTTTTCGAAGCAAAGTATACGTCCCCTGACGACGCTTTTGGAAATTTTGTGCCCAGCAACCTCATGAACTGTGTCCAGGATCAAAACTACAGCAGTTTAGATGATGATCAACAAATGCTGCTTGATATTAAGCAGAACATCTCCAATTTTGAGGAGAGTATCAACAGAAACAGTAAGATGATCTCTGAGGGTTGGTGTCCATTCATTGCCAAAAATAATATTTATAGCTTTCCACTTGCTTTTACATTCAATTGCTTTCAGTTGCCTATTTAAAAGCAAGTCGAAGTGCTAATAAGAATTTAAAGACTTTGAAACTGTTGAAATTGAAATGTCGAAAAATGAAATGGCACAAGCTAAAAAATCGTTCGAACAAGCATGTATTATGTATATTGTATATGTATAATATGTGAATCCTTTTAATAGAAGTTGTTGATTCATCACCGAGTAAAGCTCGACAAATACTAAAAAGCGTGGTGACGTCAGGTCAAAGGACACTTTTAACCCAAAAGGATGAACCAAATACCGAGAGGAACGGCAAATCACTTTACCAAAGCAGAGATAAAAATGTTACGTTGAATACGGTGCGGAGTATAATGCGGTTAGGCCGAAAGCGGCGATTACGATCCCATTCGAAAGATAATACTGTAGAGCATGACGGAAGGTACTAAATTATATGTTTTACCTCAGTTCATAGCTTTAAGAGTTTTTCCTAAGATCGCCTCTCATAACCGACTCGGATCATGCAACCTCTGTCGAATCCGCAACGGAAAGTGATGAAGACGATAAATTACACCTTGAAAATGACCAATCAATCTGTGCTGCAGATGCGGATGGAAATTCTCATTACAGTAAAGAGAAAATGTCTGTAAAGCAAAAGTGTACTTAAGGTTAGAAGCATAATGTTCGGTTTTCTTTTAAAGGATTAGAGACATGTCAAGAACGGCCGATCATTTGAAATCCCAGGATTTCCAAGTGTGCATCACTATTATTGAGGCAAGACAATTGTCCGGACTCAACATGGATCCGGTTGTGTGCGTTCAAGTGGGGGACCAAAAGAAATTCACCAGCGTTAAGGAGAGCACAAATTGCCCCTATTTCAACGAAGTGAGTAACGCGTTTGTGTCACAACTCAAATGTCATAAGTCACAAACTTTGAAACTTATATTCTTGATTTCAGTACTTCGTGTTTGATTTTCACATGCCGCCCATAATGCTATTTGACAAAATCATTACGTTGTCGGTAAGTTTGCTTGCCTGTTGAAAATATTTTAAATTATCAGTCCATAACATTGCGTAACATAACACGACTCCACAAAGACAAATTTTGACACAGTTAATTACACAGGTTTTCAAGGTTTTGGACCTGGGCAAGGGAAAGTTGTTGCTAAGACAATTTTTGATGATGAGTTCATTTGTTAAGAAATCGTGCAAAAACCGTTTTCCCCATCTTCAAAAGAGTTCTAAGTTTTGAAAAGGAATGTAAAAGAGGAGATATTTTGGTATCTGTAAAATTTTCAAGATGGTGTGAAAAAGTTTCATGCACATAATTAATTGTAATACATATTTATAACAATTGACGAAAGAAAGTTAATATGTAAATATTCAGTAACAAGCATTTTCGTATAAAAATAATTCAGCCTTATATGGCAACACTAAGAAGGAGTTGCCCGATCCTGCACGTATTCGAACTTGACCTCACTTTAATATTCTAACGAAATATTATTGTACCAAGTTTCAAAACTCTTGCTACAAGCGTTCCTGTGTTATCGTCTGGATAGACGAACAACATACAGATTACATCCCATTCATAAAAATATTTTTGTTTTTTTGTTGTGAAAAAAAAATCAGTAATCAAAATACCTATTCTATTATTGCCGGAACAAAACCGCAGGTGTTGCAAAGTAGAAGTGTCCTTCGTCCAAATAAGTTGATTGGTACTTTCAAGCTGGATGTTGCAACAGTTTGGAGCCAAGAAGGTAAGTTTTGAAGATCTACGTTTCATTTAGCAATATATTTAAAAAATTTTTCAATCATTCGTTTATTCATACTATTTATTTATAATACATTTTAAAGCAATTTATCGTTATCAATGGTCATGCATTCGCCGATCCATGAGGCAGGGGGTAAGGGAGATCGCCCCAGAGATATTCTTCCTAAGACTTCCTAAGAAATTGTCGGGGGAGGATCGCTGTTTTTAGAAAAACAGTAACGGAGAAAAACGGTCTAATTTTTGCCATGTTATTATGTCGTAAAAAAATTATACTGAGAAAGATCGCCTTCTTTATTTATTGAGCTAAAACGAATCTTATTTCACACCCTCCACACCAAGCAACTGGTGTGTGCTTCCCGCTCCGCACTCTTCATTCTATTTCATTCTGCCATATGAAAGTACCCCATTCGCAGTGCCGAAAAGTATGAATGTATTACTGCTGCTGATTCCTGATCACCTATTACTCTTGTTCCGAATCGGAACAAATCTTGTTCCAGTGATTCGGAACGAAACAAAATGCCATCTTTTAGAAATTTCGAAAAATGTGCTTCCAAACTGTTTGACTTGAAAAGAATTATATATACTCTGATTCTCTTTCTCGGCAATTCGAATGAGAATGGGATTTTGCAATGGGATTGAGAACTGATAGCTAACAGGCGATCAGAATCCAGCAGCAGCAATAAAAAAACATATATTCTGATTCTCTTTCTCGCCAATTCGAATGAGAATGGGATTTTCCAATGGGATTGAGAACTGATAGCTAACAGGCGATCAGAATCTAGCAGCAGCAATTCATTCATATTTTCAACACTGCGTATGCGTTTCGGATCCAGATTCTAGAGTCAATGGTAGTCGTAGATGATGTTGAGGGTGTAGAAGGGGGAGGATCGCATCTTTTTAAAGGGGTTTGGAAATGCAGATTGTTTTTAGAAAAACAGTAACGGAGAAAAACGGTCTCATTTTTGCCATGTTATTATGTCGTAAAAAAATTATACTGAGAAAGATCGCCTTCTTTATTTATTGAGCTAAAACGAATCTTATTTCACACCCTCCACTCCAAGCAACTGGTGTGTGCTTCCCGCTCCGCACTCTTCATTCTATTTCATTCTGCCATATGAAAGTACCCCATTCGCAGTGCCGAAAAGTATGAATGTATTACTGCTGCTGATTCCTGATCACCTATTACTCTTGTTCCGAATCGGAACAAATCTTGTTCCAGTGATTCGGAACGAAACAAAATGCCATCTTTTAGAAATTTCGAAAAATGTGCTTCCAAACTGTTTGACTTGAAAAGAATTATATATACTCTGATTCTCTTTCTCGGCAATACGAATGAGAATGGGATTTTGCAATGGGATTTGGAACTGATAGCTAACAGGCGATCAGAATCCAGCAGAAGCAAAAAAAACATGTACTCTGATTCTCTTTCTAGCCCATTCGAATAAGAATGGGATTTTCCAATGGGATTGAGAACTGATAGCTAACAGGCGATCAGAGTCCAGCAGCAGCAATAAAAAAACATATACTCTGATTCTCTTTCTAGCCTATTCGAATAAGAATGGGATTTTCCAATGGGATTGTGAACTGATAGCTAACAGGCGATCAGAATCTAGCAGCAGCAATTCATTCATATTTTCAACACTGCGTATGCGTTTCGGATCCAGATTCTACAGTCAATGGTAGTCGTAGATGATGTTGATGGTGTAGAAGGGGGAGGATCGCATCTTTTTAAAGGGGTTTGGAAATGCAGATTGTTTTTAGAAAAACAGTAACGGAGAAAAACGGTCTCTTTTTTGCCATGTTATTATGTCGTAAAAAAATTATACTGAGAAAGATCGCCTTCTTTATTTATTGAGCTAAAACAAATCTTATTTCACACCCTCCACACCAAGCAACTGGTGTGTGCTTCCCGCTCCGCACTCTTCATTCTATTTCATTCTGCCATATGAAAGTACCCCATTCGCAGTGCCGAAAAGTATGAATGTATTACTGCTGCTGATTCCTGATCACCTATTACTCTTGTTCCGAATCGGAACAAATCTTGTTCCAGTGATTCGGAACGAAACAAAATGCCATCTTTTAGAAATTTCGAAAAATGTGCTTCCAAACTGTTTGACTTGAAAAGAATTATATATACTCTGATTCTCTTTCTCGGCAATTCGAATGAGAATGGGATTTTGCAATGGGATTGAGAACTGATAGCTAACAGGCGATCAGAATCCAGCAGCAGCAATAAAAAAACATATATTCTGATTCTCTTTCTCGCCAATTCGAATGAGAATGGGATTTTCCAATGGGATTGAGAACTGATAGCTAACAGGCGATCAGAATCTAGCAGCAGCAATTCATTCATATTTTCAACACTGCGTATGCGTTTCGGATCCAGATTCTAGAGTCAATGGTAGTCGTAGATGATGTTGAGGGTGTAGAAGGGGGAGGATCGCATCTTTTTAAAGGGGTTTGGAAATGCAGATTGTTTTTAGAAAAACAGTAACGGAGAAAAACGGTCTCATTTTTGCCATGTTATTATGTCGTAAAAAAATTATACTGAGAAAGATCGCCTTCTTTATTTATTGAGCTAAAACGAATCTTATTTCACACCCTCCACTCCAAGCAACTGGTGTGTGCTTCCCGCTCCGCACTCTTCATTCTATTTCATTCTGCCATATGAAAGTACCCCATTCGCAGTGCCGAAAAGTATGAATGTATTACTGCTGCTGATTCCTGATCACCTATTACTCTTGTTCCGAATCGGAACAAATCTTGTTCCAGTGATTCGGAACGAAACAAAATGCCATCTTTTAGAAATTTCGAAAAATGTGCTTCCAAACTGTTTGACTTGAAAAGAATTATATATACTCTGATTCTCTTTCTCGGCAATACGAATGAGAATGGGATTTTGCAATGGGATTTGGAACTGATAGCTAACAGGCGATCAGAATCCAGCAGAAGCAAAAAAAAAACATGTACTCTGATTGTCTTTCTAGCCCATTCGAATAAGAATGGGATTTTCCAATGGGATTGAGAACTGATAGCTAACAGGCGATCAGAGTCCAGCAGCAGCAATAAAAAAACATATACTCTGATTCTCTTTCTAGCCTATTCGAATAAGAATGGGATTTTCCAATGGGATTGTGAACTGATAGCTAACAGGCGATCAGAATCTAGCAGCAGCAATTCATTCATATTTTCAACACTGCGTATGCGTTTCGGATCCAGATTCTAGAGTCAATGGTAGTCGTAGATGATGTTGATGGTGTAGAAGGGGGAGGATCGCATCTTTTTAAAGGGGTTTGGAAATGCAGATTGTTTTTAGAAAAACATTAACGGAGAAAAACGGTCTAATTTTTGCCATGTTATTATGTCGTAAAAAAATTATACTGAGAAAGATCGCCTTCTTTATTTATTGAGCTAAAACGAATCTTATTTCACACCCTCCACACCAAGCAACTGGTGTGTGCTTCCCGCTCCGCACTCTTCATTCTATTTCATTCTGCCATATGAAAGTACCCCATTCGCAGTGCCGAAAAGTATGAATGTATTACTGCTGCTGATTCCTGATCACCTATTACTCTTGTTCCGAATCGGAACAAATCTTGTTCCAGTGATTCGGAACGAAACAAAATGCCATCTTTTAGAAATTTCGAAAAATGTGCTTCCAAACTGTTTGACTTGAAAAGAATTATATATACTCTGATTCTCTTTCTCGGCAATTCGAATGAGAATGGGATTTTGCAATGGGATTGAGAACTGATAGCTAACAGGCGATCAGAATCCAGCAGCAGCAATAAAAAAACATATATTCTGATTCTCTTTCTCGCCAATTCGAATGAGAATGGGATTTTCCAATGGGATTGAGAACTGATAGCTAACAGGCGATCAGAATCTAGCAGCAGCAATTCATTCATATTTTCAACACTGCGTATGCGTTTCGGATCCAGATTCTAGAGTCAATGGTAGTCGTAGATGATGTTGAGGGTGTAGAAGGGGGAGGATCGCATCTTTTTAAAGGGGTTTGGAAATGCAGATTGTTTTTAGAAAAACAGTAACGGAGAAAAACGGTCTCATTTTTGCCATGTTATTATGTCGTAAAAAAATTATACTGAGAAAGATCGCCTTCTTTATTTATTGAGCTAAAACGAATCTTATTTCACACCCTCCACTCCAAGCAACTGGTGTGTGCTTCCCGCTCCGCACTCTTCATTCTATTTCATTCTGCCATATGAAAGTACCCCATTCGCAGTGCCGAAAAGTATGAATGTATTACTGCTGCTGATTCCTGATCACCTATTACTCTTGTTCCGAATCGGAACAAATCTTGTTCCAGTGATTCGGAACGAAACAAAATGCCATCTTTTAGAAATTTCGAAAAATGTGCTTCCAAACTGTTTGACTTGAAAAGAATTATATATACTCTGATTCTCTTTCTCGGCAATACGAATGAGAATGGGATTTTGCAATGGGATTTGGAACTGATAGCTAACAGGCGATCAGAATCCAGCAGAAGCAAAAAAAACATGTACTCTGATTCTCTTTCTAGCCCATTCGAATAAGAATGGGATTTTCCAATGGGATTGAGAACTGATAGCTAACAGGCGATCAGAGTCCAGCAGCAGCAATAAAAAAACATATACTCTGATTCTCTTTCTAGCCTATTCGAATAAGAATGGGATTTTCCAATGGGATTGTGAACTGATAGCTAACAGGCGATCAGAATCTAGCAGCAGCAATTCATTCATATTTTCAACACTGCGTATGCGTTTCGGATCCAGATTCTACAGTCAATGGTAGTCGTAGATGATGTTGATGGTGTAGAAGGGGGAGGATCGCATCTTTTTAAAGGGGTTTGGAAATGCAGATTGTTTTTAGAAAAACAGTAACGGAGAAAAACGGTCTCTTTTTTGCCATGTTATTATGTCGTAAAAAAATTATACTGAGAAAGATCGCCTTCTTTATTTATTGAGCTAAAACAAATCTTATTTCACACCCTCCACACCAAGCAACTGGTGTGTGCTTCCCGCTCCGCACTCTTCATTCTATTTCATTCTGCCATATGAAAGTACCCCATTCGCAGTGCCGAAAAGTATGAATGTATTACTGCTGCTGATTCCTGATCACCTATTACTCTTGTTCCGAATCGGAACAAATCTTGTTCCAGTGATTCGGAACGAAACAAAATGCCATCTTTTAGAAATTTCGAAAAATGTGCTTCCAAACTGTTTGACTTGAAAAGAATTATATATACTCTGATTCTCTTTCTCGGCAATTCGAATGAGAATGGGATTTTGCAATGGGATTGAGAACTGATAGCTAACAGGCGATCAGAATCCAGCAGCAGCAATAAAAAAACATATATTCTGATTCTCTTTCTCGCCAATTCGAATGAGAATGGGATTTTCCAATGGGATTGAGAACTGATAGCTAACAGGCGATCAGAATCTAGCAGCAGCAATTCATTCATATTTTCAACACTGCGTATGCGTTTCGGATCCAGATTCTAGAGTCAATGGTAGTCGTAGATGATGTTGAGGGTGTAGAAGGGGGAGGATCGCATCTTTTTAAAGGGGTTTGGAAATGCAGATTGTTTTTAGAAAAACAGTAACGGAGAAAAACGGTCTCATTTTTGCCATGTTATTATGTCGTAAAAAAATTATACTGAGAAAGATCGCCTTCTTTATTTATTGAGCTAAAACGAATCTTATTTCACACCCTCCACTCCAAGCAACTGGTGTGTGCTTCCCGCTCCGCACTCTTCATTCTATTTCATTCTGCCATATGAAAGTACCCCATTCGCAGTGCCGAAAAGTATGAATGTATTACTGCTGCTGATTCCTGATCACCTATTACTCTTGTTCCGAATCGGAACAAATCTTGTTCCAGTGATTCGGAACGAAACAAAATGCCATCTTTTAGAAATTTCGAAAAATGTGCTTCCAAACTGTTTGACTTGAAAAGAATTATATATACTCTGATTCTCTTTCTCGGCAATACGAATGAGAATGGGATTTTGCAATGGGATTTGGAACTGATAGCTAACAGGCGATCAGAATCCAGCAGAAGCAAAAAAAACATGTACTCTGATTCTCTTTCTAGCCCATTCGAATAAGAATGGGATTTTCCAATGGGATTGAGAACTGATAGCTAACAGGCGATCAGAATCTAGCAGCAGCAATAAAAAAACATATACTCTGATTCTCTTTCTCGCCCATTCGAATAAAAATGGGATTTTGCAATGGGATTGAGAACTGATAGCTAACAGGCGATCAGAATCTAGCAGCAGCAATAAAAAAACATATACTCTGATTCTCTTTCTCGCCCATTCGAATAAGAATGGGATTTTGCAATGGGATTGAGAACTGATAGCTAACAGGCGATCTGAATCTAGCAGCAGCAATAAAAAAACATATACTCTGATTCTCTTTCTCGCCCATTCGAATAAGAATGGGATTTTCCAATGGGATTGAGAACTGATAGCTAACAGGCGATCAGAATCTAGCAGCAGCAATAAAAAAACATATACTCTGATTCTCTTTCTCGCCAATTCGGATGAGAATGGGATTTTCCAATGGGATTGAGAACTGATAGCTAACAGGGGGTTCAGTATCTAGCAGCAGCAATTCATTCATATTTTCAACACTGCGTATGCGTTTTGGATCCAGATTCTAGAGTCAATGGTAGTCGTAGATGATGTTGAGGGTGTAGAAGGGGGAGGATCGCATCTTTTTAAAGGGGTTTGGAAATGCAGATTGTTTTTAGAAAAACAGTAACGGAGAAAAACGGTCTAATTTTTGCCATGTTATTATGTCGTAAAAAAATTATACTGAGAAAGATCGCCTTCTTTATTTATTGAGCTAAAACGAATCTTATTTCACACCCTCCACACCAAGCAACTGGTGTGTGCTTCCCGCTCCGCACTCTTCATTCTATTTCATTCTGCCATATGAAAGTACCGCATTCGCAGTGCCGAAAAGTATGAATGTATTACTGCTGCTGATTCCTGATCACCTATTACTCTTGTTCCGAATCGGAACAAATCTTGTTCCAGTGATTCGGAACGAAACAAAATGCCATCTTTTAGAAATTTCGAAAAATGTGCTTCCAAACTGTTTGACTTGAAAAGAATTATATATACTCTGATTCTCTTTCTCGGCAATTCGAATGAGAATGGGATTTTCCAATGGGATTGAGAACTGATAGCTAACAGGCGATCAGAATCCAGCAGCAGCAATAAAAAAACATATACTCTGATTCTCTTTCTCGCCCATTCGAATAAAAATGGGATTTTGCAATGGGATTGAGAACTGATAGCTAACAGGCGATCAGAATCTAACAGCAGCAATTCATTCATATTTTCAACACTGCGTATGCGTTTCGGATCCAGATTCTAGAGTCAATGGTAGTCGTAGATGATGTTGAGGGTGTAGAAGGGGGAGGATCGCATCTTTTTAAAGGGGTTTGGAAATGCAGATTGTTTTTAGAAAAACAGTAACGGAGAAAAACGGTCTCATTTTTGCCATGTTATTATGTCGTAAAAAAATTATACTGAGAAAGATCGCCTTCTTTATTTATTGAGCTAAAACGAATCTTATTTCACACCCTCCACTCCAAGCAACTGGTGTGTGCTTCCCGCTCCGCACTCTTCATTCTATTTCATTCTGCCATATGAAAGTACCCCATTCGCAGTGCCGAAAAGTAAGAATGTATTACTGCTGCTGATTCCTGATCACCTATTACTCTTGTTCCGAATCGGAACAAATCTTGTTCCAGTGATTCGGAACGAAACAAAATGCCATCTTTTAGAAATTTCGAAAAATGTGCTTCCAAACTGTTTGACTTGAAAAGAATTATATATACTCTGATTCTCTTTCTCGGCAATTCGAATGAGAATGGGATTTTGCAATGGGATTGAGAACTGATAGCTAACAGGCGATCAGAATCCAGCAGAAGCAAAAAAAACATGTACTCTGATTCTCTTTCTAGCCCATTCGAATAAGAATGGGATTTTCCAATGGGATTGAGAACTGATAGCTAACAGGCGATCAGAATCCAGCAGCAGCAATAAAAAAACATATACTCTGATTCTCTTTCTCGCCCATTCGAATAAGAATGGGATTTTGCAATGGGATTGAGAACTGATAGCTAACAGGCGATCAGAATCTAGCAGCAGCAATAAAAAAACATATACTCTGATTCTCTTTCTCGCCAATTCGGATGAGAATGGGATTTTCCAATGGGATTGAGAACTGATAGCTAACAGGCGATCAGAATCTAACAGCAGCAATTCATTCATATTTTCAACACTGCGTATGCGTTTCGGATCCAGATTCTAGAGTCAATGGTAGTCGTAGATGATGTTGATGGTGTAGAAGGGGGAGGATCGCATCTTTTTAAAGGGGTTTGGAAATGCAGATTGTTTTTAGAAAAACAGTAACGGAGAAAGACGGTCTAATTTTTGCCAGTATGTAAATACATACATTTGTGTGAATCATTAACTTAAAGCCCCTATTTCATCTGAGCTTTCCAAGCAATTTCGATATAAATTACATTGTGCACATCTACGCGTGAATACCTTATATATACCTTTTATACCTTTCCGATGGTATAAAAATCATAAAAATCGGTAGAATCGTCTAAAAGGTATATCACAAGTTTCAAGTTTTATAAGGAAAATTTCTATAAAATGAGTCTAATTTTCAATTTTTGTTTTTCATTATTGCTCAGTATTATGACTAACTGAGTTTTTAAAGTTAATGATCTTTTTCCGATTTGGTATAGTTTGAGCTTCTCATTTGTGTTAATTACAATAGAATTTATTCTGAACAAAGTCATTCTAATATTTTAAACATTCTAGCTTTCACTATCAATTAAAACGCATATACATGAACTGCACTGATTCAGAATTAAGGACTCGCGTATAATCTGAGCTTCCTTCTCCAATTGCAGGCCATCAATTTTATCACAAATGGGCGCTGCTCGCGGACCCAGAAGATTTTTACAGTGGACCAAAAGGGTATCTTAAATGTGACATAGGAATTATGGGTAAAGGTGACACAATTAAAGTCCCTCAAAAATCGGAAAAGGACCCAGACGACATTGAAGCGTTTGTAAACTAGGTGTATATTATGGTGCGGTTAATGTTGTTATACCATTTTTAGGAATCTTCTGCTGCCCGACGGAATATCTGTTGAAAGACAACGAGCACGTTTCCTTGTGAAAATATATCGCGCTGATGGCTTGCCAAGGATGAACTCTTCGATAATTGCGAATGTTAAAAAGGCGTTCACCAGAGAGTCAAAAGATCTGGTTAGCCCTTATGTTCAAGTGTCATTTGCAGGTCTAACGGTACAAAAACTGTTCTTGCAGTTGTTATAAACAACATTAAGCTTTTGGTTCATTCCAGGGGAAAACTAGTATCAAAAAGAACAACTATGCCCCCGTTTGGAACGAGCAACTCGTTTTCACAGAAATGTTTCCACCGTTGTGCCAACGGATGAAGGTGAGGTGATCGTCAATACAAAAGATGACTATCGTCTTATTTTACCATGAATTCATCCACAGATTCAGTTGAACAATGCCGACCCCGTAAAGCCTTCCATAATTGGAACACACTATATTGACCTAAAACAAATATCTAACGATGGAGAAAATGGTTTTCTTCCAACATTTGGCCCATCATTCTTACACCTTTACGGATCCATAAGAGACTACACTTTGCTGGATCAGCATTCAAACCTAAACACCGGATTGGGGGAAGGCGTTAGTTACCGAGGGCGTCTACTGATAGCCATTCGAACAGAGATTGCTGATAATGTGGACATGGGTATGGAGCAGAATGTGGAGCTGGTTGCCACATACCCAATATCTGAAACGTCGTACTCGAAAAACGAGGAATTTTTTCTCTTCTCAACCATCCTTGAGGCGTCAATGCTGGATAAGAAGATAAGCGACAAAAGTGTATTTTTAGAATTGAGCATGGGAAACGCTGGAAACTCTTTAGATGGTTTAAACAACAGTGTACCTGTCAACGACGATGAAGATGGAGAATTGGAATCTGTGAATGTTACTAGCTATACCAGCATTACCACGGCATGTAAACCGATCTCCCATGACAAACGCCAGTACTTTCTCCCTTACTGGGACTACAAGCCTTGTATGGACGTTCGGTGCACATATCCAGATCTTCGAAGTCGAATGTACAACAGTAATATTATCGCCAAGATAGTGGAAAATATGGTAGGATGAACTAATCCACCTCTATGCTATTTAATGTGCGTCTTGTAGGAATGTGGACTGTTTCAAGCTTACAATCTCATGGAAGAAGAGGATCCGAAAGCTGAAGTCAAACTGCGATCGACTCTCGATGAAGTGGCTAGTGCTTGCGCCAAATATCGAATAATACAGAAGAATAACGCGCCCGGACTTGGAACTGGTAAAACTAAATTGGATAAGGAAAGGATGAAATTGTGTAATAGGGAAATCGTAATTAAATCAGCAAATTGGTCGGGAACTTGGATTTGTCAAATAGATTTTTTTTTTAGGAAACGCTGGGCAATATGGCCCGCAATCTACGTGCCTTGGTCACAAGAAATACCCTCAAGGAGAGGTACAAGACAGCACAAGGTTATTTCCAAAGGTTGAAGTTCTTAATCGACGACGTAAGCAATATGGTTTAACCAAAGACTATACAAACATGTTTATATAGTCTTCGGTTTAACCCTTAGAACTACCATACTCCCAGTGATATACAATGATCTGTATTTTCTGAATAAATTTTACACTAAATCACTAATAATATTATCGTTTAAAAGATTGTTATTCATTCAACACTTGCAGCCTCAACACGCATTACCGGATGTATTCATTTGGTTGATTTGCAATGGAAAACGATACGCTTATCATAGAATATCAGCAAGAGATTTAATATATTCGACGGTTGAGGAAGAGTGCGGTGTGCAGTGCGGCAAAGTGCAAACAATATTTTTGAAAGTAGAATTTGTTTTTGAAATAAATTCGGTAGCCGTTCAATATTTGCTTTTAAGTTACCTGGAACATCGACTGTGGACCAGGCCGGATGGTTTGTCCAGGCCAAATTGAATGTATACTTCTGGTTAGGTGTAATTCAGCATAAGGAATTTTTCTTCCAAGGACTTCCGCAAGGATATGATCTCTCACAGGAGTTGCGAAACGCCGGCAGACCTAGAGCAATGACTCCAAATACCATTCATTACATTGAAAAACATGTAAATTTCGCAGTTCTTACTTGTTCAATATTTGCGAATACTTCTCTTTCAGACATTTCAGTTGCGAGCCCACATTTATCAGGCGCGTTCCCTGATCGGATCAGATGCTTCAGGGCTGAGTGACCCTTACGCAACGATTTTCATGAGTGAATTTGCACAAACAACTCAAGTAATTGAAGAAACGTTGAGTCCCACCTGGGACGAAACACTTGTGTTCGATGAGGTGCTATTGTATGGGGCTAAAAGCGAAATTAAAACAAATCCGCCAACAATAATTATCGAAATCTATGACCAAGACAAAGTTGGTAAATCGGAGTTCATTGGGCGAGCGATCGCGAAGCCAAGGGTTAAGTTAAAAGAGGACGCATACATGACGCCTATATTGGAATGGTTTGCCATTGTCAGAGGGACAAGTAATGCTGGAGAGCTTCTCGCTTCTTTTGAGATGATTGAAAATGGTTCGGAAGATGTACCTAAATTGCCGGAGCCAAAGTGCTTGCCTTTGGAAACAAAGAGGGAAAAGTCGTTTGCAGCATCCATGGGAGACACATTCAAATATCCAGTGCCGCGAAACATTCGACCGCAGTTAGCTCGATTCAAATTGGACATTCTTTTTTGGGGCTTGCGCGACCTGAAAAAGGTTCACTTTATTTCGGTAAACAAGCCTCGAATTGATGTCGAATGCTCCGGGCGGATTTTGAGCTCGAATATAATTCAGAACGCCAAAAAAAACCCAAATTTTTCAAGTATGAACAAGTCAATAGATCTAGAACTTCCAGTGGAAGAGACCTACGGACCCCCTATAATGATCAGATGTCTCGACTGCAGGTCCTTTGGTCGGTACGCTCTGGTCGGCACCTATCAAATTACCTCAATACATCGCTACATGTACAAACCTAAGCCCAAAGAAGAGTTGGGTAGCAAGCAAAATAAGGGAGGACAAATTCTCATATCAAGAAACCCCGCAATTAGCAACAATGAGCAAAATCAATTACAGTTGTGTGCAAGAAATGAAAATAACAGCAATAATCTGTCATGCGAAAATTTAACACTATACGGAGCTGCGTGTGTTAGTAAAATGTATTCAACATTTGTAATTTCTATCCAGAATTGCATTTTAATAATTTTATATTACAGAGTGCAGAGACAAAATGTGAAAGCAAAACAAGTTCCAGGAGCTGTACCATGTGATCAGGATAGCGATGACGAGAACAGCAAGGACTGGTGGACCAAATACTTTCTGTCGTATGAGAAACTTATTGAAGATAGCAAGGGAAGTAATCAAAAGGCTATCGCTACTAATTTAGTTCAGGAAGAGAAGGCCAAGTTCGGAATGAAAGGATCTAAAGTTGTCAAGAAGTTGAGCCCGAATTACACAAGAAGGGAGACCAAACCTAGAAATGCTCTCTGTCAGGTATGTAATTGCTAGACCTTATCTTTCAGCTGATTACCAAAACCACATTCAAGTACAATACCTTCAATCAATGGTTGTAAAAACATTTTGCGTAGATCTATCCGAACGAGTTGGAAGCCCAATTGGAGTTCGATCACTTCAAAGAATGGTTACACTCATTCCCACTGTACCGGGGAAAGAAGACCGATGACTCTGCTGAGGACGAAAACCGGATCGTCGGTTACTTTAAGGGGATGATCACTGTCTACAAACTGCCTATGCCTGCCGGCGTTGAAGCCGCATGGATGCCTTCTAACCTTTCGAACGATCCCATCCATGTCCTCGTTCGAGTTTACGTAATCAAAGCAAGCGACTTGCATCCGATGGACTTCAACGGCAAAGCAGATCCTTATGTAGTTCTACATTTGGGCAACAACCGAATTTCCGATAAGGAAAACTACGTAAGCAAACAGCTAAATCCGATTTTCGGGAAATGTTTCGAATACGAGGCTATATTTCCCAAAGACTCTATGCTCACTATTCAGGTCTTCGACTGGGATCTGGTTGGTTCAGATGATCTGATCGGTGAGACCAGAATCGATCTGGAGAATCGATTCTATAGCAAGCATCGAGCAACTTGTGGACTCTCAGTCAAATACGAAGAGTAAGCTTGGGTTCCAAAAGTCTTCTAATGTTTGCTAATCAATTTCTTCCAGCACCGGCTACAATAGGTGGAGGGATCCCATGAAGCCCACCCAGATTCTCTCAAGATTATGCAAAGAAAACAAATTGGAAACACCCATATATTTCCAGGATAGGGTTGTAATTGGGAAATATTGCATAACATTTTCGGAAAGTGAAGTTCTCACATGGAATGATCCAACTGCTTGTAAAAACCGTGATGAACACTTGGCTTTGGCTACACTTCACCGTTGGGAGGAAATTCCAAGAATCGGATGCAAAGTAAGACCCAAATTCCTATTCACACTCGAAAATATATCTTTTAATTTGATACAAGATCGTCCCGGAACATATCGAATCCAGATCGCTGTA
The DNA here is from genome assembly GCA_963082835.1 of Leptogaster cylindrica. Classification (NCBI taxonomy): domain Eukaryota; kingdom Metazoa; phylum Arthropoda; class Insecta; order Diptera; family Asilidae; genus Leptogaster; species Leptogaster cylindrica. The sequence continues at coordinate 9,128,468 of OY720108.1, read as the reverse complement.
CAATCCTGAAAAGCCGGGCATCGAACAGGGAAAATTAGAAATGTGGGTAGACATGTTTCCCATGGACATGCCACTTCCTGGACCCCCAGTAGATATAGCTCCTCGTAAACCAAAGTCTTACGAACTTCGTGTTATAATATGGAACACCGATGACGTGGTTCTGGAGGATGACACTTTTTTCACCGGAGAAAAAATGTCCGACATTTACGTAAAGGGGTGATAAAGTAAAGCGTAGCTCGACAGCGCTAAACAAAAACTTCCATTTTAGTTGGCTGAAGGGACCGCAAGATGTTCAGTGCACGGACATCCACTATCGATCACTCACTGGTGAAGGAAATTTCAACTGGCGATTTATTTTCCCATTCGACTATCTGGCAGCTGAAGAAAGGATTGTTCTTTCTAGGAAAGAGTCGCTTTTCAGCTGGGACGAAACGGAAGTAAAGATTCCTGTTCGGATTGAACTTCAAGTTTGGGATGCTGATCATTTTTCAGCAGATGACTTCTTGGGTAAACCAGAATTGCAAATTACAATACCTATAAAATAACCACTCAAATTTCAGGAGCTATCTCTCTAAATCTAAACCGTTTCCCTCGAGGAGCGAAGTCCTCGAAGCTATGCACTTTGGATATGCTAAAAACGGACAATGTCCCAACTGTGAATATATTTAAACAAAAACGAGTTCGCGGATGGTGGCCTTTTTTCATTAAAAAGCAAAACGATGAAATGGAATTAACTGGGAAGGTAGAGGCTGAATTGCATCTATTGACCAAAGATGAGGCAGAACTGAATCCTGCCGGATATGGTCGCAACGAACCAGATCCCTTAGAGAAGCCCACGTAAGAAATTTATTGAAATTTTCGAGGTAGGCGAATTTCCAATCGTTTCATTTCAGACGTCCCGATGCCTCGTTTATGTGGTTCCTTAATCCTATAAAATCGATTCGATACATCATTTGGCATAATTACAAATGGACTATTTTTAAGGCTCTCATACTCACCGGACTTGTCATCATGCTGCTACTCTTTTTCTATGCAGTGCCTGGATATACTGTAAAAAAAATCTTGGGTGCATAAATCAAATGCCCGCCTTTAAATTTATATCAATTCAAATGTACAAAAATGTCTTCAGTTAAGCGACTTCCGCATTTACATATCTTATTCAATTCCTACCGATTTCAAATTTATTTTAAAATAAATAATTCAATATTTACTTAAATTTGAATCTTTTATATTTTCGTTCTATGGAAGTTTTTACCCAAGATTCCATTCATGACTTTCGCTACAGTTAGTGATGAAAAGATGAGTTTTTTCGCCCGCGGCTGTGGCGTGAAGTTGCGAGACCTGAGGCGTATAATACGTATTATAAAATCGAAAATATTTTTATCACTGTTTCAGGGGAACATGTAATTATCACGTTTATACAACAGGTGCGGTTCATTTACTCAACAGAATTAATTTTAACGCTTAATCACATCTGGTGTGCATTAATATATCTCCGGTGTCCATTCATATTCATCTCTCATTTGTACAGTACGCATATACAATAGACCATACCATAATAATAATCACTCACGTTACAAATTATTGTATTTTAATTAACTGACGTGGCTGAGAACAAATAATATTGTTTACTCCAATTTATTTAGTTGTTTGGTAATGTTTTCTTAGATTTCAAAGGAAATAACCGGCAATTAAAGCATTAAATGCGGTTGTTAACTGAATAAGCTTGGGGCTAAAAGCAATGGGGGTTTAAAAATGGGAAACATTCTTTTTCTTATTACAAATAAAAAACCAACACGTAAAAACAATGCTTCTACTACGATTCAACTACTATTTTCAAAATGGTGACAGTTAAAATTAATTTAAGGTATCATCCAGAAATTACTTAACGCTTTAAAACCATCAGAATATTACTCATATTATGCGCTCTTTTGTTAACAAAAAAGTTAAAAAATAAAAGAAATAACTTTTTTCTGTGTATGAATGCAAGAAAATCCAAAAAAAAAAAATTGTTCAGAAATAGGGGAAAATGCTTATAAAAAATTAAAAAAACTACTCTCAGAGAAATGTCCTTTATGGAAAATCGAGGACATTGCTAAAAACCTTCAATCTATTAAATGATGTATATTTCATTAGAATGCATTTAGAAATAAGGGAGTTATTTGGGGACAAATTCGGTCGATTTCGTAATATTAGGTGTATCCTCCTCTTAAGATGCATCCCTCTTATTTACGAGTATTAGTAAACCTTTTATCGACATCATAGTGCTGTTGTTTGTTCCCGAGGCGGAGATTGTTTTCTGTTCTGGTCTATCTGGTCCATAATTAACCATTCATCCCCTCGCTTACCAAGAGCTTTTATAATTACAACTCTCTAGAATCAATAAACTTACGCAGAAATAAAAACACTAAATTTTATCAAAGATATTTATTCTAATAAGATTTCTTGAATGATATAAAATCTAAAACAAATTATGATCGAAAACTTCTCTAGCGGCACAGCACTGATTCAAAGCATAGTCGACTCAACATTAGAATTCTGGGCAATTTGTAAATTTATATTCTTTTTTACATTTTTTGCAAATATTGAAAGCTTCGGTAAATTTAATGCTTGTTTTGTTGTTAAAATAGTGTAATCAGGAACAAGACAGGCAACAATTTCAATAACAGTTAGCAGCCAAAAGGTAAAGGACGACAACAAATTTATGTAGGTCCAATACATATCGCTGTCATAACGCCTGGAACACAAAAAAGAGAATTGTATAATTATTTACTTAGGTAATTACAGCAAAAAAATATAAGCCTTTAAAACATTTAAAACAGATACTGATTCATTAAAAGAAATTATAAAATACCGTATTTGTTTACAGATTTACCACCGTCCTACTGAGAGAAGTTCCTATAATATTGAAAAAAAGAAGCAAATATGCGTATATGCGTATAGAGGGCCAGAAGAATGCACTTGCTTTTTCATAAGAAAATGTTGGCCAGAAAGTAAAAAAGGGAAAATAATCCAGCGACGCAAGGCTTTGCCTTGTTCACTTTATGGCCAGTATTTTTATATAACGAAGGATTTATCTGTATTTCTTCAGCTATAGATGAGTGAATTATTGGGAAAGTCCTCGAAAACTTCCGGTCATCGTGGATGTTGGTCTCAAGGTTCCTGTTGTTAACTCAATTCCTAAACCCAGATAGAACTTTAACAAAGCAGATTGGAAATGATTCGCCACGCGGGTTTCGGACGCAATACGTTTCTTCACACCAACATCAGACACTTACAAGCGTTTCATGGCTTTTTGGTATCGTGCGTCGGCGAAGAACTGTATTCCTAGAGGCTACCGTAAAGAAAATATACATTGCTGGAACGAAGACAGCAAAAGACTCTAAGATGAGTTCCGGGCCAATGAGGATTCTGCAGTGGCAAAGGAACTACTGGAGAGCCTGGAGGAGACTAGGAATTTGAGTTGGATCCATTAAGTATCCAACATTCCACTAAGAAAACCTGGAGCCTACTTCGTAAGGTCGAGGGCAGGGGCAGCCAAACCCCCAGCTCCAAAGAAATCAACATTAAACCCCAACACAATTACTGCCCAAATAGTAAAGCTTTTTATCACCATATATGACAAGGAATTCACCAGTCCCTCAACAAAGTCCTGAAAATATTAAGATCCGGTACACCTTCAAACTCAACCCATTCTAGACCATTAGCAGCGGTGGAAGTTGACGTGGCCCTCGAGGTAATGAAAAGTGACACTGCACACTGAGTGAACAATTGGCTATCTCTCTTCTTAATTGTAACACACATTCGTTTATTTCTTGTGATTTCTTGTGGTACCATACGATAAATAAAATAATTAGGAAGTCCAAATATTATGAATTTCTAAAAGGTTAAGTATTTGCAATAATTTTGTATATTATAATTAGCAATTGGAAGATTGTTCAATTTGTGACTTGAATCATTATATTGTATTAATTTCTTGAATAAAATTATCTTTTAGAAAACAAATGATAATTCGTGTATGACGGCTTTTTAAAAAAAAATTTTAAACAAAATGTGCTTTTGTTTAAATAACAAACTTATTCGTATTTCGTAGGATAAAGGATATTCAAATGATAAACATGTAAACTTTCCTCTCCTGACTCTTCAAAAATTAGGAAGCAAGAATTGTGATAACCTGACCCGGCTTACCCTTCTACAGCTAATTTCAAAATTGGTATGAACCAATTTTGTTCCTTTTTAGTTTATTTGGTAAAAATTCACACAGCAGCCACTCTTCATTGTTGTTACTTAATAGTCTATAAAATCAACTTACACATTTATAACATTGTAGACAATTGTAGAAGCCATGAACATGACAATGGACAACCATATTGTTGCTATGAAAAAGTACGTCTGAAGTTGTGCTTCCATCCACAATTTGAAGTTCACTAAAATAACAACATTTTGAAAGACCAATGTACCGAAACAAGTGATGTCTGCAGTGTACGGAGTTGACAGAATGGCATTGTTCTCTCCTAATACTATGTAAGTGATCATGTAAATTGCAACAGCGTGATAAATCCCAAGAGCAGTCCAACTGAGAAAACAGGACCATTGCAGCGGCGCATGTTTAGTGTTCACCAAATATAATTTCGGATTGCTGAAAAGGAATTAAATGAAATTTTACGAGAAAAATTATAAACTATATAAAATAGGTACACTGAACCACGGACGTATTTTCTAAATCTAAACTGCAATAATGCATTAAGCTGTCTAAAATCTAAACTTTGAAATATTTCGTCACTTTTAAACTAGAATACGTCAACCGGTGTCCCTGCCCGAAAAAATTTTAATCCTACACCTCAAGATTTCTTTAATGAAGCCTTTTTTATTTTCTTCTTTTTTGTAATATTCATTACATTCCAAAAACTACCGTAATTGCCAGCTGAGCTAGCCTGTACATTTTAACTTTTCGGACCAGGGTGCGCCCCAATTAAACTAAGGTTATTAAATCCAGTGGCTTGCGTGGGGGCACCTTAATCAATATTATTGACAAAAAATGTGTGCGTCACTAACATTTTTCTGATTTTGATATTTTTTTTTTTTAGATAAAGCAAGCAATAATACAACTTTTTTGTGTCTTGAATTTTTGACGTATTTTCCTTCGTTTTCGAGACTAAAAACAAACAACATTTGACTGCATGTTCATTTACCATACAAAAACATTTAAGAAAATTTTGAACTATTCTAACTTGCTTTGTTTCGCACAACAGGGCAAAAACAATTTTTTGACAATAAGTATCAACATATTACTAAAATTTGCAAAAAAAAAAAATAGTTCATATTTGACCATATTTGACAACAAAAGTTGGAAAAAAAATCTAAAAATGTCGAAAATAGCAGAAAAACCAGCGTTTTTGCTCCATAACTTTTTATTTTCATTATTTCCAGGTGGATTATGTTAGTTACTCATCAATATCAACAACTACGAGCATCTACAAGTATGACACGCCTGAGGTCAGGATCCCTGTGTGTTGTCGTCGCCTGTGGGGAAGCCTCCCGAGCTGTGTGTGCTAGGCCACTTCCCCTTGATTATCCCCAGCAATTGAGCTAGAGTTTATTTGTAACTGGATTGTAAAAGCGTTGAGGGAAGGCACCTTGGGGCAGAGGAAACTCTTATGATGTGCCTGCCAGAACCAGGGACATTTACGTCATTGACAATTCCGAGCCCGATGTCCCAAGCGGAGACAGTTTTCGCATAAGTTGAGCTCTTCCACTCGATAGATTCTGTCCGAGACCGCTAGCCGCTCAAGGTGGCTACAGCAGAAGATTGTGCAATTTCCTCTTCCTTGCGCATCTGCGACGTGTCAGGGATCCTGCGTTCAGATTCCTGCCATTGGGCTTAGTCACATTTGCAAACAACTTGCTCGTCACTTCAGCCACGCAAAAAAAATTTCATTGACGGTAGGCCTTCGGTCCGTAGGGCGCACCATTTCCCACTAGCTACACGATGCTCCGTCTAGACGCGACTCTAAAATTCTGGGGACAATGAGATCACGTTGGCCTCCTGGGCTCAGTTGACTGCCAAGCAAGCGCAAGCTGTTGCGGGGACATTCACTATGTTCCTAGCGGCTGAATGGTAGCCTTCTAGTATAATCCAATTACTCGTTGTCATAAGTACATAGTGTCGTCCAAGCCTCTCCGAAGCTTTTCCTCTGTTGTGTTCAGAAACCAAGCACTTGGGCCGCATTTCCCTTCACGCAGCTCTGCAGGCGTCGCAGTCTTTGTCCATTTGTCAGGAAAGGGTTTTTATTTTTTAATGACTTCCGCCATGAAAGCATCACGAAAAGAAGTTCATCCCTGATGCTGTTTTGCTCAGAGTCCCCTTGCCGGTACATTGCACACGCACGTCGCGGTCGTACAGTGGCTTTGGTAATTAAGTCATCAGCCAGTGCAGTTTGAAAGCTTTTTTCCTCATACAATGTTGGACACCGATCTACGAAAATTTTCTGTCTTTGGTATTGAGTGGTGCTTCTTATCATATTAAGGTTCTACGCTTAGAGTACATTTGTATCGATTTTCATATTCTAACAACAACAGTCCGCAAATTCCCGATATACTGATTCCTGATGTATATTTTGAAAATCAAGAAAACTTAGAGAATAGCATGATAAATGCTGAAAACAATTGGGTCGTCCCACACAATATGAAATCTGACCGGAATGGTAAGGTTTATCACTGGTCTAGTATGGATAACGAAGTAACTATTAATAAAATCAGTTCACCTAATCGAACTCTATCAATAGATCTGACATCCTAAATGGAATTACGATATTGTAAGAATATTGACTATTGACTATATTGCCTATGCATATCTTTGCATCTTTTTTTTTTGCTTTTACGCGATATGGGGGGTGCCGAAAATACTGTTCGCTTACACCAACATAATGTGTAAGACCGGCCTTGTATATCTATTTATATATGTGAAATGGATATTTCTTTAAACATCTAATAAAAAACAACACCATAAAGAAATATATACTTACTCTTCCAAATCATGATCTTTGTATGGTTTCTCGGTGAGTGATAAAACCAAGACAGGAACTGACGTATGTAGAACATTAAACAACGTTAAATAAACTGAGTCATAAATCGACGATGTTGAAAAACAGTTGTTCATTTGAAAAAGGAATTGAACTCCCATAAAGACGATATTTTTGTAGAAGAAGTATAGAACTAATATCGATAATCTTTTGGTGAAGTAATGACCGTGCACAAGTAGCAGTCGCTTTACCATGGAAAAGTTGGCAAACGCATAATCAGCGCATCGGGCTGCCTGTCGACCCTCTTTTCCGACGATACCAAAACCGATATGTGCTTCCTGAATCATGGACACATCATTGGCACCGTCTCCTATGGCAGCTGTTATGAACTTCTCCCTATCATCTTTAACAAGCCGAACAACTTCACACTTTTGGAGAGGACTTAGCCTGCAACAAAGGACTGCTTGGCACTTCACGGCAATGGTGCGGAAATCTTCTGCACAGGCGGACAATGCAACCCTCAAACTGACCCCATCAATCAAGAGAGCGAATGGAATGCGTTGATTCTCCGTCATTTCTTGGTTTAGAACTTTTAAGTGATGAGTAACCTCAATTTCATTAGTGCATTCAGTGATGTAGTATCTTGCACAATTTTCAGAAATATGTCCACACGATAAGGCAATGTTGTATGCCGTTTCGATTTTATCGCCAGTCAGAACCCATATCTTTATGCCAGCTTTTTGGAGGGCCTCCATTGTTTCCCGAACGTAATCTTGCAAAGCGTCCTCAACCGCAGTCGCTCCAATGAGTTCAAGATCTGAAATTGTTGACCTGTAAATTGTATGGTATAGTGGAAATTACCAGTAATCTTACTATTCTCAACTTTTCTATATGCGGCAGCTATCAACTCAGCCCTATTGTTCAACGAAGTCTTTGCATCCATTAGTTCTAAAATAATACAATAAGTTCAGGCAATTGCACATAACACCCATTATTTACCCTGGCGAAATTCCTTGTATTCCTCTGGGTTAAGTTTCCTCCTCGCAATCGCTAGCGTCCTGAGACCTTCTTTTGCAAATTCATTAATGTGCGCATTTGTTTTACTTATCAGGTTCTCGGACTGAGATCCACACAGGGCAAATATGACGTTTTCAGCCCCTTTCGTGAGCAACCAAATATTCGATTGATCATCTTGAAGAATCACGCTCATTCTTTTCCTGTTTGACGAAAATTCCAGGACGTCTAATCTTGTGTACTGCCTCTTCTTTATAAATTGAATATTTATTCTAATGCTGCTTATATGCGGTGGAATTTGATGCAAAGTGAGAATTTCATTTTCATCTCCCATATAAATCATTCCAAGACTTGCACACGCCTCTATCAGCGCTTTTTCATCTGGACTTGACGCTTGATAGTCCAACTTTCTATAAAAGATCAAAAAAAAATTCTGTTTAGATCTTAATAATGAATACACGTGTTGCACTGTTACAGGGTCACCAACAACCAATACGACTAGGACTTAAGTACACTAACCTATAATGCTGGAAAAACATTTCTTATAAACAGGATGTGTGGAGACTGCGTAATTGGTAGAATAATGTTAGTCAAGGGGTAATGATGGTCACTATGATTTCTCGTAAGGTCGGTAATGTACGTTGCAAACAAAGACTATCTCATCTCTATATACAGGGTGTTTCCTTAGCAAGTGTTCCAATATATACCAATCGATTCCCTGGTGTTGTGATCAACCATTACGATTAGACATTTTGTCTTCAAACACCTCCTTCCCCCCTTTTTTAAGGGCTGAAACTTTTTCGTTTGTATAGGGAGGTGAGCTCAAATAAACGTTATAACTTAAGTTTGGAATTCGATAGAAGAGCTGCCAATAAAAAGTGTCGATTCGTTGGCAAATGTGGCAAATACGAATGTTCAAACTTCAAATTTTTAAAAATTTACATTTTTATACTTCGTCCTTAAAAATTTCCTTTATAACAAGGATATATTACTTTTTAAAAACACATGTACCCTTAAGATATCTTCCAAATAAAAAAGGAATCATGCCAATATCTTTAGTATATCAAGAGTTATTAAGATTTTTGTGGAGTCATTGTTATTAATATTTTGTGGACTCAGTGGAAACAATTTCTACCCGGAATACATTTTGCAAGAATTTTTTTTCAATCTGTTTTCATGGAAATTACTGAAGGTAAATCAAAGAAATTTCGTTCAAAAATCGAGTGCTATCTGACAACGGTCCTAACAGCTCGAGGGTCCGCTCGACGGATTTTGAGAGGCGGAAATTGAGGAATCAAATATTTAAAAAATCTATTTCCGTAGCTGTTCGAAGTATATCCATGAAACGCGGAATATGCAATGCTCCAATGTTACTCAATAGATTTTTTTTTTTTGCATGACTGTAGCTCAATAAGTTTTTAGTAATGAAATTTCAAATTTCGTAGGTATCACGTTATCCATACACATTTTACATTATACATTCTTCGCCCCTAAGAATACGAGGAATTTAACTGGGTGATTAAAACATTGGGCTCTTAACGCAATAGTCGAATTGCTGTCGGGTAGTTTTTTTGTTTTTGGTGTTTTTTCTTTTCTTGGCAGATTTTTTTTTTTAGTTGTGCATAGGCGCGAAATATTTTAACCCAAGCCCGAATAAAAAATTACGATAATTGTCATGATATCAGACAAAAATAGAATTGAATTCATATTATATTATGCTGACTCATAAATAAAATCAAACAATCTGAAATTGCATACGAATAAAACCACAATCAATTAAAGCCTCGTGTGCACAAGAATATATTCGTCATTTATCCATAAATGATAAAAGAATAGCCCAAAAATTTTTCTCTACTCTTTTCAAATCTGCGCAACTTTTGGAATGCCCTGAGGGTCCAAAACAGCATTTAAAATAACTTACTCAACAACATTTTTGATGACTTCCTTTCTGCGAATACTTTCGGCTCTCGTTGCAAGCGACTCCCTTGTGTACGAAGGCATCGCATATCCCTGCTTGCTGGCAAGAAACTCATTTATAACTTTGCGGCTGGACATTGGTGCTGTTGATAACATTTGTAATATTGTTTCCGCAGTACCTACACTTTCCGAACATTAATCTTACCAGTTGTACGACGTTGGTTGGTGATAGGCGCTCCGTAGGATTGGCTTCTTCTATGGGTGTTTGCGGAAGAACTTGTTGTTTGAATATCTATGTGGGAAGTTGATCGCTGAAAGTTTTTAAATTGAAAACCAGAAACGGATGACACTTGAAACGCATTCGGATAAGTTAAGGGCCTCTCGAAACTGTCTAGGGATGATGTACTGGCGGGGTGAACTCTATTCCCACCCATCCTACTAGACATTCTATCCAAGTCCATTCTATCCGATGTCAGGCTAAACACATCTGATGAGTTTTTTTTTAACAACGGATTATCATCCGAAGTCAAATTATTTGATTTGGCTACTTGAATGTAATCAGTCTCCTCAACGTCATCTGCGGTTGATGCCTGAGATTTCGGACCTTCTTCCTTAATGTCATAGAAACCGTATAGATTTTGAACTTCCGCTAAATCCTGTTCCTCATTGGGATTCTTTGCTACTTGTACAGTATGGCAAAGAGCGAGAACTTGGAAGAAATCAAGGTGTGCCTCCTGAAAATAAATTTGTGTATGTGTCTTTCAAATCTTCAAACTTCCGAGAAGTACACAAAAATTGTATAGAACTAAATAAGTACCATAAGTGTACCTTTAAAAAATTTGAAAATGTCTGCTTAATGGATGTTTTACTCTGCCAAACCTTTTCCATACATCTTATTTTTAGTAAATATTTGTTTCACTTATAAAAATAATAAATAAAGTTTAAAATAAAATTTGGATAGATTTTGGAAATACTAAACAAATAAAATATAGGTATAACATTCATAAGAAGTTCTTACCTTAAACTTATTTATATCAATTAATGTTTTCGATGTTGCATCCTGAATTTTAGTACCTTTAATATTATATACATGACCATTAATTGACACTTTTTGCAGATACATTTCATTTTTAGTCAATGTGCCTGTTTTGTCAGAGAAAATAATGTTCACCTGAAAAACATCTATCAGAACTCCACACTGCAAAGAGGCTAAATTGTAAAATATGAGAATTACTTGTCCCAATTCGTCATTTAAATCAGACGTGTTGACAATGCACGGCTGATTCGTAGCCTCGTCGAACAGTTTGTAATCCCACTCCATATAGAGCGATCCGAGGAACTTGTGCATTTCGATCGTTACGTACAGCGATATCGGGATGATGTAATTAAATAGAATGAGGAAAGACAAGTAGTCTTGCAGGAACTGCCCAACGGTCACTTTCTCCTTCGACGGACCCAAATAGGAGTGCAAGCTGACCACGTGAATCTCGAAATACCTGACAAAGAAAGGATTATTTGTACAACAAGTGAGAACAGCTAACTTCACCAAACCTTTTGTAAATGTAGCAGAAAGTCACTATGCAAATCAAGAGGACCAGGACGAATACCAGGAAACGATTGATGTAGTGCTCGCTGGACGCTCTCTTGCTGCGTGTTATCCTACTGTTGAGAGCTAACTTCGTCATTTGTCCCGTATACACTGCGCATCCGATCACCCATTCGGTGTTCTTCAGTCTGGATCCTCGGAGGAGGAGATTTTCAGCCGCCAGAGGCAAGACACTATATTCGGGGGGATGAAGATCTGCGAGCGGCATAAACCGATGCAGGTGCGCAGACAATTTGATCTTCCCGTTGAATGAGTACAACTCTGCGCGCGGTTTCTCGCATTCAATTGTTCCCAAGGTGTGAATTCGATTGATTGGCACTTGTGGTAGCTTTTTCGGCACGTAAAGTGTCTTTAAATTAGACTCGCCATCTAAATTAGCGGTCGTTACATAACATTTACCATGGTTTACTGAAGACTTCAACACTACCAAATCACACGGAATATCACAATTTTCAGTCACTTGCACAAGATCGCCCTGCACAATGTCTTGGCATCTTATATTAATTTCCTTTCCTTCTCGTATCACAGTAACTAAAACATATATGTAAATTTGAGTTTTCTTATTATTTTTTAAAAGAATTGTAAGAGCAATGTTCGTCTTACCTAATGAGCGATTGACAATGTTGTCTGTTTTGTGACGAAGATAATCCTCGTATGCTTGTTTGGTGGCGGTCAGCGATATAACAAATGCAAGAGGGAGCAGTGATGTAAAAGGAGACACTGGACTGTCTACAATGAAAATTTTGAATAGTTTTTTGTTGCTCAATTCTCCATTACCGAAGGATTGTTATAAATTATGATTTGTTCTTTTTAATAGTTAGGCAAACATAAAATGTTTTTCGATTTCATTACTGGATTCATGATGTTACATAAGAAGTAAAAATGACATAAACAGAAATCAATTAGCAGCTGACCTACTCAGTTCTGTGAAGTGATAATTAGTCGTCGCCAAGTGGATTTGATTTCATAAATGCTCAATTGTCGGCTACGATTGCAGTTGGCGATCGGCACTGGGTGCTAAGTAATAGCTGCTTGTCCGTTAGTAATGACTTTGACATTGAACACCAAATAGACGTTTCATCGATTGTATCACTTAAATTTCAACAAATAGAGAAAGATTCTTTCATAGGATTCTTGATGAGTACAGTCGATTGTAGTGATTGTTTTAATTGGATTAATAACTGACCTTGCCATTGACGATGTTTGCAACTACACTAAGATTCAAATAAGAGAAATTCGGGTTCCACGGAAGTAGTCAATAAAGTACACTGTAAAAAATTTGTCCAAAAGTACAACATTTTTCAAAGGAAATTTTACTTCAATTTTATAGTATACATCCTATTTCGTTTAAAAATACTATAAAAAGTATGTAAAGCAAAATTTTCTTGGAAAATTACCAACTACTTGGTAATGATACAACCAGTCAGAGATATTACAGTATTCCGTATTAAATATTTACAGTGCAGAATGTAATTTTTCCATGAATATTCATTACAGAATCTGTAAATTAACGCTGGGTGGCATGTAAAATTGTATGGAAACTTGAATTTTACTACACTAAGCAAAGGAAATTCATTACACTGAACGAATATTTACCACACTCAGATGAGTATATTTACTACAATGAATGTGAATATTTTTCTTCTTTAAAGCGAATCCATGTTGATGGTAATTTTACTAGGTGTGTGGAAATGGTTTACTAATGATATCGTAATTTTCCATTTGCATGGTGTACTTTTACGGTCTGCTCGAAAATTACAGCTTCTAGAGTAGGCTTTTAATTGCCTACATTTAATGTAGTAAAAAATTTTTACAGTGTAAGCACGCGTCTTACGTCTATCTCTTTTTGTTTAGTTGTTTAACACATTGCATTGATACTTCAACATTGCGGAAGAAAAAGTTGTTAAAAAACATAGGTAATCAAATCAAATTGATATAATTAAACTATCCACGTATTTAAACGATTAAAAGCTACAATTCCAAAACGAAAAACTGTTCAACTAAGTCATAGCAAAAAAAAGCAAATGTTCGCCTTTTTGGTTTATTATTCTCCGAATAATACAACTATGTATCGTTTTTTATGTTTTTTAGGGTGAGGAGATCAAATCTGAAATCGATTTTGACGAAAGAGTGAAGAATTCGAAAAAAAATTTCAAAAAATAAAAAAAATTGAAAAATATTGTAAAAAGAAGAAGAAGAATAAATGAAAAAACAAACTAAAGAAGTCAGGATCACAGCCCGTTAGGCTAATATTTTAGTGACTAGCTCTTGTTATCGTTTCGTTTGGGCACTAATGTCCAGGATTTTTGGGTCAGTTCACTCAGATCTCAATCGACAATCGTGTTCTATTCAGTCCAGAGTAATCAACTCATGTGTAAAGACGGAGAGATACCGATAACTTTTTCCGAAGGATTTTGAGGGAAAAATAATTAAAAAAATCCTAGATGGACCGTTTTCGAGATATCCTTCGTAAAAGATTCGGTTCATCGGAGTCTCCTTCGGAAAATCCTTCGGAAACTGGTTTATTTACACTTTAATTTACACTTATTTTTCACTTTAAGGACCTAATATTTAAAGACAATGTAGAGTCCTTATTTCACAATATAAGTGGGGAGATACCGATAACTGCGGCAATTCACTTTGAAGGATTTTGCAGAAAGAAACTTTTTAAAAGTGTTCTGCAAAGTTGTAATAGAAGATTAAAATAGAATTGAAAATACTAACTATGCTCAAATTATGTGCTCGAAATTATTATAACAACATTTCTTGAGCATAACTTAGAACTACAAGAGTGTCAAATAAGATTGTAATAAACAAAATTAGACTAATATAAACAAAATTATTTTTAAACGTTAATTTCCACTTGACATCATTTGATCTTATTTAAAAATGTCGCAAAGTGTTCTTTAACAAATTAAATCTTAATGCCTGCAATTTTTTCAGAATGAATTATAATAAATTTTTCAATAAACGAAAAACTGAAATATGAATTAATACCTGTATTAAAAACAAAAGGTACTTACCAATTAAGAGGGCAATTATCGACATCACAAGAAAATAAAAATTTGCTATCCGACGAAATTGTTCAGCCAAGTTCAGTGGTAAAAATGTAATGAGAGTATATTTTGTTGACTTTATCCTATTGCTTTGGTTTATATTACCCCGTTTTTTACTGGAATCACCACCACCAATTTGAATTGTTAACGTTTCTTTGGCTATGTTCACACAATTACTCTGTAAAAAAATTTGATTAAAAATTTTATACCTATTTGAAATTATAAATTTTTAAAAATAGAAATTTAACCGATGTATTTTAACTTTTATTTTTCCAACAAACATTCTAAAAATTTTAGTCAAATTAGAGTTCCTGATAATTTAGACTTTTAAAGGAATTATTCACGATTGATTGAACAATCAGTGAAATAAATATTAATATTATATTTTCCAGAATGATAGTCAGATATTGGACAAATTCTAAACCGCTCTCAATCTTTTTAGCTTGAGTCCAGAAGAAGGAGAAGAAGTGAATGTGGAAGATTCAAAATTTACGTCGTAACAAAGAACCTTATGCAATTCTTTTTTTTTAAAAAAGTAAAAGATTAATTTGTTAATTGTAGTTTATATTATAGTATTTTTCCAGTTTTCTTGTTATTTTTACAGCCCTATAAGAATATATTATTTATGAAAGAATAAATATGTATTGCAAATAAAGTACTAGTTTAACTCGAAAAGAATTAAGAAAGTAATTTTTAATAATAAATATAAGAAAACAATTAATTTATAAGGTAATTTTAGTTTTCAATCAACTTGAATTTTTGATAAAATTTTACTATTTTTGTATAACGAAACCGACGCATTAATTACTTTAATTAAACTGTTCAAATTTTGAAGCGATAAATTTTTATTGGGTTATGCCAATCAAGTTCGCGTTCAATTGATTTCAATACTACAGTTTCTAAGTGGACAATTCAACGATGTCAAGGTCAGCACGTGAAATCGTTAAACCAATTCGGAATGCTTAAATTATGTACTTCAGTTTGGCGCACTGTAAGAAAATGTAAGCCCTCGCGAAATAATGAACTCGGAAAAATTAGTAGTACTCTTTAGAGAATTTCTTCGCTGTTTTCTTGTACAATATATTGTTTTGAATGTTGAATTCACAATGCAGTGCACATAAATATTTTTCCATAGTTAAACACCGGTAAGCAGTTTGAGGGGGTTCGTGCAGTTCTCAGGTTGCATTTATTAAGAGAGAAACTTTGAACGCAGTTTTCTCGAAACTACATTTTCGGATATAGTGGCCACGACATTTTAAAACCACTGGATGGTATATTATAGGCATTAAATGTTAAGCCGAATCGAAGGGTTTTTTCCAGAAATATTACTTTTATAAGCAATTATAACAAGCGATTTTTCCTCAAAATTCAAAAAAATAATATTGCAAAGCTGTCTCCATTTTGCGAAATATGAAAACAAACCAAAAACCTTCGATCTTGCTTAAAATAAAATATTAAACTAACCATGTTTTTTATCGTTTTGGATGAACCACTAAGAAGATATAGTAATGTTCACCACAAAGTAGTTTTTTAAAAAAGAGCATCCATAATTATATTTCTTCAAAGTTACTTAACCCTGTAAGAACTTAGTACTATATATTAATTAAAACCACTATACAGCAGTTAATACATAATTTTTGAAAATGCCTATTTTTCAAACCTACTGCCTGACTGTTAACTGTAAGAACGCGCACCGTAAGTATTAAAAGCTTTTCAAAAACATCCATTTTTATTTTAAATATTCCTATATTTTCTTTCCTATTATTTTGTCGTACCACAACGAAAACATAATATACTCCACAGCTTTTCCAAATTTCGAGATGTATAGCATTTTGATTAGATTATTTTGTGAATTAATCGCAATGTTTTCAATATTTTTGAGCGTCCTCAATTTTTTTTGTTTCATTATCACTTTCGTAAATTAAAAAGCAAACAACTGAAGAGGCTTGCTACGTGAAAATATATATTTAAAAAATTCTTATCAGTGATGGTATGGTGCAATCTTATCAGTTACTAGAACTCGATGCAATTTGTAAATGATTGATTTTTACGTTTTCACAGATAGTATTGAACATATTTGCAAATAAAGTACGTAATTCATATAACCGAAATTCAATATAATGAGTAACGACTGTTGAATAATATTGGAAGGTGGAGCACATTGATACGATTTTTTTCCAACTAAAAAAAAGTAGCAAGATAAATTATAATTTGAAAGAAAACTATGTGAATGCGTTCAGTATTTACAGTTATATGTTTAGAAATAATTTCAACATTATTAGGTAAAGTAAAAGGGTTATGATTTGAAAAATTGGTGCTCTATACAAAGGCCACATTGATATATATGTATCAATGTAGAGTATATACTCTTAATAAGGGTTATATTAAATGTACAAGTTCTTTAAATATAAATTAAAGTAAATAAGTTTTACATTTTTTTATATTATTTATTTAATAATAATCAGAATATTAATATAGTATTTTACACGTCGAATTCTTAACATGAATTCATTCATACAAGAATCAACATGACAATAATAGACTTCTTAATGAAAAGTGATAATCAATCTTCAATTTAAGATTTATAAAGGAAAATACAAATCAGGTCTCTAAAGAGGATATTACATGCGGACAGATCAATTTTGAAATTAAATAGGTAGGGAGGTCGGAGGCTATTCTAACAATTACTCTCTTAGTTGACGGTCTTGACAACTTCAGGAAAATACCAGAAGTGTGAACAAAAGACCCCATCTTTTCTGCCAGGAAATAGAAATTTTCCAGATGGCTTGCGTTTTAAAGAAAGACATCCTTCTTGAGATTCTGGACTATTTTCTCCAAATCTAAATAGAATTTCCCAAACGATATGCTTGACTTAGAATTTTTTTATTATTTTTCCCGTGATCAGCAGTTTAAAATTCTTCGGAAATCGCCACCAAAGTGATTTTCCGCAGTTATCGATATCGTGCCTATATATTCAATCACAGCGGAAATTCAGTACTTATGTACAACCCCTATAACTTTTCTCCCCCATCGAATTGAAATGAGCCGTCATATTAACTATTAGAGAACATTATAGAGCTATCGAACGGCATATGTCTCGTTCGTATTGGTCATGAGGACCATTTTGCCCGTTCTTTCACATTTTAAATCACATTGCAATATAAAGACAAAATTTAAGTTACGAGTAAACGAAAAATATTACACCTCGCCGAGCGCAAACCGCAAGACTCGTTGCATCGACACTTAAGTATGTATGTGTGTATCAACAAGCTTCGGCTGCTCTTAGTTTTTATTTTATAGTGAGTAATGACACTATCAATGTGTCCCGCGTACAAATGGGATATCGATTGCAAAAAAGAAACTAATAAAAGGGAATTAATAATTGTATTTAGAATTAAGAAGGACATCTTAAGAATATTTTTCGTTGAGCAACAATATGCACGAAATCAAAATCAGGTTCATTCACTTCCTCACTTCGCTATTGTGTGTTTAGTTTTCAAAGTAAATTCATTATATATATATAAATTTTTTGAATTGAATTGGTAATGCAAAACTAACAATGAATGTTTTATAAGTAGATAACATTTTCTACGGACAGAAAAATTTGAAATTGAAAAAAATATTTGGCTAAGGTCTATGACGTCATAATTGAATTTGCAAAACTCCAATTCATTAAATATACCTTTCTCCAAGCCCCTGGTGATCTTGGAACAGAGTGGGTATCCTCTTTGACGCAAAAAGGAACGGAATTGGGAACAGGTCGATATCCCTCCAAATGGTCGCGATAGCTACTAAAGAACATTTTGTATGCCGTTTTTCACTTCACAATCACTTTAAAGGCCATATATTTATTTCCACACGGCAGAAATCGTTTTAAGGTTTCAAAACAACGAATATGTCTACAGGATAGAAGAAACATCACAGCGACTGCGCTTTGTAAAAACTTGACACCTTAAAACACGATCAGCTGGAACAAAATCTTGGCAAAATAACATCTGCTTAGCACCTTTATCGTTTTGATAACAAGCAGTAAAATATGTGGATTCCATGATGTAAATATCGGAAGTTTTCGCACAATTCAGCCGGCATCGCGTTGGAAATCCACAAACGGGCTCGAAACGACCATCATCGAAGACTCAATGCCCAGTTCAGCATGGGAACTCCCGAATCGATAACTTTGGGCCGCGTGGAGATCTCGTGCACTATTTTACCAATTGCACTCGGTTCGACGCGGCCCACTGAGAGAAGATCTTCTGTACAATGCAACAAAGCTTTCAAGTAGGTCTTTTGGTACTCAAAATTCGCATAGTGCGGATCTCGAACTCAATTTGATTGGGTCTTATTAATTGTAGCATGTATATGAACAGTCAATTGACTCCTAGTCAATTTTAGCCTAGTAGCTTAAAACTTTATAATATTAACATAGAAAGAAGGCTCGGAAGCCGACCTAAACCAAACACGCCATAGCCATACAGCAGAATTCTTGATTTGAAAAATAGCATATTCTTATTTTTTCTTACCATATTTAAAAAAAATTACCTCAGTCTAACAATCAAGCATGGTTTCCGGAAATTACCCTGATCGCAACTTAAAACTTAAAATGCATCTAGCCACTTGGGACAATGGGACATGCATTTTAGCCACCTGCTCATATGACACATTTCCACATATTGAAAGTGCGATTGATCGCTGCAGATTGTGCTTGTTCTGCAAAATGATTTTTTTTGCTGATTGTTTACTTGAAAGCTCACGTGCGGCTTACTCTAATATTAAACAAATGCACACATTTTTATTTTAACACTTCTAACTTCACCTTCATTAACTTTAATTAGTCGATATAACCATCTGCGATTTCAAATCGATAACCGACCATAATAACTGGCATAATTTTTTCTTTATCTAGAAACGGTTGAAACATTTTGAATACTATATATTTCTTAAGATTTATGGAAAGTTCCATTGTGAACCGTGAAAAATTGTGGCCACCAGCTTCGCTCGTCGAAAACCATGCAAAATCCGAAAAACCTCCTTTTTTGAGGGTTTTCAATTCTTAGCTCCTCTCCTATTTTAGCCAGCGAATTGAAATCTGGGGTCAGCTATAATTGCAGGGTGAAATGTCAACTTCTAGCCAAATTTTATTCGTTAAACAGTTTGCGCTGCAGTTCCCCGTACACATACACACATATACATTTTGTTAAAATATTTTTTCTGGCTCAGGGGACTTCCAGAGTCATGGGAAACATAAAATCTCAAAATCGAAATTTCGCCCGATTGCAATACTTTCACGAGACATTACATGTATAAGAGTGAAAGTAAAAAACAAATTAAACCGATAGAAAAACAAAAAGCTTTTTAACAAAGAAAAACTGAAAAGCTAACAATGGAATGAACCTTTTAAGTTCTAGACAGGAGACGGCGGCGGAAGGACGGATTTTTTTTATTCGTTTTTTAAATTTACATGTTTCAAAACGAAAACTGGTAAAATTTCAAGGGCGATATATTTTTTTTTTTCGTGCTCGATTCCAAAAGATTATTTTTGGAAATAATAAACCAAAATGAGCATTAGAAATAGGGAATTTCTTTTTAAGTATAACCAAAGAGAATTAAAATACTTCAAGTTCTTCAAGATCAAGATCTTTGGTATAACGCTGCAAAATCATCGTCGAAACTGAGAGTTATTAAAAATATTCTGCAAAGCTCTATGACTATTGACTCATAGCGCCTTGAAAATGATAGAGCAGCGAATCAATTTTAACCGAGTGATTGATATCTTTGCTAGAAACATATAACAGCAAGTTTTGTTGTATCTATCTGCTAGTATATCACAATATTGAATATACTATACTAGCAGGTCTATTCGATTGCACACGGGACGGTAAAAATCTCAATAAATGTACATCATATTACCTACTATCCGTAGGTCGGGTTACAAGAAAAGTTGGTTAGTTTTTTTCAGTCTAGAGTGGTTTTGGGGTTTGTATTAGGATACAGGTTGGTAGTTCTTTTTTTTTTGGTAGTTTTTTTTTTTCTAACCATAAAGGTCAATTTTTATAAATTTTTTATTTAAAGAACAGCGAGTTTCCATAGAAACTTTCATCCCCTTAAGCAGGAAGCACACTACAAGGCCCTTGGATCCTTGAACCCTTAAGGCCTTTGAGCATGTCAACCATGGTCCAAGTTCTCTGCAGCTCACTACACGATCCTCCGAAAGTATTTTTCTCCGCTGTTGTTTTCTGTTTTTCACTGAATCTGATTGTTTATTGCTTTATTGCTATGACTGGTAGTAAGAAACGATGATTGATCATCGGCCATTCCGGGCCCTTGGATCATGCTTTGCTTTTTCAAGAAAGCCATCGACGATGGTCACAACGCCGAGCATGGTCTTGACCCAAGGGCGTTGTAGTTTGCGGTGCTCCATACATTTTCATGTAAAGTTGTCTCAGGCCAAGGGTCGTGATGGCCTTGGTTCAAGGGCCTTATAGTATGCTTCCTGCTTTAGGGGTGGAATTTCAAAAAAACCTGATTCACGTGTTTCTTCATTTTTAACAAAAGGTCAAATACTAATTTTTTTTTTAATTTTTTACTTCAAAAATGGCGGATTTCCATATAAATTTGCATCCCCTATTTTACTGCCTGGGGGGTGCAATTTCAAAAAATCCAGCATGCAAAATTCCAGCTTTATAGATCCAACCGTTTGGTCTGTGCGTTGTCTGCCAGTCCATTTTTACTGTTTCATATAATAGCTATAGAGTTTTCCTTTTGCCCGGCTCCTAAGAGTCGTAGCGTGATGTTAAATGGCATTTATGATCTTCCTTAAGAATTGGGCTATCAAATGCAAAAGAAACTATTCACATCCGACTGGTAATTCCAGAGATTCGCGTATTCAAGCAAAAACAAACAAACAAACTTTTCAGCTTTATTATATTAGTATAGATTAGTATAGATATTAATATAAATTTAATATACTAAATTAAAGTTAGTCGTTTTTATGAATTCATTGACTTGATTTCAAAATATATTGAGAGCAGTTTATCGTTTGCATTTACAATATGTGTTACTTCAGTATTATCTATCATTTTGCTATTTTGAATATAATTGACCTTGAATGAACAAATAATAATAATGTTATTCTTTTTTCCTTCCTAATTAACTGTCAATATGTAATTCAACCTCGAATTAAACACATATATTAACATAGTATATTCGGAATGTGCATTGTACATCTATATATGTTCGAACATACATGTTGTTTGCAGTACCTAAGTTGAAAACTGGTTTTATAAATAATTTGCATGAAAAGCAAAATCAAAAATAATCAAATAGGATTGTTAAAAATGTTTTCTTTTTTCCTTATTTCGCACATCGCTACACGTCATAAAATACTATCCTTCAAAGAAAATAAAATGGAAATATTATTTTCACACCATTTTACACGCAAACCGGAAAGTCCACTCCTTGAAATTGATTGATAGCAATAAATAACAATTAATTGATAACAATAATTGCAATGGCTCGTTTTCACCGGAAGCAGATAGCACGACAACAGCCGAAAGAATGCAATTGATCTTACCGTTGATTCCATGATGAATGATCCGCAAAAGCGTTCCTGCGGAATCCTTCGAGATCGATCACAGCATATAACACAAACCACCTCGAGAGTTCGCTCCACCAATTCTTTAACTTCGTTTTGTACTTCCCACTAGCACAAGCACTGCAAGCACTGAACTCGCACATTGATCAGAGTCCGCGCCAGCGATATTAATAACTTCAATGCGTTCACCTGTCTTAATCGACGTTATCAATCTCTGTTATCAATTAATTTACTTACTATATGGAGCTTGATTTATCTATAGGTGGGTCGCGAATGTGCTGAACCAATCCTAGCACAAATAATTTGAATTAAATTTTCATAAATTTTGCTTGATATACATTAACTAACGATAGATACCGAAATTCACCAATTACACGTACCATAGTTTGGCAAAACATATAGGCACACGGGCACAAAAGTGATTGCAGTCGACGACTCCCTTAATAATAACAAAAAGTCACACATTTATCTACCTTTGTAAATTTCAACACTACAATAGTCAACGATACCTAGCGGTGATTCCTATGATGGGCTCTTAAATACTATCGTTGTTATCAGTTTCACCTGCCTCTAAAGTTTACCTTTTCCAGAACAGTATAGTTGTCACGTTGACTATTTTGCCATAACAAATTTTATCATTATACCCAGGTAGTACTCAGTAATTTTTATAGTTAATTACAGAGGTTCGTAAAACACATTGCTTTCCTTTAGATTACAATCAAATTAAGTGCATAAAGTAAAAACAGAAATTGTCATCATATCTTATCAAATCATAAAAACCCAATGACTATCCAATTTGCAAATGTTTAAAAAAGATAAATTATTAATAAAAATAATGACGTAACATAACTAAAGAGGTCTTTAAATAATTGCAGTGTAATTAGGAAAAGTGTCTCGCAAGACAGATACAAATTCCCATTCAGAAATTTTGTTTTTTTTTTTAAAATTTATCCATGTTATAAAGAGTGTCCCAAAATTAACGAAAAAATTGAACTTGCCGCCATTTATGCGGTAAAGTTTTGGGAACCAGAAAAAAGATAAAAGTTCGACAGGTGACAGTTTTGGGTTAGTTGAAATGTACCAGGACCGCTACACTAAAGAACAACACGTTCTCATTAGTCTGAGCAACATTTTAAAAATAATAAGGATTTGGCAGCTAAATATCGCAATTTTTGTACAAAATATGGCCGGGTTGGTCACGATATGTGCCTATACTTACAAGATATCGGGCTACTACAAAAAGCTTGTATATGCAAAAGAATGCCAAAGCTTGGGTAATTTGCATACAAAATTAAGACAAGCAGACAAACTATTAAAAGAAACAGGACGGCGGCGTTCATACGTTTAAAGGAAAATTGTTTCCGCCGGTGTCGATTATGTATACTGAACACCAAGGTCGTAATTTTGAAAATTTTTTGTAATATCGTAAAATAAACAAATTATAAACAACTTTTATTTAGTTCTATTTACTTTGTGTCTGCTTGTAATTTTTTTAAACAAAATTATTCAGCCTTATATGGCAACACCAAAAAGGAGTTGCCCGATTTTGCTCATATTTGATCTTACAATTTAAACGAAGAATTATTGTACCGAATTTCGATCCAAATTTTGAAAATAGGTTTGGAAAAAAATTATGTGACTTTTTTTTTTAAATCGCCCTCAAAGACTTTGGTAAGTCTTATTATTTTGAACCTTATGTAATGTAAAAATTTCTTTTTGCACAATGATGCGGACTATGGATACAAATTTTTTGTGTTTGATAAGTTTAATATGAAGCTAAATTTGAAAGAAAAAGTCAGACCTTTTTCTCAATTAATCAAATCACTGTGACCAAAAATGTCTTCAAATTAGTGGTTTTGTGAAAAATCACGAAAAAAATTCATAACTCGAAAATTATCAAAAATCGTAGAACATACATGGAGGTGATTCGGATAGCTGTTGAGGTGCTCTACCTCTCGACTTCCGTTTGACACGCCTTCTTGGGACACCATGCATATTTATACAGGGTGTTTAAAAAAGACGCGGCGCTATTTAATGGTGTTATTTCTCAGTTAATTTTATGAGAAAAAGACAAAACTTCATATAAACATACGTCTGGAAAATGGAAATGCATGATTTCCAAGATTTCCAAGGTGTTAAACTTTTTTTTTTTGAATATCGGATTTTTAAAAATATCTGGAACATCTTTTGGCCAATTTTTTGGAAATCTTGCAGCACTGTTTGTAGTAATACGGAACTAATTTCACCCTAACTAGACTAAGGTTATTAAGTCCAGTGGCGTGCGTGGGGGCCCCTTAATCAAAATTATTGACAAAAAATGCATCCCTGATTTTTTCTAATTTTGATATTGTTTTTAGGTGAAGGAAGCAAAAATTTTGCAAAACAACGCAGTAATTGTTAGCAATGCTTAGGGGGTCAGTGTAAATATAAAACTTGGTTTTCGGGGTTAACCTCCCCCATTTGGCCTTGGTGAGTTTTTTTACGATATCTTGAGAACCGTAAGTCTCACAAATAATTTTCTAGAATTTTGGTGCACAGAATGATATTCATCTTACCATAAAATTGAACATGAAACATAGACTAAAATTTAAAGGTTATAACTTTTTTCTAGAGTTTATTTGAAAAAAAAAACCAAAAAACACACGTTTTGTGAACAATTTTCTCTATTTTTTTTTTTTTTTTCAATTTCTTGTATTTGGAGAGGTGTTACGGCGCGGCGCTGGAAAGGGATCCAAACAAGTAAGTTATGGGTGATCAAAAAAAAATGTTTTTATCGAAATTCGAAGCACGCCAATGGAAATTTGGCCTAAATTTGACTTGCTGTGCTTTGGTAGAAGGTGGTTCAAAAAATTGAGTGGTGCAATTCCACGCATAATTTAATGCTCTACAACTTTTATTTAGAGCACTTTTTCTAAAGTGTGATAATTTAGTAGATATAAGCGAAAACTCGCAAAAGCAATCATTCTGGACCACACTTGTATCCCCGCACCAGTTGACCAGTCTTCCATAGCTTCGCCGAGGGGGATAACCTAGGATAGTCATATTATGTAATCGAAGCCATTAAAAAATAACAAACAAACCTTTTTTTGGGATTATTCCCGAATCGGATGTTTAACGCCACTTTCAATTTCTATTTCTTTTTCTCTAGCTTAAACAGTTCACGTCCCTTTCCCTTGTCGAGCAACACTATTTCCTTCCCATTAAAACTATGCAGTGCTAGGATCTACCGATTCTTAATACTATATACAAACTATTTGATTAGCGCGATTACTCAAAAATTCTACACATTTAAGTTAAATTAGGTTATGTAATATATTTAATTAAATAATGAAATAAATTAATTTTGTTTTCATTGTTATATAAGTACTTTTCATTTCATCAAATACCGGTTCTTAAAGGATCTAGATGATCTACACAACGGCAAAGTTAGATATCCGATCCGAAGATATACAGAAAATAGTTTTTTAGTAAACAATCCTTTTATTATACAGAAATTTTACAAATAAACTAAAATTTTCAGTTACTCCAATGTACCCTTAAAAAATGTAGAAAATGACGAAAACCAATGTTTATCTTTAAAAAAAAAAAATGTAAAACATTGGCAAGGATTAGCTCTTCTGTGTTGTTATTCGAGCGATGTACGTGTTTAATAGCTTTCTGAAGTTTTTGATTTGATGATATTTACAAACGTCCGAAACTCAGTGATAAAAAGGTTGCGGGTAGGCTGCCCACTTATGTCCAGACTGCTTAGCTCCAGCATTAAATCAAACCTATGGAAATTGAAACTGTAAAAATTAGCTTGGGAAGATATTTGTTAGGCAGTAACTTTTTATTCGCTCTATTTGGACCCTTAATAGGTTTCCATCCACTAGCTGGCTTTCGATTGTGGACCATTACTCCACGATTAGCAATGTTCAACCCAATAATGATTGCCACATCATCGTTATACTCATTTAAGAGAAGATCACACTGACTTAGAGTATCCATTGCATCTGCGACATTTTCAATGCTTGAAAAACGATTTAGATAATTCGCATGAATGAAATCTACGAAATTTTTTGGTTCCGATGAAAATGCTTCAGAAATATCTTCTGGTGAATGTTCAAAACATTGTCCTTTGGCTTTTTTATCAACTAAATTAAAAAGATTTATTACAAAATTTAAAAAACAAAAATTGATTTGCTAATAATAATTACATTTTGGATATAAAACCCTTCCTAAAGCATGCATTAGAGTCAGAGATTCACTGCGACCAACTTCTGCAGTGCAAGCGTGTTTTTCTAGACCCAACTTTTTGTGTATTTTCCCCTCATCTTGTATTTTCTCACTGGATCCTAGTTGAATATAGAAAGTTCACATTAATGCATATTATCACTTTCAACAAATAAATTGTATAATTATGAACAAGGACCTAAGAAATCAATCACAGCATATAATACAAACCACCTCGAGAGTTCGCGCCACCAATTCTTTTACTTTGTTTTGTACTTCCCACTAGCACAAGCACTGCAAGCACTGAACTCGCACATTGATCAGAGTCCGCGCCAGCGATATTAATAACTTCAATGCGTTCACCTGTCTTAATCGACGTTATCAATCTCTGTTATCAATTAATTTACTTACTATATGGAGCTTGATTTATCCATAGGTGGGTCGCGAATGTGCTTAATGCTTATATCACTTTCATCAAATAATTTGTTTACTTATAAATAAGGACCTAAGAAATCTACTGCCTTAACTTTTGTGAAAATTATACAGGGGGGTGCAAAGCGGTGCACTGGCTACTCAAAAAGATGTGCTGAAAAATGGAAAAAACCGAAAAAGAAGCAAGTTTTATTATACAAAATAAGTGCCAGCCAAGTAGCTTGTAATCGTAATCGCTACATATTGTTAAATAAACTTTTAGTAATCATTATTATTCTCGATTTCTACTTCTCAAACAACTGCACAGAAACAGGGCCAGATTTATTATTTCGTCGTTCCTAGACCCACAAGTATTTGCCGACTCTCTTCTCCAGACCGCAGTGGAGAGAGAGACCCGCACCAACAAAAAGAAATTATAATTATAAAATTTATAATGTGGAGCAATGCATCGTACTCTACTTTGTGTATAATACAAGCTATTTACGTTACGAAAAAGGATTTTGAAGTTTCACAGGTCAAAATAGCTCTGAAAAATTTCCCGTATCTGATATTCTTAAGCAAATAAATTATAAACACTGAGTTGCCCGATTTTGCCCTTAGTTCTTTCTCTTCTGTGACGATTATTTCTTGGCGTTGCAAACGTTCGCACAAAACTAATATACCCTACACTTAGGATATAAAAACAAAAATGAGATGAAATCAACGGAAGATGTTTAATAGCAGCAGCATTTTGTTGAGTACTTTTTGCGCTTCACAGCGATATCATTTGGACAGATAAGGATCTATATTCTAGATGTTCAAATACAGTGCTTACCTGTTAAGCAGCCGAAATACAAGTTGTGCAGGGCATTCCTAATGTCGCCTTCACACGATGAGGCAATATTCTCCAGAATCTGATTGGTGGGAGCACTGTAACCATCCTCATTACATACCAATGATGCGGCGCGTTTCAGTGCCCCTTTTACAAATGAAGAGGCAATCGGATTGAAGCTACAATCGTTCATTCATTATACTGCGGCAAAGAATCATATTCTTACCTGATCTGTTGAATTTTGAAGCGCTGTTTCACTGAATCGGGGCAAAAACTATGCGCTAAGTTGAGATGTTTGCTTCTCATATCCGTTATTATGAATACTAGCGGGCATTTTCCATACTCTTCGTATAGTCTGAAGCGAATTAAAATAATGAGATGAAATCCCACTGGAAGTACGTCCTGATTACTTACTCTAATATGTCGACAATTTTTGTGGAGTCCAATACGAGTGCATTAGGAATGTCCTCAACTAAAATTATCTTTTTCTCCTCAGTTTTGGTTTCAAGGACGGATTTATATCTGGATGATTGAAATAGGAAATGCTTGAATACTTCCAACTGAGATTCTCTAAATAATTGCTTCATATCAGAGTCAAACTCATAATCTGTTGGATTTGTCCACTCCACCACTGTGTACCTCATCTCCTTAGCTACAATTTTAACCGCTGTTGTTTTCCCAGATCCTGTCGGGCCGGTGATAATCATTATTTTATTTGGGTGACAATTGGTGAACCACTCTTGAAGTTCTTTGATTTTTTTCTGGTGAACGGCCAACTCCAAAGTTGATTTTGGATAACATTTGTCCATCCAAGATTTACTGTCAACATTTTGCTTTGTTCTTTTCGATTTTTCTTCCAAAGTATCCTTTGATTTGGGTCTGTGCCTTTTCGATGTAAACTGAGTTTTCATTATTTCAGGCAGAGTTTCAGCATCTTCGAGTTCCGTGCTGAATACAGATTTAAACCATTTTTTCTAAAAGAAAATTAAACATTGATTCTACATATATTACAACTGAATTTGAATATGAACGTACCTCGACAGAAGACATCTTAATAAATAAACATTTCAAACCATTAACCAACGGGAATAAACGTCATTCAGAGCGACACTGACGAATCCCGCAATTGTGTGCTGGTTCGTGTCTACAATATGACACAATCTAGAGCGCGTTCAAG
The DNA here is from genome assembly GCA_963082835.1 of Leptogaster cylindrica. Classification (NCBI taxonomy): domain Eukaryota; kingdom Metazoa; phylum Arthropoda; class Insecta; order Diptera; family Asilidae; genus Leptogaster; species Leptogaster cylindrica. Next base: position 9,099,630 of record OY720108.1, on the reverse strand, counting down.
TACTTTACTATATGTATATGTATTGATAATTAGCTAAGGCATAATCCACATACACGTTTCCCTCGAGGCTAGAGCCTGCAGGCGGCCTTATTAAATTTTATTCGTACCTGCGAGGGTGCCATCGTCCTCTGAGATTTCCCCACACTCGGCCACTCGGGCTTTGTCCGATTTAGTACAAACGTTGAGGTTGAAAAATTGCCATTTGCCAATGTATGTTTATTGAAATATTGTTTGCAGGAATATTTTTGAAGACGATTTTCAATAAAGTTCACAAAAATTACAGTTTATTAAAATTACCCTGAGGTTGCCCACATTCTCAACGACGGGAATTTAGAAATTTCACATGATCTGTATAGTAATCTTGATAGAAAAAGAGGATTAGTACTTTGTATGGAAAAGATCTATATAGGTCATTAAAAAACGCACCTATATTCAGAATATTTGTTGGCCACCGATTTCGGCATTTCGCACATTATCGAGAGACCTCAAGTCTCAAGACTCAAGAGAATACTAAACATGTATGAGGACCGTCAAAATTTTGGATGTGTTCAGAAATTGCTACTTGATAGTTGATAACAATAGGTTGAAGACAAATGTGAAATGACAGCTATAATGAGTGACCGATATCTCTTCATTTTGTTGAAATTTCTTGGTTTTATAAACGTGATCCTTACTTCAAATATTCAATTGTGATTACAAAATAATTAACGTCTTCCCATATTTAAGTGGAAATCTCACAAGTTATGCAATGATAAGCTTCTGAGAGCATTATTTCTCTGTTCAAATATTGCACCAAAACATCTTTGTTTTCTTATAAAAAAAGTTATTGGAGTTTGTTTTACTTAGAAATAATGAAGATTAACGAAAAAAATTTGTGTGTATTTGCAACAACTCCGCCATATGATTTAGAAGGCTACCTTAATAAACGGGGTGACTTGAACAAAGCTTGGCAAAAGAGGTATTTTGTACTCAAAGGCAATTTGCTCTTCTATTCCGAGAAAAAAGGCGATAAGGAGCCTTTGGGATTGATTATATTAGAAGGATGCATTATAGGTAATGTATTTTTGTTTCAAAAGCTGCACTTTTATACAAGCAATTTTCAGAACTGGCAGAAGAAAGCGAGAATTATAGTTTCCAGATAGTTTTTAATGGAAACCGGACCTATATTCTTGGTGCCGATTCGCAGGAAGTCATGGAAATGTGGATGAAGTCCCTAACTTGTGCTGGCTACGAATACAAGAAACTCCTACTGGCTGAGTTGCAGCGACAACTGGAAGAAATTGAAGGTTCACAAAAGAGTAACATTTTGCAATTAAATTTTTGAACCATTTATGGAGGGGTATCATTGCAGAACATGTTGAAGAGGCGATACAAAGTGTAGCCCCGAAGCCACCGCCTCGAAGACTAAACCCCTTCAATAGACCCGCACCGCCACCCCCTATTCTACCATCAACACTACTAGAAGATAATATCACGAAATCATCCGCACATCAGCAACAGCAGCCTACGCCAGGTAACTTGTGAAGCAATGTCGCAGTTTTGTTTTAATTTGTATCCTACCCGGTTTCACCAAGTAATTTCCTTTATGAACTCTTCTCATTCATAACTTATTTGCATGCGTTTTTAATCATTTCGTATAACTTGCCTTGTTTTTTTAAACCAAGTCGTCGTTTTGTGAGCAACTTTCGGGGCACTTTAATTTTCTCTTGTAATCATTTGCAATTTCAAAAAGGCTTTCCTTTCATAGTAGAAAATACTCACTTTGCCAGCTTTTACAAATATTAATATAATCCAACTGCAACGAGTATTTTCTTTAAGAGCAAATTTATGCAAGTAATTTCGAAGAAGTGAGAAACGTTTTTTTATTATTCCGAAGTTATGAAGTGATGTACTCGAAATTTTAAAAAGAAATATTCTACTGAAGTGTCTAAGCAGCTATGGTCAAATTACATTTATCTTAAAATTAAAATTTTGCCAAATCTAGTGCAGCAGTATTAAAAATTAAGTTAAGAACAAATTTTTTCGTAAATAGAAACAGATTTTAAGTTTAACGTAACAGTAAGGGTGATTAGCTTTTGAAATAAGACAGAGTTGAAGATATTTCTAAGGCGATTCTATAGGATATAATCTGGTTTTATGATGTAAGTTAGGTACCACGCTTATTGGAGTGTAGGTTGTTGCGACTGTTAAGTGATATCAAAAGTATAGCAATAAATTGTACCAAATGCAGTCTGGCAGAATATTTAAAGTCCCTTCAAGTAAAATTCTGCAAACACATTTTCCACTTTGGTTCTTTTCGAATACCATCAAGAAATGATTTACTGTAGGAAGTACATTAGCTTTATGGTTTCCCTTAAGAATGCAGTTCAAGATTTTCAACATCACAATTGAAAACTCCTCAAAAAATTCTAACCCTACAATTTCCACAGCAAATATTTTTTTTGTAAAATAACTTTTTTCACATGCATTCCTCAAAAAATTGCTAATTGTGACCAACAATTACTGGATACTTTAGGCGAAGTAGTTAATTAGTTTTATTCTTATAAGACTTTGCAATTAGATATAATAGTAAACTACCGGAAGCCGTTATTCGGGATTGTGTTTTTTAGGCAGTGACCGAATTGGAAATTGAACAAGAACATTTCACCTTTGTTCTTGTCTGTAGTTCGTTTGCGTCTGCCATCCGTTGTGACGATTTCTTAAGCAAATTTATGCATAGAATGCGAATTGTTTTGTAATGCTTGGTTGAACAAAATTTTCAAGGAAGATCTTATTAATTTTGATATGTAGGAATGGTAGGAAATATTATTCATGACTCTCATAGTCCGTTGTCTCATAGTAAAGTGTGGCTAATGAGCGTTAACTCGAAAAGCCGCTTAGGCCCGGGAGCGTACGTACACTCTATGGCGTACTTGTGCAATAAAAGTGGAGCACTTCTTCAAACTCATTTCTGTTACTTAACGCTTAACTGTAATTGAATTTACGATTCCTACAGACAACCCCCAATCAATTTCTATCTTCTAAAGGCAGTGAAGGCGGTGGGCAAAGCTCAGGTCCGTAATGCTTAATTGGCTAATGAAGAAACATCTCCTGCGTGCACTTATTTGCAAATATAATTTGAATAAATATAGGGGATAGTCGTGTAGGTTGAAACACGCTTTGATTTTTGGTCGCAACTCTTAACTCGATAAATATAACACAGAGTTCTATGTACCATTGGGTAGGTAATATTATTGGCTACATTTTTGTCCAAGAAAGTAATTGAATTCCATCAACAATAAAAAAGTTATGGCCCAGTTTCCAAACATGTGATTTTTGGCCGTCATAAAATTTGTCGTGTAGGTTGAGACAGACATAGTAATTGAAAACGGTTAAATTTTTTTTTTTATATAAAAACGGCAAATTTTAATAATGTTTATTTTTAATTTCTTTATTTGGAAATTAAAATGTATTTGTAATGCATCAAAATTAGAAATACCACGACTAATTTATCTCGGTGTACGGCTCGTTGAACTATTAATTTTTATTAAAACACTCTGTCACTTTTAAAATTCACTTGTTTATCCACTTATTAGTTGGTTTGGTTAGTTTTATTTAGTTATTCACTTGTCATTGTTTGAAGTAAGACGTCACATAGCGTTTCAACCTATACGACATCAAGTGTTTCAACTTACAAGAATAGCCGACATGTTGAGAAGACATGAGATTTTTTTTTTTATGCAATATATTCTTGAAATTCCTTCGGAACTATAACATAGAGCAAAAACTGTAGTGTAAATGTGATATTCACCTTTTTATAGCGATGAAAAAATTATATTTTTTTCACTTATGGAAAAATTTTGAAAACACTTTTTTCACAAATTTTTTTGACTTGGTCTGCTTCAAGTACAAGGATGGCGAGTCAGTAAGTCTGTATGCTACGAAAAGTTAGCTACTGATAATAGAAATACTTGACACTATACAATTTGGTGTGAACATTAAAGGAAAAAAAATATCTTTGTGTTTCATCCTACATGCTGTTTCAACCTACACGACTCTCCCTATATATAATTTGAATATATAAATATATTTGAATTTGTTGAACCAGTGCACAATGTATTTCCTATATCGCAAAATGTTGAACAGCGCAAAGTATTTCCCTTTATCTCCTTTAAAAAATTCTGCTACACTTTTGGTATAGGAGTATTAGGAGTGTTGACGGAGCACCTTGCGTAATTCTGTTTTGCATAGTTATCCTGCTCTTTATTCCTGATGCTTGAGCAAATAAGTGCGCCATGAATTCAGGATCCAGGATAGTATGTATAATTAATTGCGTTTTCGGGAATGAGTGGTCAATGCTCCACTGTGGTGCTTGTCACCAGAGATGACCATTTGCGAGTGGGCCTTGTGGGCCTATTCCTCTGCTAACGGCGGTGTCTGGATTGTTTTTCGACTGCACGTGACGTCAGGGGGCCCCAGGAATACTTAGAAACTCTGTTACTCACGAATATTTTAAAAATGTTTGAATGTTTCCGTATTCAAGTAAGGAGGATCATGGATTTTGAGCAATGGACTAAGAGACCAGAAACGTTAATAAGTATTGAAAGCAGGTGGGCGCCGGCCGCGCAACTCTGAATGGGGTAGCGAGGGTGAGTCTAGAGGGCAGAGGTCCTACTTAGTTCTTGCAAGGGCGAGGTTAACATAGGCTTATACTAGTCGATCTCGACTCTTTAATACAATACAGCGACATGGGCTCTTAGCGATGCACCGCAAAACCCATGAATTTCGATCGATGCCCCTGGAGAGGTCATGACGCGCGGAATATCATCTGAGTTGGTTAAAAAGACGAGCGATTTGTGATAAAATCGTTCTTTTTATCGCATCTTGAGAATAATCGTTTATTTGATAATAAAGGGACAAGGGTGTCTTCGTGCGAGGACTATTATACAATTCAATGGTTTTGATCAATTGATCTTTAGAGAAGAGGACTTTACTAGACGTTGATAATTGTTATTCCCGGACGCTTACTAAAATGTCAGGGTCATTAGCGGCTCATTTTCGAAATTCGAACTGTGCTGACTGGAGGGCTTCACCGATTTTAGCTTGAGTTCTCTGCACTTCAGGTATAGTTTGGCCACCTGTTAACACGTCGTCAACATCCATACCGTGCTTGAGAATTTGGGATGCTTCAGGAAGGCTTTCCTTTACTTCCTCGGCTATTACAGACAGAGCGCGTATTGCAAAGAATGGGTCAGAGACAAATGAAATCGTACCCCGAGCGATGTGAACAGTTAGGAGATTCTCGATGTCAGATACTCAAAATCTTGTAGTTTTCAAGCCGATGTAAACACCCTATTAAATGTCTTCAAACCAGGGACCGCACCTGATTTGCCGTGTTTCTTACAAAGTGATATTCTAACTGGTATTTCTCGACACTCTTAATTCATGTAAGAAAATAACAGTTACTTGAAAAACTTTATTTCTTCTGGAAAAAATAAAAAGTCCATTAAGGTCGATTATTTTGCTCTCAAAAAAAAATTCTAAAACATACCGTTTACGAGATATTCTTCGTAAAAGGATCGCTTTTGTGATATGAGTGAACCGAAGGATATCTCGTAAAAGGTATGTTTTAGAATTTCTTTATTATTTGTATTTGTTTAATTTAGCTACTTTGTTTAATAATCAAATGTTTTGTTAAAATTTAGGCATTCGGGAAGAACTTACCACAGTTCGAAACGTTGGCCATTTAATCGAATAAAAATATTTGAAAAAAGTGTTTGATTGTATTTCCAAAGAAAATAATTTAACAATTACTTCTAGTTGAAAATTTCTTCAATGTTTTATTATAGAAAGCGCATTTACTTAGTTGTAGTACATTCTTTGCTTCTCTCTGCGCTCTGCCTGCCCTGAAAGATGTTTGCAAAGCCCACGCCTTTAGAAGTAATTTGCTTTCTAATTAATTATTTGTCCGTTTGCTGTGTTAATCTTTGTCTTCTAAATTTTGCTATCGATATGATATATGCGCGTATTTTGCTTATTGTTTATACGGTTACCGGGCAATTTCAGCGGGCACTGAAACAGCCACGAATGAAATTAATGTGAATCACCTCAACCATTCTGGGAGGTGGACTATCAACACTGGGCCGGAGCTTTTGGCAACAAATAATCCGGAAAGTATTAGCACCATATTGCATGATATACACGATGCATTTCGAACAGTCATTTTCGATGATATTTTCCAATATCGAAATCGGAAGACTAATAGTGAAACACCTCTCATCGAATTTTAATGCGAGCCAAAAAAAAAAACTTACAAAATTTTTTCATGACACACCAAAATAATGAATTTTAAATATTGTTTTCGAATAGTAACGGTCTCTGTTAATGTAAATATTGATTTTTTAGAAAAATGTGAAATAAGACGAACTTGTTTACTAGAATTAAACGATTATTACTAAACAAAAACCACTTTTAGTTTTCTTTTCCAGTTTTTAAATCCTTAATGCAAAAAAGTAACAGGGTAAGAAGCCACATGACTTTTTTATGTAAATTCGTGTTAAATGACACTCCATCTTGAACCGGAATCAATTCGAAGCCAACTAAAGATAGTTAACCCCTTTATGATGTATACAAGGAATAACACCGGATTTTTTGTGAAATTCCATCCGTATAATCTAGAATTTTGAGTAATCATCTATATATTATATAAAATCCAAAACCCACTGACTGATCACTGTTTCTCGGAAACCGCTGAACCGATCTCCAATGAATTTTGTATACTTCTACAACTTATCTCATAGGTGCTTACTAAGAACCAGTTTTTTGAAATTCCGCCCCTAAGGGGGTAAAATAGGGGATGAGACTGTATGGAAATTCGCCATTTTTTAAGTAAAAAATTCATAAAATTTGGCATTTCGCCTTTTAAGTTAGAAAAAAAGCTTAATGAGAATTACTAACCTCTATCCTAATGCAACTCTAAAATCACCCTTGACTGAAAAAAACTAACCAACTATTATTGTAACCCGACCTACGGGAAACGGTTCTATGTAATATACGTCGCGTTATTTTTCGGTCTTGTCTCTTTTGGCCGCTTCCATTGGGATGATTGAGCTTAGGTTTTGACTTCTTAACCATATACTCATGTTTCGTCACCAAGTATGACCCTTTTGAACAAGTCTGTATCGTCGTTGACGTCATTCAACAGCGCCTGAGCGATGCTCATGCGACGGTTCTTTGGTCAAAATTTAGCAATTTCGGAACAAAAATCGTCAAGCACACCAAAACATGTCTAACCGGGTAGACAGCTGCTAGTCTTTTAGAAGTATCGGACGCAATAAAAACTAAAGAGTCAATGAAATTCGTTTGTAAGAGAGCTGGCACACCTATTCGAGTTAAAAATTCCTCACTGTGTTGGGTACACCGCCATGTCGGAAGCGCAGATACACGGATTTTGTAACGCATGTGCCAAGACGTATGCAGCCGTTGTGTACTTAAGGTCGACATTGGAAGATGGCACTACTGTTTCTCGGTTATGAGGGCACGGACTAAGTTGCACCAACGCAACCGTTAAACGGAGCTTTGATTTTGGCACGGTTACTAAAAACTAAAACTACGATGAAGTTACAAAACATTCCTGTGCATGCTTCGACGGACTCTACAGTCTACAATTGTCCTACGATGGATCAGACAAACATAGTGGTCGAAATATAGGGTGCGCCATATAACAGTTTGAACGATAAGAAATTTTTCGATAATGTTTTTTGTATTTGAATGGTTGAATCTTCCGATTATACATAGAATATGGCATCGTTAAAATGGCCACCCCGGCTGGCCTTAGAGATTATTTTTCAAAATTTGTGCTTTCTCTTCCTCGTTGATACAAAAAAGTTGTAGTTGCAACGGAATTTTTTTTGGATTTCTTTTTTAAAAATCAGTCATTTGGCATTTAATAATTTATTTATTTGCTTATTAACCAAAAATTCATGGCAATAAGGTGGCCTACTTGCAAGTGTGTCATTCCACGAAATTTCGAGCATTTTTAGGACCTTTTTCGATCTCATGGTCTCCGATTTTCTTCTTTTTTTTACATAAAGTGCTCGTATATAGAAAGACACAGATTCGGTAATTTCTCATAAATCGTCCCCGTTTAGTAGATAGCGGGACTTGAAAATTACAAATTTTTGCAAAAATTTTTTTTTTTTTCGCCAATATTGTATATAAACGATTTATATCTCATTTTAAAGGGAAATACTTGACATTTTAGAAAAAATACTAGGAAAAATATGTTACGTAAAATGGAGGAATGGGGTACATTGACCCTTATTTTTGAATATCGCAAAAACATCATCTTTTTTATTTTATGTTGTGTATAATAATATTATAAAACACATATTTTAATTTCAACTTGTCGAAACAACAATCGAAAATTTTGCCGCGATCTGATATTTTTTGAGATATTCCAAAATAGCAATTAACGAGTATTTTATGTTAATAAAAAATTAAAAAAGCGGAGCGCATAAATAAATGTAATGTTTTACACGTGTATTTAATCTATATCTATCTTCTTCTTCTATATCTATAAAAAGGAAATGTCGTTCGTGTGTCCTTTAGGACCTCGTGAACCGCTCTACGGATTTTTATGAAATTTTCAGTGTGCGTTCCCTACGGTCCGGCGAAGGTCCTTAGCATGGTTTGGTTTATTTAAGGTAGATGGCAGTGTTCGAAATTTACTAAATCAACGCCCAGCCTAAACCCTTGGACCTAGGAAGCTGAAATCTTGCACAGAGGTTCCACTTGTGATGTATACAAGGAAAGGGCAGTATTTTTTGAAATTCGATCCACAATGGGGTAAAATAGGGGATGAAAATTACTACGAAAATCCACCATTATTGAAGTAAAAATTGCAAAAAAAAATTAGTATTTGGCCTTTTGTTAGAAATAACTATCAAATTAAATGAAGAAGAAAAATGTCTGCAAGCAAAAATCGTTGAAATTTTTCTCAGAGGATCGTGTACATGAACAATCGCGCTCATATGATACACAAAGTATTTGAGTGCATTTGTTGGTCAAAAAGTGAAATTTTGCCTATTTTCCGGCATTTTAGGGTAATTTCTCTGAATTTTACATCAAACTATTGCTCATATTATGCAATCTTTTATTAAAAAATGTTAAAAAAAAATTAAAGAAATAACTTTTCTCTGTGTATATAAATCCAAGAAAATCTGGAAAGATCCGTCAAGAAATAGGGGAAAAATGCATATAAAAAAGTCAAAATATTACTCTCACAAAAATGCCCTTTATGGAAAATCTTGGACCTTGTTTAAAAATTCCTCTATTTAAGTCCTATTCTAACCTTCAATGTATTAAATGATGTATATTTCATTAGAATCCATTCTGAAATAAAGGAATTATGAAGTATCAACTTGGGTCAATTTCGAGTTAGGTGTATCCTACTCTTAAGGAAATTGTTTTTATGTTATTTATTATTGCTATTAATATTGGGACAAATTGCAGTTCAACGTGAAATGCATGAATGAGCGAAACTGTGGCTCATTATTTTGAAAAATCAAAATTTTACAGGTCTTGCATTAGTAAAAGGTGACTTTTTTAAGCGTTTGGTTGTGAATTAAAAAAAAAAAAAAATACAGAAAAATTCAAAAATTTATCAAATTTTTATTTCAGCCGATAAATCACTGCTTGCCCTTTATTTTTTGAATATTATTTTTATACCCTAGATGTGGTATATTAGTTTTGAGCGAACGTTTGCAACGCCAAGAAATAATCGTCACAGAAAAGAAAGAACTATATATTCATGATTGGGAAGTGAAAAGAAACCGTTTTATGCATGTCCGTCCGTCTGTCTGTCTGTCTGTGTGTCTGTCTGTCTGTCTGTCCAGACGATAACTCGAGAACGCTTGTAGCTAGGGACTTGTAATTTGGTACAATAATATTTGATTAAAATTGCAAGGTCAAGTTCGAAGATGAGCAAAATCGGGCAACTCCTTCTTAGTGTTGCCATATAAGCATGAGTCGTTTTTATACAAAAATGTTCATATAAGAATGATTATATTTTTCTACATCTAGGGTATCACGTAATTGGTGTGACCAATTGCTTCCTTACTAGTTTTAATATTGATCACGACTACGTTTTAAGTGATCTATGCTAGAAGTCCAATTTTATGTTGTTATCCAAGACTACAATTGACGCTGGTTTATCAACATAGAGAGTGTTGTTGAAAGTTTTCCATCATCATATGGACCAGATTCAACTCGTGGCATTTTGGGCAAAAATAGTTCGAAATCATAGTACGACTGATGGTACCGTTGCTATGTTCGAAAAAAGGGTTGTAAATTGGACTTTTCGCATTGATCACGTAACACGTTAAACGCTCAAGATTTAAATGAAATAATCTTTAAAAAATAAATGATTTCTCGACTCAAATAAAAACTTGATGAACTTTTGCAATTTTTCTGTGTTTTTTCTTTAAATTAAAAACCAAACGTTTTAAAAATCACCCTTTAGTTTATTGTCCGAAAAAAATTGATCAACACAATTCCTCAATAAAGTTCCCAGAAGGCGGCTCGCACTCCTCATATCATTTGCTTAAGTTATTTAATTGTAGTTCACTAAATTCATTCGTTGATTTTGGTATAATGTTCATTTAATAGTCAAAAGAACTTAACACTATGAATTTTATACAGCGTAATGAAAAACAAGAAGTTTTTCGTGAAATAAAACAGTTCTAATTACAAATTGTTTGAATTTTCTTCGCTATCATGATTAAGATGAGAGGGGAGCACCTTTGGAATCGCACTTTTAACACCTCAAAAATGCACTTTCCTGTGCATATTTTTCATCAGGAACTGTTCGCGCAATTATTTGGCAACACTTTAACAGCAATTGCTTCATGACGTTGCAAAAAATGTTTCTCTTAATTTACTTTAAGTTCTACCGAATAGACAATGTAAAAAAAATTTTTACTTTTACAAACTTAGATATATTTAGCAGATTAAAAATTACCGTATGTGATCAAATATTGTACGTTTTTAGAATTATATTTTTGTTAAATAAAGCTGTAAAACAATGAAATGTTTTTTTTATATTTAGCAATTTAATTTAGTACCCTGAAATACTTGACGATAAATGGAGAAAATTTAGACACACATTTTTAATACATTAATGCTTAGACTTTTATTAAACTCTGTTTTACATTGATTTAACAACCTATATATATATATATTATTATTATTATTAATCAATATAAAAATAACAAACTACATTGCCATAATTTATAACAAATTAAAATAGAAATAGTGAAAACAAAGAAAGGTATTCGCCGGCGACCCGCGCCGATCCACATTACACAATAATTCAGTTACAAAAACGAAATTGTTTGCTTATTTTTCTTTTCTTTTTTTATGAACAACAAGTTATCATAATAACAATGATATCCTAAAATCTAACCTACACTAAATTGTCGCTCCTACTACTGACTTACTAAAAATCGTAAGATAATTGATTTTTGTAATTTACGTAAAAAAATAAAGTACCGTGAATTAAATAAGTAATAAAATATGCATAGTGTCTTTTTTTTTTTAATTTATTTACCTTCATTAAGCTATGTTTGATTAATGTAAATAAAAAATTGTACAAAAATTCTGACTCCTGACTCCTTTCATTTGACTGCACATTTTGAAAAATAAAAAAACGAAAAACAAATCGATTCCGGTATACATTTTTTAAGCTTCTTTTTCTCGCTAATTGCATTTTACTTAGGTCGTTTTCAAGTGCTCTCCCTAGAGTATGTGATACATTATGCGTTAATAACTCAGATCTTGGATCCGAAATTTGTTTTTAACTAATTCAAAGCTCATTTAGTCTTGGACTCATAATGGTTTTTATTAATAACTTGGAATTTAACTTATACCTGAAAAAATTCTTTGAAATAGATAAAATATTAAAAACAATTTATTGCTTAGTAGCCCAGCTATTGCTTACAATTTGATCAATAGCCTGTATATTCTTTAGAAACTCCGAGAAAAATACATCATTTAGAAAAACTCCTTGAAAACCAAAAGAAGTAAAATTTATTATATTCTTCACAATTTCATTTAAAGCACAGCTGGTTTGTGGAAGACCGTTTTGCAAATCCAAGCATGATATTTTACTGTTGTTATGTAGAGGGGCATCCATAAAGTACGTAAAGCCGTAGGGAAGGAGGGGGATTGATGATAGCGTTACGTATTTTCCATTAAAGGTGGAAGAGGGAGGGGTCTAAAAATACTTAATTGGGCGTTACGTAATTTAGGGAAACTCCTTAAACTGGTGAACAATTATTTGTTTTGAGAATCTTTAAGACGTTTTAAAAAAATCAACATTCCCCTTTTGACCGTGAATTGAGTCAACACAAAAGAAGTTTATTTTTTATTCCATACTGTCAAGAAATTCTTCAGATTTAAAATATATTTATTATAAAAAAATATTCGTATGTAAACATAGTTTAATCATAATAAGGGAAAATTGTAAACGCAGTTTTTAATATGAATTTGTAAAAAATTCAATTCTCTAGTTAAGCAAAAATTAAAACGGCAGCTAGCTGAGCTTTATTTTTATAAACAATTTTCCAGGTACAAAAGATACATTCCATACGAAAAATTCGAATCTAGGGAACATCAAGATACTTTTGTAAATTTCGTTGGTATACATTAAGGTCACTCGACATTTATTTCAGTTTTACTATAAATATTTCAAATATTTAAAAACTTCTGCTTCTCTCGGTTTGTATCAATTATTTCACTTAACTTATGTTCACATATTTATTTTAAAAATATTTTAAAAACTGTTCAAGCGTAACAAACAAAGAATTGTATTGGATTATTTGGAATATACAATATACTGATTTCAATTTAGTGCATACGTATTTTGAAGATTTATTGCATAAACATTTCATTTGAGTGTGTTTAGTTTTGTATTCGAGTTCAGTGATATAAAATTACCAGTTCTTAATAATGAATTCACTAATTTTTTTTATTAGTTTTTATAACCAATGCAACATGTTTTATGCATCTATTATTATTTTTTTTTTCTTTTAAACAAATAGCGATATTGTTTTTTACGCAATTTTAGCGTATACAGAGTGCAAATTAAGCTCCAGTAGTAAAATCTGTTAGAAATTTTTGATTGTTTTTACATTTTTTATAAACATTTAATTGCATTATTTTGAGCAAAAACCAATTATGAAAATATTTTAAAAACTATTCCTGTGATAGAGTTCAAAACAAATCACGCTTTGTGAACTGGGCAATGTCGTCTTAATTCTGCGAATTGCTTCGAGTGCATATGGTCCATTTCGTTAATTGTAAAACTGGTGTAAATACGGCGAGAAAGAATCTATTTTACTGCTGCATTTTTGGATTTTCTACAGTGCATTGATACTTTCTTAAGCTCCGTCCTTTTACGTACGAACTTTGTTCGTTCATTTATATAAGTATTCTTTTTTTTGGCGAAATTTTCACACGACATTTGATAATGAAAATGAACAAATATATTATGTTCTCAAAATTACAGAGAAGTATGGAGCGAAGATGTCAAGATATCAAGAAGGATACTTAATTAATAAATCATAAATATAAAAGTGAATAGCAGTATTCAGTTTGAGGAACGTAATATAAAAACTGTGCTATAATTTAGATTTCTATATATTTCTGTATGACGTAAGTCGGTTTAATTAGTGCCAATTAAATAATCTTACGGTTTAGAATTTCAAGGAGCAAGTTAAATTGTTGATAACAAATAATCTCCGAACTGTAGCTTTAGAAACATATTTTAAATATTTTTAACTAGAAAAACCCACTGCACTACGAATATGACATTGAAATCGGTGGACATGAAATACTTTTGCTCTACAGAACTTTGTTTAGCATCAAATTGCTGCAAAGTGATTTCCATTTAAACACATAATAAATAGTTACTCAAACGGGGATTTGCATATAGCATCTAAGCTTTAAGGACGCAGGAAATTGATTCTCCTTCAAATGCGAATTCGTGCAATTCTTTATATTGTTTATAGTTTCTAAAGTGCTTTATATTGAAACTTTTTAAGATTGAACTGTTGTTTTATAATTATAAACGTGAGGCTCAAGTTCTCGTTTTAAATCAAAATCGTCCGTTAGTACTCTAAGTACTAAAGGCAATAATTTACAAAATTCCAAACATCACTCTGAATTTCTTTAGAAGGCAATTGAAATGTAATCATTTGAAACAAGTAGCAGAAATTGAAGCAGCATCATCAATCCTTTTCACTATGAAAACTCGGTATCAGCAACAAAAGCGTTACCTTACTGGTACTCATCTCTGGAAATCACGTCAACAGCGGCAACTACAATCGCTTGAAGGCTATCTTGATGAACTTGACTAGTATGGACAATATCGATGTGACATAACTGGCTCGAATGAACACTCCAGTAAAACACGGGGTATGAAAAAAATATAATTCTGATAGTAATATTAGAAAGGGACGTCCTTAAAAAATTGCACAATGATTTTATTTACTAATAAATATTTGTATATATAAACATCAGACCACAGTATATATAAATATAAGTTAACCTTCTTATACCTGTTAATAAATTGTAATTTTCACGTAAGCGAATATGTCTTAGTTTCAAAATTCTCATTTTTTCTTATTATGTGAATACAACCAAGAAACGAACGAGGAATTAAATTTAAAAAAAAAAAAATTAAAAATATATTTTGATTTCGTGTATAAAACCACACTACATCACTTGTTGTGTTCTCGTCGGAATTACTACAATTACTTCTACTTTTCATTATTACAAAACAAATCGTTGTGCTTAAAACGACACATAGATATATGCCTTTCGTCCATTTTTATATTTGTTTATAGTATTCTTGTTACGTTATACATATTTGTAATTACTTAATCATTTAATACAACATAAATATCAAATGATTTTGTTCACATCTAAACATTCTGAGAAAGTTTTCATCGCATTTAGCACATTTTCTCCGTTTTACATATATTTTGTTTTACTACAAACTAAAAACATATTTCAATTTTATTGAATATCAAATACACACAACATTTCGAAACTACTTCTTCTGCTCTTTATGCTTGTTCATCTCCAGTTTTTATATCATAGTAAAACCTCATTATTACGATACATTTGTCGGTCAAGTTAATGTTAAATCTCGTTATAACAATAATCTCTGTGCAACAATATTTTTTGATGGTCCATAGAAAATCATTGTAAAGGGATTTTACTCTATATAGATTTAGTGTTTTGCTTTTTTTTATAAACTCTACAATCTCGCACATTGGAGCAGCAAATTTATATTTTTTTGGATTCTACTTGCTTTTGTTACTAATAAAAAATATACTGCATTTTCCTGAAATGAACAAAATATTAATGTAAACAGTTAATTGCCCACTTACCAGAAGAGGGGGTTTCTCGTTACATTACAAATGTAATTTATTCAAATATTCCCATAATTAAATATATATGCGCTTCAATATTTCTCTTGTTTTGAATTTGTGAAACATGTTCGAGTAGTTTTTGTTCAAAAAGAGCAATAGCACAGCATTTTCCTGCATGTTACTAGAAATTTACTGTATATATTATAAAATCTGTTGCATATTTCACTTGAGAAAAGACATTTGGCAACAATGCTCAATGCAAAGGTCAAGGGTGTTTGGATTCGTGAAAATACACAAAAAAATACTCCATGCAACAAATTTCCCTACATATGAAATAAGTTATTAGGCAATCAATGTCCTCAATCCTCATCTTTCTTACGGTGTTGTTAGGTACGCTATACGATTACCGTACGTCATAGACTGTCCAGTGTCCAGTCCATAGCGCCAAAGTAGAACTATCGGATGTAGTGAAAGTAGGAACTTGGTATTAAGAAAACGGAAAATAAGGGAGTAACCCCACTTCGTGTACACTGTACATGCTTTGGAAACAACACGGTTTAGAAAATACAACCTTTTTGTTGCAACACTTTCCAAATAATTTTTCGGTTGGCCATTTTCTTAACTTATTTAGCAACTTAAAAGTAAAAATGCATTGAACGAGAGAAATCTTTCTTTTGAGTACAAGAGCAAACCTCAAGCAAACAAGACAGACTCAATAAATTTGTAAGACCATCATAACTAAGTAACTTGTTTCGCAGTATTATTTCATAGTTTAACATTATAACTTTATACAATAAATGGAAAATATTTGATTTCTTTCAAGTATGTATAGTGTATAATTTTTCAATAAACAAAACACACAGATTGATAAATACGCTGGTCTCCGATCGTACGCTGGAATACTTCATCCTTCATAAAACTGTACCCAGGAAATTAATGAATAAACATTAAACATATCTAAGAATTTATGTGCAACATTTTTGGAAAATATGAGAATGATCCATTATATTACTATACAAATCGTATCATTTTTGTATACTTTTTTAAATGGGCGTATCTTGAAGATTTTAATCAAGTCTTTATAGAAAATGTGCTGAGAACCGCTGCCTGTTAGAATATGAAATATAAAATTAAAAAAAAACATTTTGAAAGCAATAGGAATAGAAAAAAATATAAATGCCTCTTGGCATATGGATTGCTGAGGAAAAAAAATTTTCGATGTTGTTTAAAATCTAAAAAGTGTGTTATACATTTTTTTAATGGACTTTTATTTGACATTTTAATCGCCAGAACATACGGAGCCGATTGAAAGAAATCCGAAGTTATAGATTTTCAAGGGAAGATTATTTTTAAATATTTTTTTTCAATTGCTGGCAAAAAGATAAAAAATCATTAAAATTCTTGAACAAAGTGAATATAAAATTGTGGACTTCAGATCATTAGTTCCGAGAATTTTAGCGAAAAACTATAACAATCGAGAAAATTGCTTCATTGTTAAGGTGAATCTCCTTAAAAAAATCATACTCAGTGCCAATATTGCATTTCAACCGTTGAAGTGCTCCTCACGTACAGCGGTAAAGGGTACAAATGTCTAACAAAATTTGACTGTGGAATTCGATTTTCTAATTTAATTGTTTGCTTAATCACCATGAGTAGATGTTTTGAGTAAGAAAAATCAAAAAGGGTTGTCATTCAGATAAGCTATTGCAACCGTACATCGGTCAAATTAAATAACACTTTTAGCGATCCGTTGTGAATCGTCCTTCAACAAATACATTATTCGAACATATTCCAAAAGTCAATACAAAAGTTCCAAATGCGAGTTAAGTCTAGCCTGCAAATCGGAATAGGAACGCGACTGTGACGCATATACCGCAGTGATATTTTTGAGCATTACACATTTAAAGAAAAAAACGTATTCAATCCTATTTACTTCCGGTTTTCTGGTCTGCGTAAACAGGATAACTTCGAGTCATTTCAAAATACATACATCTTAAACATATTTGCTCCTGAAAATGACAGGAATTGATATATGCAACAAAGTTTCATTAAATAAGAATTTCACAAAAACGTGCATACAAATTTTGACTTCAACAATTATTAACGTTAAAATATTATATATAATAATTATAAAATATGAAAAATATATATATATAGCTCATAAATAAACAAAATTTACATCTGATTACATTTGGAACTGGTTTTATACTCAACGTTTAACAATTTTTTTAATCCTAAACGTTACACAAGTTGAGTGCACTGAACTTAAGTTTTTTATGTAAAATATCCTTAAAAACGATGGCGTCATTAAAGATGCATTTCTCTTATGTCTTCTGTAAAATGATGACTGCATACTTTGTCGCGGCACAAAAATTATCGTCAATGATTTCAATTTTTTATTCCGTAAGTTTTTATCTTTTATTGTTTCTTTTTTTTTTTAAATTGTAAGATAAGTTGATATATATCTTGTATGAATGCTGGGTTAATGTGTGGAACACATTTTCATTCGTCGTATCAAGGGATATAATCGTTCCGAAAATCTACTTCGCTTCATCTTGCTCCATTGGTTCCTCAGAATCGTCCCTTGACAGAGTTCTGTTGCTAAAAAAAAGAAAAAAAATAATAATAATATCAAAATAGAAAAACAAATGGTGCCAACGGGTTATTCCATGACAAATTAACCAATTGCAACAAATAACCTTCACTTCTCAAATTCCGAAATTTTCTTCCAAGAATATTAAAAATGAAACATTTCAGATTTTTTGACTTTTGACTTTTAGTTTATAAATTATTATTGCAATTCTAATATATGCAAAAAATTGAAAATTTTGCCTCGACCTGATATTTTCATTAAGCAACATCACAGAACCTATTTGACCTAGAAAGCTCAAACTTGCATTATTTTCTGCAGTTTTTAAGCGCCTTTATACTGATATAGAACATGGTAGTGTTGTATATTTTGTTTTTAGAAAATAGACACTTTTTTAATATCTCAAAAACACCCCCTTCATTTATGTTTTAAATATATATTATTATTATTATTATTATTTACACACTATTCTGTTAACTGTATGGCGACTTTCATAATGGTACAACAATGGGATCGAATGAAAAAAAAAATTGACGTAGCTTATTCCGTTTATTCATTTGAGTTATTATTTATTTGATCCACGGTGGTGGGCAAGAATTGAAATACTTTTATTTTGCTTTCCAAGTCCCTTTACGCCATTTTTAAGCTATACGGGACGAATGAATGATTACCACAGTTGCCGACCCTGAAATTACTGCAAACACCCCGATGATTTTAATGGGATTGGTTTAGGATACGTACGATTCGATAGTACGGGTAATTTTTTTTTTCAAACTCGATAAACTAGTTATGGATTTATGAACTATTCATCAAGAGTTTCCAACGATACCGCACAAGACGTGGTTTAGAAAAATTCGAAATTTCACCCCAGCCCCACCCCCATTTGTAACCCACCTACCCCTCATTTGGTGGTGTCACCGTTAACCTCATAGAGAGTACTCTTATTTATGCAAATAAAATTTTTCTCTAAACTCTATAGGGGCCGAGATATAATTTTTTCAACATTTCAACCCTCTCCCCCACCAACCTCCTTGGGACGATTTCGCTTTTAAACGAACTTAACCGAACTATTAACCCTAGAAATAACACATTAAAATTTGGGTCAAATATCTGCAGAATTACGGCCTCCAGCGTGTAAATATATAAATATATATTGTATAAATAAATATATAATATATGGTATATACACTACATAGTACCAATCGATTCCTTGAAGTGTGTTGGTCAACTATTACTGAGACAGTTTGTCTTAAAACCCCTTCTTCAGCCCTTTTTGTATATCAAAACTTAAAAATTAAAGTAAATGATACAAGTTTAAGATTTCTAGGTCAAATAGATTTTTGAAAACATCAGGTCAGATGGGAATTTGTGAACGCATTATGGGCATCCAGTCAACCTGTTCATGCAGTTTGAACAATTAGATCTAGTAACATTTAAGCATTCTGGTAATAATTACAGCGAAAACTCACCTAGGAGGTCGCATTGATAAACCAGCCATAGCAGTTACAGTCTCGGACTCTTCCGTTTCGATTTTCAATGCTTGAACCGCAGACATTCCAACAGTGTGAGCAAATCTTCGTACACACGGCCAGTGCGACATCTGCAAAGTGTGAAACATGTAAGTTACAAAATCAGTGAGAAGCATTTAAAAAGAAATTACTTGTACAGCAATAGTTTTTTGCAGCGTATCAATAGCATTCTGACACGGCGGCCGTGAGAGTTCAGAGTCAGATATGGGAGCGATTTCATCACCTAGAAGAGCTCTGACACACTCTTGGGCAGCGTCGCAAATAGCGGGTAGATCATATCCCCCCTCCAAGGCGAGAACAACTTTACCCTCGGCCAATTGTAGTAATTCCCTGGTCATATAGCCGAAACATGCTGGTGATACCAAATAGCCACCAAGTGGTGCTGGGTGCCCGATTGCTGCATCGAAACCAGCCGACACTAATACGACGTCAGCATTGAACGCCTTCGCAATGGGCATCACAACAGTGCGAAAAGCTGCTATGTACTCAGCATCGCCTAACGGAGGATTTAATCCACCCGACCAGGATATATTCACATTGAAGCCAACTCCAGATCCACTGCCGCACTGAAATAGAGTTTGATATGTTAAGGATGGCTTTTAAACGCTGACCAATAGCTTACCTCGGTTGGGCCTCCTGTACCCGGAAAAAAATTACCGTCATCGTGCCTGTGAATAGACAGATATAGAACGTTTGGGCAGTCATAAAAGGCCTGCTGTGTCCCGTTTCCATGGTGTACATCCTAGAAAAATTAAGAATAATATTATCATATACTAAGTAGGATAATAATTATTGGTTCTGACCCAATCGATAATAAGGATCTTCTGGATTTCTGGTAATCGCTGTTTCAAAACTTTTGCGGCTATGGCTACTGAGTTGAAAAAGCAAAACCCCATGGCCAAATTTGCTTCCGCATGATGACCAGGAGGACGAACGACTGCGAAACCATTTTTGATATCACCCTTTGCTGTCTTGAATGCTAAATCTATAACACAGCCTGCTGCCATACGAGCAGCTGCGGCAGTGTGATGCTCGTTCCAGGTTGTATCCAAATCGACACCAACTCCCCCGCAAGACAATCGCACAAAACTCACTGCTGGTGAGGCCTCTACTTTCTGCCGATTTAGTTGATTTGACCCAAAGATCATCGCATGAGGTTCGGTATGGACCATTTGTAGCTCCTCTTGAGTAGCCTTGCGCGAGCGGAGCCGATCACAACGACTGGTCAGGCCAGTCTCTATCAAGCGAGCCCAAACACTTTGCAAACGGCCGCTGTGCTCAGGATGTGATGCATTGTTGCCGCAGATGCAGGCATGCTTCATCATCAGATTGTCGAAAGCCAGACCTGTTGTGATTTTGTGCGGACTATCTGTCAGGTTGCGTCGATGGGGTACAGTCAAATTGACGGGGGGAATATGCTCGGACGAAGGTTGCCCTGTGTCGGGAATCTGACTGCAGCCATGCGGTCCCAAATGCACAAGGGGACTGGATAGGGTACGAGAGAGTGGACGGATTAGTCCCCGAGCTACGGCATCTTCCATCTAAGGAGATGAACTTTTATTTAACTTTATGAGAGTCCACTAGACGCAAATGCTTAACTTACTTGGAGAGAATGTTTGAATAACAGCTCACGTTGTTGTTGTAAGTACTCTTGATCTCTATGAAGTCTTACTCCTGCATCTTCCGGAATACTTTGAGATGTACTTGTTATCACAGTACTAGTCAGGACAGTTTTGGGCGGCTGTTTTTTATCAGTCAAGTCGATTACTTCACCAGCAACCTCTTCTTTCAGCTGAGACTCACGACCACTGCGTGTGAGAACAGTTTGACGGATCTTCTGTGTTAAAAAATGGTGTTGCTGTTCATATGCCTGCCTCTCAGCCTAAATAAGAATGAGATTTTTTGAATTTAAAAAGCTTTCGTTTTTTTTTTTTTATTAATTTGTGTTGAAATAAAATAAAACACTCTCTAATATCGATGCTTTTTGAAGTGTGCCAATGGCACATATTGTTGTAATATTATAATTATTTATTAAATTAGAGCGGTATTTATAGTCTTGAATATACCCTGTTGGAAATTACCACGTTAACTTTACAGTGAGATGCATCCATAACCTATTTTCATAAATACCACGACTGTATTCACTCAGAAACTAATTGAAATTCCGACTTCCTCCTAAAAAATACAAAACGAAGCCGTAATATGTGAAAATAGTACGAGCCCACGACCAAAACCATGTATCATCGCGATATGGCCAAAACCATATAAAATCGATAGATTTGACGATTCTCAATCCGACTAGGTAGAAAGTAACGGTCAAAAATGTCGCAACTTGATGTGAGCCCATTTCTGCTATTTCGAAAAAAAAAAACAGAAGATGGTATTATCACGATACGTCTGATATTAAAAATGTACATAAAGGTTGTCATTTGATTACGAAAAGTTTGTTTTCAGACATTTTCCGCATCGGGTCTGACCTGAGCGCATTTTCAAAAAAGTCAAAAAATTTCGCAGCACTACATCAAGTGAGCCGCAGAGAAGGGTCCAAGGGACGAAGGGTGGTGCAGTGAGCTTCCTGCTTAAGTCTGATTCATGGGCTCACGCGTAGAGACCAGAAACCGTTATAGGCGTGGCTTGTGAGCCGACTCCACAGTTCCTCCAGTCATGTACAGTAGGAACATTTCAACAAGGTTTCTGTGCCAAACATGGAGAAGACACGTTTAAGGCCAGGGGTGTACGTACGTCGGTGTCGACGTCGCATAAATCCAGGCGTAAATTGCTTAGATGGTAGGGTGGGCTCTATATATCATCAAAATAAATATCAGCAAAATTCCTATTGCTGTACACCAGGAATGGGCATGCGACCACAACCTCAGATTGATATTGTATGAAAGCTTTTCAAAGTTCTCTCCTGCTCTTTCCTCACCGTTAAAAATTTAACCGGTCATGTAAAAGTGAAGACAACAGTAGATAGATAGCAACAGAATAGCAGTTGTGTGGGGGACTCGCCGTGAATTTTTGAACTCACCTTCCTACACAGACGACAAAGTTTCAGCCCTTAAAAAAGGGGTAAAGGAAGGGGGTCTTATGAGAAAATGTCTCATCGTAATAGAAATAGTTGATCACAACAATTCAACTTTCAAGGAATTGATTGGTGTATGTTGGAACACTTGCAAGCGAAACACCCTGTATAAATTTCGTTTAAAACGTGGAGAACCCAATTCTATTTTGGAAATATTCATTTCAAGTATTTCCGGTTATTGACGCTAAAATTTAACGGAGTATGTATGTAAAAATTCGGTTTCTTTTATCATCCAAATAGATAAAACTGAAGTGATACAAGATAAGTTTGTAAAAGTGCTAAAAAAAAATTCTCTGAAAAAAACTGCATAACTTGTAAAACACTTACATCACTGTTTTCATAATGAGTTTGAACAATATTCACTGCACCAGTTCCAGTTAGCATGGGATGTCCCAGAGGCAAAGGGGCTGATTGTGTCCTTCCTAAAGGTCTGTGTCCTTGTTTATTGAGCCTAGCGTGTGCAACTTGTGCGTCTGTTATTGGTTGCCCATAGACTGGAACCTGTGGCAAGCCGACTATATGCCCGACAGCCATACTGGTCGCGGCATGGGCCTGAGGCGGCATTTGTTCTGTGGTCGGTTGCGGTGACGGAACATGATCTAGAGGCGGTAATGCACCGTAATATGCGGGAACTATTGATGTTATCATTGATGGAACGGCTGCCTGTTGTCGCAATGTGGTCAACATTGCTAAATTTCCAGCCGGACTGTGTGCGGTTGGCAAATGTGGACGACCAAGAGATATATTCGGCATTGACGGTGAACTAAACAGCGACAGGTCATTTATACTACTGCGACTTCCTTGATATTGTGGATCCTCATTTTCCTCTTGGATTGGGGCACTTGTAGGAGACCCTCTACTCCCAGAGAGTGCTGGGGGTGAGTTAGGCCCAGAGTCTGGAGTATTACTTGCACAGTCTATTATTAAAAAACAACAATTAGAAATCATTCATAAAAACCGACGAAACTAATAAAAAAATAAATAGTCTTAGGAGTCTAGACGGTAGGACTCAAACAAGAGACGCGTCAACTCCTAGACTTAGCGAACGTATTATGTTCAGAGTTTAATGCAATGTATGTGTACATGCTTGATACCAACTAGAAAATGCCTACATTTCTAAAAAAATAAGATCAATATGACCCGAACAAATGAGCACACATCTCCGAGTTAAATAAAAATGTTCAAGTAGCACTAAAATATATTTTAATTATTTGTTAAGAAACTAAGAACAAATTAGTAATTTTAAAAAAAGTTAATGTTGGTGCGATTCATTTAGAAATGCTTCAGCAACTATAATCAGCGGCCTTGTTATGCATCGTTAAGCACTCCAAACAATGTTTTAAATTCAGAGAATCATGTAAATAATACTATATTTGTTGATTGTTTGTTTTGAAATATACAACAAGTAATATATAAAACTTAGAGGATAATTAAAAAAAAAAAAAAATGAATATGTATATAAATGAAACTTAAGTACTTAAAGTTGCTACGTACTTGCCAAGGCTGAGCTCTGCTTTTGTTGGCGTCTTTGGGCAGCCTGCAATAACCTTTCTTGACGACGAGCTGCCAATGGGCCGATTCTAGCCTTACGCTCAATCACGCTCTGTTTCAAACGTATCTTCAGCAAGTTCGGCTCCGATGCTGTAGCCATAACATTAAGATGAGCATTACTTTAAAATTTTCTTACAATTTTTAAAAATTGTATAAAAATGTATGTTTTTTATTATGATTTTATTTCTTTCAATAATTAAAAGTAAAATTCAGAATGATAACAATATTTGAATAGTTTTGAGTTTTAGAAGCTTTGAGTACAAGAATTATTAAATTAAGCAATTTTCAATCGTAAAGAAATATTAAATTACATTTAATGTTTATGTTAATTTGTATTGTTTACAACATTTGAATGATATAAAGGGTCCTTACTTTGCAGCTATACAACTATTTTACAAGAGTATAGTTGTCTAGTAACATAATTTGAACTGATTTTCAATTCGCTTAAATATGTTGGTTGGTTTGCATAAACAAAGGTGGTAGCCTGGGCCCACAGAAAAAAACTCAAATATCTTGAATCTTACGCTATGTACATTGAACACGTCTATTTCTCCAAGTAAACATTATCGCCGATCGCGGTGTGGCATTTTTAAATGAATTTTATTTACAATTTTCCGAAATGTTGCCTGAAACACTGCCACTAACAGCATCGTCCATCTTTTGGTTTGTCTCAAAAATGTGCCAACTTCTTCCCACCAATGTTAACAAGGAAACTGTTCAAAGTGGTTCGTATATCACACAAGGTCGATTGTGATTGCTATAAATTTATGTATTGCAAAAATAATTAAGATTCAAGGTGATTCGATTTTCAACATGTACCAATCGATTCCTTGGAGTGTTGTGGTCAGCGTTGATGATGAGGTATTTTTTCACTTTTCTTTAGCCTTTTTTACAGCATGCGACATTCATTTAAAGAATAAAAATTAGGTACAAAAGATCTGAGCGCGTTCAAAAAAATTACTACTGTTTCCTATGTGGTAAGCCGTGGTTATACTGTATGCCGTCATTTAACTATAGATTTAATGCGTAACCACGAAAGTTTTTGAACGACCAGTGGTTAACTACAAGGTTAATACCACAAAACAGAAACAGCAATCATTACTTGTCTTTTTCAATTAGGATCTTAGCCCTTTCTGTCAAAATTAGTTGTCATTGCTGGGTAAAGGAGAATGCGAATGGTCCTCATGACCAATACGGACGAGACATATGTCATTCGATAGCTGTAAAATCTACTGCAATAGTTAATATAGCGGCTCATTTCAATTCGATGGGGGAAAAAAGTTATGGCTATTCTAAGTGCTGAATTGCGCCTGTGATTGGCTATAGGCATTATATCTATAACTGCAGAGAGTCACTTAGTTGATGACTTCCGAAAGATTTTGGGGCGCTGATCACGGAAAAAATAATGAAAAAATTCTAGACCACACCGTTTACGAGATATCCTTGAAGTCAAAACACGGCAAAGTTCTTACACATGTGATTCGACTGAATACAGCACAAATTAGGGACCGGAGCGAAGAGACCCACAAATCCTGAAAAAAGGTTAACGAACATTGATGTCCAAACGAGGCGGACCGCACGGAATCAGTGGTAAAATGGAACAACTTTTGGCCTAGCTGGCTGGCTGGGGTGTGGCTAGTTGGTGTATTATTCAATGAACAATAAACCGAAATTACAAAATCAAATAAATTAAAAAAGCAGACCAATACTTTTTATATCTGCTTTCTTAAATATTTTGCTTTAGATACTCACAAATGCTTGCAACTTAAAGCAATTGTGATGTTATACTTATAATGAAATCATAGTGGTACTATTTCTAAGATTATACATATTTGATGAATTTTTTTTTTTATGATAATTCAACTGTAGTTAAACATTAATTTGAGTAAATGTTTTGGCACTACCACGGTTTGAAAACATGGAATCTACCGATTTCGTTTCTAGAGTAGAAGTATTGAATTTGTTGCAAACAAATTCGTGTTAATATAGAAAATACTATACCATGAAAAACAATTTTAAACTTAAACTCGAAGCTTCATATTATCAACAGATAATTTATGCCATTACTGTTGTTTTATATTTTTATAACTAAAACTATATTTGTGTACTGTGCGAAATGGATTTCTTTAGTCAATAAGAATCTACTGTTTAAGAATAATGAAGTGAATCTCAATTAATTGAGAAACGCACTAAAATTCCTTTTGTGGTTTATGAAAAGCTGTGTGTTTGTAAAAGTGTTTAATTATACCTTCGACAATAAAAATGCATATAAAAATTCTCTTAATTGTATCGGGTGGCGCAAAAGTAATGGCTCTTTATGATTTCGTAATTTTTTTTCGAAAAACCGTAGGATTTATTTTTTGCGTATATATATTTGAGCCCTTAAATTTGGTTTTACTAAGTACTGTAGATGAATAATGATATCGCTTAAATGGTGCCTTCTATTATTTATACAAATTTCAGCCTTTTTCAAGACAGTTTCCATCACTTGTCTCAATACTTCCGACCATATGTTGGCTATTTCTTGTCGAATAGACTCTTTCAGGGCTGTAAGAGTCTGTGGCTTTTTGCTAGTCTACATAGGCCAATGGAAATCGCCGTAATGGAAGATAGCACGGCCTGGAAAAATGTCCGTCAATAAGTTCCATTGATTCGCAGGCTGTATGTGTGTGTGGCACCGTCCTCTTGGAACCAGATGAAACGGAAAGTTTCGACGAAAATCACGTTGTATTTTCATCGCAGATGAATTACATTACTATCCAAAACATTGAAAAAGCTATTCCATGTACCAGAGGAGTAAAGCGGTCCATGTTTATCGTAGTAATGTTTTACATTTGTTTACTACACAACTGTTAATATCAAGGAGATAGGCGACGCGATATGAAAAAAATTATAGACAATTTCTATAGTGCCAGTGGTTTTGCGCCACCCTGTAGTTAGAAGATTAAGCAAAGTATGATTCTAGAACGTAAGTCGTAATAAAAACAAAACGCAATAAATCCACATAATTATTTTTCACAAAATGTTAATTTCATTATTATTTTATTAATACAAATCAGCTTAATAACAGAAGCAAGATCAGCTTGACCAACAAAAAACACCTTGCTTCGACACTTTGCAATTAATCATCATCAGTTGTGTTTTACTTAATTTTTTTTTTTAAATGCAATATATTAAACAACAATAAAAACTGGTAGTAACAAAAGTAAACGATCATGCAAAAAAATACCTACGCCTTAATTTCAATTGTTCACACAAGTAGATTCAAATAAAGAAAAATATAAAAGGACGAAACTAAGCAGTAAATGAATATTTTTTAAATTAAATTTAGTATTACCTGTTTTTCGAAGGGGAAAATCAGAGTCGTATTTGGTTGCTATCGTCGGCGGTTGTGGAATCTTGTAAGGATGTGAGCTTGGAACTGTACCAGCCGGCAAAGATTCGCCTGATGAACTCTTCACAACGCCTCTAAAATTAAAAATAAACATATGTAGTAACAATTTTTCTTTAAGATTTTTGTTTAAGTTCTTTATTTTAAGATCAAGCGTTGATTTATTTATTTTTTTTTTTTTTCATTTGTTAAAAGTACTATTGAAGGACTTAACGCCAGGTAAACATTTCACATTCACTAAATGTGCAACTGTGTGTTTTATATTAACAAGAGATATTCCTGATGTAAATGCGCGAGAAAAAAGCGTCGACGCACTTGCTTTGAAATTGAATCCAAGAAAGTGACGAAAATTGTTTGCAAACAAGAAACCCGCGTTCATATTATGTAATGGGTAAATAAGTTATTTAATTAAGTGTTTTTAGCACAATGACGAAGAGAAGACAGGGAGTACTGAATTGAGTAAATGAAATTATTCAGCCACCCCATTATTGTAATGCTTTTTTTATTGCATGAACTGAAAGTCAGAGTGAAGGAGGGGGATACACTACTTGCATCAACTTGCCATAAACGCAGCTAGTAATTTCATGTTGCCCTCAACTCAAAAACAGCTACTTTCCCCCCAAATGGACGGTAGCTGAACTAGTTGCCGTTCCTAAGAAAAAAAATCCCTTTCGGAAGGCCTACAGGCTGAGGTAGATTTCGAAGTATTTTGATTGCGTTTATTGGGATCATTTATTTCAAAATCGAGAAACTAGTTATGGATTTATAAAGTACTATATTGTCTCCACGGTTGGTCAATGTATGATAGCATCGGCTGGGCGGTTGCTTGCAAATTTCTTGAGTCGAGAGTTGCATACCTTTTATCTTGCTTGGGTATTAGAATAGTACTTTATAAATGAAAGTTAGCGTGCTTATTTTTTACAAAATGCGACTGTTAAACCGAAACCTCGACACACATATAATGTATATTAATATAATATTTTCACTTTGTGAAAATTTTTGTATATATACCTGTTTCTGTATGGTGAAGAAGTTATTAAGCCATTTGATGAAGCAGCCTGCTTTTTATTCATTATAAAACTCTGAAAATACAATAACATTATTCATTTGAAATAAGTTTGTTGATTAATTCACCATAAGGATTTGTTTAACCTCGGGACTAGCGTTTGCGCTGCAATTTTCCTTTCGTTTCATTGCTTCACGTTCTCGTCTCTCGCGCTGTTGTTGCTCCTCTGCAGCAAGACGTTGTTCACGCAGTTCCTGGAATACGCCATTTGAATGCGCCACAAACTACAGATAATGTTTAAAGGATTTGTTGACAGAAAAAACAAAACCAAAAAGGAGTAGAGACGTAAAGCGTATAGAAAATGGTAGAACACCAACGTTTTTTATGTAATTGGTTTTTAATATTTTTTTGTTTAATGTTTCTGCATTAATTTTTCACTGGTCAGTATTAGAAATTCTTGCATCATGTTTTATACCATTACGGTTTTAAAAGTTATTTCAAATGACTTTAATTCCCAATTTAGCTTATACTTAATCTATATATTTCGGATGAAGATATTTGGAAACTCATTATGAAGGAACAAGTCAACTGAATCTTAATATGTTTCTATTAAAATTGAAAACTGTTTTTTTTTTAATAATGATAGAATAATACAATTCTTAATCATATTGCAGCCCGAATGACACCTTGCAGGATTGCAGCTACATTTCCCGTGAGTCTATACCATTGACAGGCATACGTACCATCGCATCTCAAAACCAAGCCAATACTACACGTCTTTCATACCGGATAATATCGCCATACTAGCTGATCGAGGTGGTATTTTCAATCAAAATTCAATTTTAACTACACCATGGCACCATGGTATCCATGACAATGGCATTAGGATTAGGAGAGAAATTTAACAAACAACAATCCTGAGGTGCTGAGATCCTGAGGTATTGAGTTAATCGAGCATTTCTCCAGAATACATTTCACTGATGCCATCGATATTCCCCATTATCATCACGGATAATAGTGTACATTCAAATGCAATTATATCAGTCAAAAGACGAATTATTGGCAAGCAAAAGAAATTTCTTGTGGCCATCATTGTTCGATTGGTCAAACAGAGTGCTACCTCTAGTTACGACTTGGTGCTCGACACTTGAAACTCATGAGCGAAGGATGCACAATAGAAAAACTGCATTTGAATCATTTGAATCATAAAATCTGTTTAGTTTACAACATTTGACTACGCAAAATTATATCATTTAATTAAGATTACTATAAACGCTATGTAATTGAAATTAAGTTCTTTCAATCTTCTTTCTTTTAAATAGAACTAGAACTTTTAATTGAACTAGAAAAATTTGTGTTTTTTTTTTCTTATTAAAAACAAATTATAACCAATTTTTCATGAAACACTAGCACCAGTAAGAAAACGCGAAGCAATACCGATCTACCATTATATTTTTTTATTTGCAATGAATTCAACAAGTTGAAATGTTAGTAATTACTCGTATGAAAGTTAAAAATGTTGCCTTTCGTATATTAATTAAATGTGATTTGAGAAACTAATATTATCGCTTTAATTTATGTTTTACAATTATCAAAATAAGTGTATTAAACCAACCTGATATTTGTGTTCCAGTTCCAACTTATGTTGAAGTTCCAGCTGTTTTGTTTTCTCTTGAAACGTGTGCCAGAGCATCTGTTTTTGCATTTCTTGTTCCTTTTTCAACTGAAATATACAAAATGTTATAATAGCAATTTCGTAAATGTAAAATATTGTATACACACTTTAATGTAAATTTAAGTGAAAGGGTATAAAAGGTTTCTTTAAAGGTTTAAACTTATATGCGATCAGAGAATATATCAGACAGAGAAGAGAAAGTGTAGCTTTAAACATGTGAACTGAAGCAAACTAAGAAAACCTACGAAATTTGCTCCCATTATAGAGTTTATAAAACAAATTGACAATATTTTCTTTCTCCATTACAGTTTAATAATGCGAATCTTATTTAACAAATATTATTAGAATGTCAAAGACAAAAGGAAATAAAAACACATCTCTGAAGAAAAAGCTTAATGAAAACAATTTTAAATCTAAATGCTCTAGCAAAAATTTTACAACAGTTTATAATTTTATAAAAATAATAAGGAGTGTAGAACGAAAGAAAGTTAATGAAAATGTTCAGTAATCAGATCAACTTTTTTATGTGAAAATGAATCAATGTTATATAGCAACACTAAGAAGGTGTTGCCCGATTTTCACACATCTTCGAACTGGGACTCACCATTTTAACAAAGTATTACTGTACAAATTTCAATCCTCTATCTCTCTATCTACAACCATTCTCCAATTATCGTCTAGACAGACAGACATCCGTAAAACGATGTCTTTTTAGTTCCCAATAATGAATATATTATAGGTTTTCTTTCTGTCACCACTATTTCTTGATGTTGCAAACGTTCGCTCAAAATACTCTACAAAGGGGATCATTAATTGCTGTCAGTAGAGTATATTGCAATGAAAACCAAAATAACGGATGAAAATCAGTATGTTTTGTTTTTCAATTTAAAACATAAACATTTTGAAATTTCTAAGTGAGCTCAAAAGACACAAAAGTCTAATGGTAAGGGATTTAAGCCGAAATAATTTTTTCCAGTACTTAAATTAAAGTCGGATAATCTTCTAAACTACTTATTGAAGGAAAAAAATAATTAGACCAAAACGTTCGTAAGAGAAAGTAGATGCCAGTACAGACAATATTGTCTGTGATGCCAGTTAATATGCATATGTCAGATAGATTATGTACCGTTATACGAGTTTTTAACGAAAATATAATGATTTTCTACATAACTTAACTAATTTAAAATAACCATATATAAAATATAGGTCAAGTGGCATTATGAAAATATTAATAAACACCCATTGATGATAATAGTCATGTTGCATGACGATTAGTAAGGAAACACTTCTATTCATTCCAAACCGAAAATCGCGCAACGCGCCTAAAAAAGTTTTCACTTCTGTTTTCAATTCTCAATGACTATCTGTGTTTTGCTGAAGTAGTTTTACTAAAAAATTAACTTTTGAAGGTAACAAGTCACCTACAACACGTGAAAAAAAGAATGCCAAGGGTTCTAAAATTGTACACGTTGGGCTTGCTTTTTTCAGTGTTGATCAGTGTATGACTTAGACAGTGTATGCTATAAACGACAAATTATGGTAAAATATTACTATGAAATGAAAGTTTCAATACAATGTGTTATTTTGTTACATAACAAAATTATTAATACTACAGAACTACTGTGTTTTCCGTAAATTTCGTGGGAAATTCCACAACGACAAAATAAATGTACCTCTAAAATTTGTTGGTTTATATCACTTGCTTGTCCGGGTGAGTGAGACGCAGCAGTTTCTATTGATAGGGTACTAGGCACCACTATCATTCTTTCCCGCCCGACTGCTGAATCGCGGGCCATATCTAAAACAACAAGAAAAAGTTATCATTATCTTATTTATAATAATGAAAGTGTTTTATAACAAGAAAAAAATACAAAAAGAACTGTTAAAGTTTTAAACGTTTAAGAATAGTAGAAATTGAATTTTATTTAAAAAATTTAAATTTCCACCACGCTACTTTGGCAAGTTACTTTAAAAGTTGGCCCATTTACTCCTGATTCCAAAATGGTATAACATTTGATAGATAATTTCATAAATATGGAAAAGAACATTTTTGTTTCTAAAGAAAGCTCATTTCAAGATATTTGTTTTTACTTTGTTAAAATGCTTAAGAGGCAAATTTACCCAGAGCAGAAATAGTTTTTTTTAGCATTTACATTTTACCATAGGGTCCATGAGTGCCTATATTTCTATTTCCTCCACTGTATATGTATAATAGGAACTTTTTCTAAAAAAAGAGAACTGGCAAAAAGTATAAAGTATCAATTGCTTGAATTGAAAGTAAACGACGAACAATGTCTTCAAAGATAAAATTAATTGATAAAACAAAAAGATTAATTTTGCCTTAAACTTTCAAAAAATTTAATTTTAATTTCGGAACAAGTTTACAATACGGAACACCCAGAAGGAAGTCGCGGATTTTAATGAAATTTTGTATGGACAAGTATTTTGGCCTAAAAGTGACGAATTCGGAGGAATTTCTAAGGAATTCCGTTTAGTTTTGGAAATATTTAACCTCAAAAATGTTAAAATGTCATGTCACTTCAACCTGTTTTACAACATTTTACCACATTTGTTTCATACAAAATTTACACTAAAATAATTAAAAAACATTTTTACACTTATTAATCCTATTTCAATTCTTTTCTAATCTGAAAAAGAAGGATAAAATCATTAATTAAAAATTTGTTTACTTACTTGAGAAGTTTGACAGTTTTTCGCTCTCAGTTATCGCAATTGCAACATCGTGCTGATTTGAGTTCGTTCGTCACAAATGTAAGTTATCGACAAGCACGCATAATGATGAATATAAATTCTCTAACTTAAATAGCCAAATTTGTATAAAAGTTACATTCTTGGCGTTCGCAATCAAATCAGCACGATGTGCCAACAGACAGCGCAAAACTGTCAACCTTCTCAAGTAAGTAAACAAATTTTTCATTAATGATTTTATCCTTCTTTTTCAGATTAGAAAAGAATTAAAATAGGATTAATAAGTGTAGAAACGTTTTTTAGTTATTTTAGTGTAAATTTTGTATGAGACAAATGTGTTAAAATGTTGTAAAACAGGTTGAAGTGACATGACATTTTAACATTTTTGAGGTTAAATATTTCTAAAACTAAACGGAATTCCTAAAAAATTCCTCCGGATTCGTCACTTTTAGGCCAAAATACATGTCCATACAAAATTTCATTAAAATCGGCAGCTTCCTTCTGGGTGTTCCGTATTGTAAACTTAAGCCTTAATTTCATTACAAATTGTTTCGTTCTCGTTAAAATGAGACGGAAATGTAATGAAGATCATAAACTATGTTTAGAAGTCATATAATGAAGATAAGTGACAGTCAATTTTACTTTCTATTTATTATATTGTGATGAATTCAAACATTCTTGTTTAAATGACGCTATTTTTCCAACATGATTATAAAAAAGTATTTCTTTAATTGGCAATAGTTGCAAAAATACGACGCCTAAAATTGCCATGTGTTTGATTGAAATGAGCCAACGAATAGCATTGAAAAACATCTCAAACAATGCATCAACAATTCAACACTCTGTTTCAAAAATTCTTACTCAAGAAAAAAAATTACGAATGTTGCTACTTTTAAAAAAATAACTTTAAGAACTCGCATTTAAAAAAAAAATTGTGAATGTGCGTTCCAAAGCATATAATGTACTATGTACATATGATGAATACTGTTTCAGTGTTTCCGCAACTGCGTCTCAAATTAGTAAACACCAGTCTTGCATAATAATATAAAATCCAAAAACACACACTTCCACTTTCATAAGTTTTGAATAAATAATTATTGTTGAAAGTTTGAACATGTTAAAACAATTTTCTTATTGAATAACACGTAAACCACGTGGGAATGAATGGAAATGAGCAACGAATGTAAATAGATCTCGAAATGAAGTTTAGTGCTCGTTGATATTTTTTCTGTTTCTGCCACCTTTCCGGTCGAAGGGATGAAGGCACAAATAACAATCATAAACATAAACCGAAAAAAAAGATAGCACCTAAGTAACAGTGGTAAGGTTAAATGTATAGAATTTGGAAGACTTACACCGTAAAGGGCTACTGCGGGTTGATATGGGTATTCACAAAAAGGTCAGTTGGTGATGGAAGATCACGTGCCAAAAAATGAAAACATTCTTTTGTTGTTATTGACAAGCTTGGAAAAGTGTAGAGAGAGAGAGAGAGAGAGAGCGAGAGAGAGAGGGAGAGAAAGAGTGAAAAAGGAACAAAAAAGTGGAACAATGTTTACACGTGGCTACCAGTTATTTGTGTCGTCTGCATTTTCACGATTACAATTTTCGTAATATCTAGCAAAAATATTTCCTGGAAAATACAATTAATCGCACAAAGGGGAGGAAATTTTCCAATAGTACACCACACAATATTTATGTGAACGTATCACAACAAAAACGTCAAGGGTAGATATGGTGAAGTTTACATTATAATTTTGTATTTTTACTAACCTCTTAGTACTTTTTCCATGTAAAACTGCCTCAACAACTGTTCGAACATTTTTCAGTTCACTCGCGAATCGATCAATACGCATGAATAATTGATACTAACTCTTGGAATTAATAGACGCTTATCATGAGTATCGACTTCCAATTTTAATGGCAGCGAGAATTCTCAAATCGAGACTCGTAAGCTGAACAAACATTTCCCAGCGAGTCTTGTGACACGTGCTGTGCAAAAAAATGTAAGCCAATTATGGTTGAGGGGTTGGGGAAGGCGTTAGTGTTCGGCTAGAACGACCTTTTTTAACACAAAATTAAGGATCCTGGATCCTGAAGGAAGTCTTGTGCAATACGGGATGAAATGCCTTACTCAAACAAACCACCTCAGAAGGTATCCAATAACCCAAAAATGAGTGTAGATTTCTGCTTGCGGCTATGCAGAAGTGACTCCGTTTTTTTCCTCAACATGGAGAAGATGTATATATGAGAGAACGAGAAAAAAGCTATCACTAAATATAAATAACAATAATTTTTTTAATTTATCATTACCAAAGCGCCAGTCCATTCCGCATACGTGCAATAAGATGTCCTTAGTTAGAGGTTTTTCAACGTCACAGAACTGGCGTTTTGAAACGTTTGTAATATGAGAATAATTTTACGTCCAATTTATTTTGTTTATAGTCTGAATTTAAGACATAATCAAATATTCATATTCCAATTTCACAAGATGTGAAGATTTGCACCATAAAAGAAAATATTTTCAAAATTTAAATTCAATGCAAATTTAATTGCAAACAAACAGCACAAGAACAAAAAAACAATTGTGTAAAAACTCCCGAAGATATTATTTCTATACCTTATACCCTAGTCAATGAAGGAAAAAAAACACGCAATGTCGCAACTAATTACCTGAATTTTGGAAGGCTGCTAGTACATGTTATAGGGACTGTAAAACACCAAATTCCCGATCTCTTTCCCGCTTGCATTTTTCCCCAAACTCCCAAACTTTGAAAGTGCAGTAGTTTGCTTAATTGTTTACAACTTCCAAACCAAGAGTTACCGATCTGTTTTGTTTTTTGTGTTTTCTATCTAATAAGATTCTCTATAAATTATATTATATTATATACATATTTTCGTAACATAGTGTACTTTCGCCGCATAGCTGTAAATTTTCAGAAAATTGGTATTGTTAATGAGGAAAGCTAACTTCAAAACACTACACCTATTTCTCCATATGTTGTGGTGAAAAGTGTTATATCTATACTTTGGGGACAATTTTACTAGCTTTAAAATGATATACAACAAGGCTTACTAACAACATAAATTGATATGTAGAGGACAATGAAACAGTTGCTGGCACTGCCCCACGTAGTCCAATCATTTGGTGTCGAAAAGGAGGCGTTTCATGAAAAAATTGCGGTCTTAAGTTTGATGATTGATTTTTCAAAATTGTTGTTCGCGAACGGAGCTGTTTATTTTTGAAATCGTATTCTAGGGGATTCTGTGATTACGAACACTACTCAAAAACGTCCACAAAATTATAAATATTTTTGGAACTATAAGATCGCGATTTTAGGTGTACTGAATCGCTATTAAATAGTTTCGTATGTTTGTTAAATTTGTGCATTTTTGCGAAACATTTTAGTAGCATATTTTTTGGATTATAAATTTTAAAATAGTTCTTTTAATCCATGAAGCAGACTGATCCCTACTCCATTTTACATTTTCAAAAAATTTCATTCTTATTATAGCTGTTGAATGAAATAAGCAAGAGGTTTACTCCAACTCTACCTTCTTGTGTTGCATGTTTTTCGAAATGCGCAACTATTTCAGAATTCCCATTTCATTTCAAACCGTTAAGTACAAGCTTTACTTGTTTTCAAATTAAAAAGCTTCATTTAAAAATCTGAAAACTCTGAAATGTCATCACCCTCCCCCTCTCCTCAGTTTTACGTGCTAGAATTTACGTCCAATGGGGAGCAAGTGAATAACTTAATGAGAGTACAAATAAAGTACCCATTCCGCGTGCGCCTGACAGTTCCATAAGCTAGACATGGCTCGATGTTTTCAATGCTAAACTTAATGACAATGAAATTTCCCATTTCCAGATAAATTGACCCAGTCACGAGTGTATGGCAACTGTCATGTATATGAGGTATTGACAATGTGTAATGCCAAATATTAGTTATAGGGAAAACCCACTCAGATCACGGAAATCCCCCTGCAATGAACAATATACCTCCGGTTGCGCACTGGGCAATGAACCCAGCAGTATTAGCATCAACCAAGCATATCTACTAAATATCTACTGAATATTTACTGTAGATGTCCTTCGATAGCGGTCAGGAATTGGGAACGAAACTAAGCCTAGTCTTGGGGATGTTTATATCATAATATGTCTATGCAACTGCTGTGGTTGTTTTTATTATTTTTGTGTTTTGTAAAGTCGATTTTACTTGCTAATTTACTTATTATTACGTTTAAATAAGCGTTAACGGTTTTAAGGTCAGTTTGCACGCCTTAACAGTGACTTGTAACAGTGTAACTATAATATAAAGATTGCTATTGGCAAAAATACAACACATTTTTTGTTGAAACATTAACTTATGGGAAGGAAGAGGTAAAAAAAAAAAACTTAGTGAACTCGAGCTTTAACAATATTGGAGGGGTCGGTTGAAATGAAGTCCTTTCGTGATCACTTAGCCGATAACGATGCTGATGGTGACGGTCCTCTTCGAAGCGGAGGATGAATCGATAAATGATCGATCCAAGTTCCGAAGCAGTGTAGCGGCGGCGGAGCCATTCAGGAATAAAGGGCTAACATTATTTGAATTTGTGAACAATTTTCGTTCTCACATCGAACAAAAACCAACAATATAATTACATATTTGATTTTTCCCGAATTTTAAACCAAACAAAAACAAGTTCTTTTTCGTTTCGGTCGCAGCTGATGGCAAAGTAAAACTGTCAACACACGAAATCTCGCAATGCTAAAAATAGAGTTCACAAGACGACAACCACTGCGACGCAGTGACACTAATAAGTAATAAGTAAGCTTGCAAAACGAATGAAATGGCATCCGGTGACTTAATTCAACAGGTCTAGGTCTATACGATTTGACGGGGTCGAGCAGAGTTAAATGGAATTGTGGAGCTTTCGAGCAGCGAGACGTATGAAATGAGTTCGCCTGCCGATAGAGTGCATTCGGTTTTGAATAATGAATCACGTATTCACGTATCCACCTACTGCGACCTATAAATTCACTAGCCCACAGCTCGCGGCTTCTGTGCTCTGTTGCGTTTCTATGAGACCTTCAATACCACCAAGTTGTCCATAATTTTTCCAGGAGCTATTTTTAGTATTCGAACGAACTTTCAATATAAATTTCGTGGCATAACATTTGCATACCTCAGCGATTATCTACAAATAGACACAAACTGAGATACAGAGGCCTCCGTGTTCTCGAGTATCTGCAATCGTTGCGAAGGTCGATTTCAGCGTGATGACTTGCAAATCTGGATTTGTCACATTTGCAGGAATTCTTTGTCTTTTCTATTATTAAACCATTAGCAACAACGACAGTTGATAGTTGTGAACCCGAAAAGTAGGAAAATTAAATTAATAGATATTGAAATTAATTCATTACTTTTCGGACCAACTAGTTCTTAATATGTTAATTGTGACGTTTGTTTGAAAGTGTGAAAACATAGGAGCTTACCTTTTCAAGTATGATTCAAATTTCACAAATTGTGTTATTCCATCCATTACTCACGGAAAGAAATTTATGTAGCGTAATTTTATAATTTGTGTGCACTGAGCGCAGACCTACAACTACCGCTTCTAAGTCCTATTTGCCTAACTCTACGAATGGCCAATTTTCAATTTCTATTAGAAATTCATTTAATATTATTTTAAATAATATTTCTGTGACTTTGTAGTCTAACAAGTTAACTCACAAGCAGAACCTAATAATACGAAATATGAACACAAATTCTCATTCAATTTCTTCATAGATTATCCCTAATTTTTTATTACCGATAATAATGAATATAAATATAAATATAAATAAAATAATAAATATTAATAAATTTTGTTGAATGCTTTTCTTACTCTTTTTCAAATATGTGTTTTTCTATAATGTTATTCCACTGAAATTGTGTTTTGTCCTGATCTTAAGAATCCCACATGATGCGTCATTGACTCGAAATAACCATAGTAAATTTCGAGAGACGAAAAAATACATCGTGTTTTTTGGGGTATAAAAAAAAACAACCCGTAAAAACAATGTTTTTTTACTTAATTCATTTACATATTTGCGAAATTGTGACAATTAAAATTGAAAAAGAAAAGATGACTTGATTTTATAATATTTTTTTTATGCGCAGTGCAGAACGCTGTCATTTTTGCATTATTATTAAATAAGAGATTTAAGGACATGTGATTTTTTTTATAAATTTCGTCTTTCTCTTAACTTGATCAGAAATGAAAATGATCATTCTTGTAATTAGCCTTCAGACTTATTAGAATATTAATCAATTGCTTCACATTTTCAAACCGCCTACAGGTACAGCTTCTAAAAATTGAAAGTAACATAAAAATTATCAACACATTAAAAGTATTCTATTTATACGCTGTCCTTCGCCCTTTAAAATAAATTAAATCGTACTTCTCATGCCAACACCCTATATTGATTTATTTGCGCACTAATTAATAATAAGTTAATTTATAAAAATTCGTCTAACATTATTCCAACCGCGTATAGATGTTATCACGGAAAATACAATCAAGGCAGTCAAGAAATATGTAACAAATTACCGGAATATTTTAAAAGTAGATCAGCTGCCTTTCCAATTTATTAAACAAGCAACTTTCAATTGCCGAAAATAATTGCAGCAGCCAATTTAACACGCCTTGATATCCTTAAATCCCACCACGATCCCTTTTGCATTTTCCCAGACAACACGTCGCTTAGTCACCAAAAACGGTTTGTTAACTGACATTTCCATTATCTAATATTACAATAGTTTACTGAAAAATGCAAGAACCGTTTACAAGGGGAATCCCACAAAATTGCGCACTCTATACGTCATCGGCGCGGGAGGGAAAGGACGAGAACGACGATGGAGGCGGCAGCAACTATAATAGAAGCAGGGTCACTCAAGAAATTAGCATGGTAGTGCACAAATGCGGTGGGGTTGGTACCTCCGTTCCATTCAGCCCATAAACCCATTACCGGTGGACGAGGCTATTTTTAAACTTCGCTAATATTGCCGTGGCATTGAGCGTATTGATCCAAGTCTATTTTTGGCGACCCTCTCATATCTCTTGGTATACTGACGATACACTTTTTCAACATAATACCACATTTTTCTACTGCTCTTGGTGCTGCACATGCGTTGTGCTTTATTTCCTTTTGCTGTTTATTTGTTTTTCTGATTATGAACAACAAAAAACCATGCGGGATGACACTTGTTAGGGCTGGTGTATTGCTCTGGATCAGAAAGACAGTTTTCACCCAACAACTAACCAATATTCAGCCAATTGATTGCTAACCGTACAAGCTTTTACAGGCGATATTTCCAGTTTATAAACGTCACCCAAAAAAGGGGGACGGATCGTGGGAAATGACAAATTAATTTTGATATCCCTTTGCATTCGAACTAAATTCTCAGTAAAGAACATGAATACTCAGTTTCGCTCAGTTTGAAGTAATTTTATTCGAAAAGAATTATTTATAGGAAAAAAATTTTGCCTACTCTTTATCTGACATTTTCGCTTATCCGCTAGATAGAAGATTTTTGAACCCTATATCAGCGGTTCGCAACGTGTGCGCCGTGGCGCCTTACTCTCTCACAAAAATAAATGTTATCATCCACAGGAAACAAGGTAAATAGAATAGAAGGTATGCTCCGTCTCTCTATGGGAGCGAAACCTTTTTTTTTGTCTGAAGTCACTGCATGAAAAATTTTTGACAGCTCGAAATTGAAATAAAATGTCAATGTCAAATGCTAATATTGATAACTGTTAAAATAGTAAACTGTGCAATTTAAGTTGGTGTAAAAATTACTAGAAAAATTATTAGAAAGAAATTTTTAAGGGCAAAGTATAAAAAAGTGAATTTTTAAAAATTCAATTTTTTTTTTTTTTTTTTTTGGTAAATATATAAAAGTTAATTTGATGCAGTTATTGGTATCTCCCCTAGTTTCCACAACCCTTTACACTGCGTCACTGCATGTCACATTTTTGTAAAGTTCTCAAATTTGACAATAGAAATTCCTTAACTGTTTCCTATATTTATCGTTGACACTTCTGCCGCAGTGATGTCACATTTGTGAAAACATGGCGGAGTCTCTTTGCATTTCAATCTCTCCTCCAGATATCTTTAATCGGTCTCTAAGAGCATTCGCAAAATACAATTATTTTTATTTAATTGCAATCAAGATCATTATTCATTTCAGAATTTGAAATTTGAAATCAACCGAAAATCAAAGCCATTTGATATCGTTGCCATTTTCCATGGTCTTGTAAGAACTAATCAAAACCGGTTCTATCAAGTGTTGTCCAAAGCAGCGTCCAACAACCAGACTGACAATTATTATTATAAAAGCACTCATTGCTAACATATAATAAGAGAGGCAACCACTTTTCATAACAATTATTTCCCATTCAAAAATAATTATATTCTCAAAACAGGAACGATATTCGTAGTTGTATCTTATCTCAAGACCACAATTTCTCAATGATGGAAAACTTTTCTCCCCGATATGTGGGAAAAATATTTGCAAGCGTGAACATTTCCTACAATCTTAAAGAGCAAATTACAAAAGTTCGAATTACGTGTTTGTTATAAAATCAATTGTCAATTTCATAATCATCGGTGCGACAACGATTCCATAAATACATGAACAACGACCACACAACGGCAACGATCAAGATGAATTTCCACAGAATTATATATTGGTTTGGTGTATTTATTATTAACAAGGTTATCTTGAAGCAATTGAGATTTATCGCTGTCGTGACATCACGGAATAATTTTAAGCCTATCGCATACAGCATTCGAATAGGCCAATCAACTTCACGCTGTTCATCGATTGTTTTGTATCCGTTAACAGATTCTTCTGCTCCATTTTTTCTTTTTTAGTACTTTACGATATTATGTATTACACTCTGATGGTTTTCCATTTTTTTCAATAATTCTCATTAAATTCAGATTTAGGTATTTTCTCATATAGTAGATATTATTAGATATGGACATACATATGTATATCGGGTTTTTATTAGTCAATAGAAAACAAAATTTTTACTACAATCTCTACGTGTAACCAGATTTTCATTAATTTCGGAAATTATAAGATAGATCAAAGTTCCAAGAGCGCAGAAAACGTGTTTTTCGCCAGCATTCTTCGAAGAATATGATAATATGTACAGTAAATTAATGGCGATCATTGCAAGGTATCAAAAATAAACTATCATACATGGCAATTATTGAGAGGTGAAAATAAACCGCTTTAATGATGATAATGTTCGAATGATGACCGATTTGATTGATTCTTTTCTTGTTTTATTCGTCTGAATATAGGGGTGGTTTAGGAAGAAAGAAAATTCGGAAAAACCCAAAGGAAAAGCCGGAAAATTGAAAATAATCAAGTTTTGCTTTTTGTATAAAAACTTAGTTAATACCACGTTAATGGTAGTGGTGGCAAATCAATCGGTTAACAGCTTGATTTGAATCGCTTCGATGATTCGATTATTCACACCGTGCGGTTGTGTTCAAACATTTGAAATGTAATAAAGCATTTTGAGAATAGATTTTGTTAAAACGAATTTAATTACATTTTGCGAACAATATTTTGTTCAGCTGTTCTATTAAGGTTAATTGACTTTACACTGTAAAGTTTACAGTCTTAAAACATACCCACAAATTCGAACCATGGCACCCATTTCCATGAAATTTGGAATACTTCTAGAACTTACTTACTTTGCATAGAGTCGACAAGATTCTTCATACTGTAGGCAAGCGCGCTAAGGCCGGATTTTTTTAAATTCCACTCGTAAGGCGGTGAAATAGGGGATGAAAATTTGTATAAAAATCCGCCATTTTTGAAGTAAAAAATTCATAAAAATTGGTATTTGGTATTTTGGTTCGAAATAAAGAAACCGTTTACCACGATTTTTTTAAAATTCCACCCCGAAGGGGATAAAATAGGGGATGAAAGGCTATCTGGCTATTTTTTAACTGTTACGAGTTTTAAATTAGATCGACCATTCTTGCACCTTTAGATAAAGCTCAATGAGACCTACCAACCATTATCCTAATTCACGGTTCTAGCAATATTTACGCCTATATGTACATATATGCATATATGCATTATAATATGAGTTACAAATATAGTTGGTTAGTTTTTGGGGGTATTTTTTTTCAATCAATGGTGGTATTCTGTAAAATACAAACGTTCTGGAGTTATCGTATATAGATATACTCTACATGAGAGGTTATATGTAATGTTGAACACTTTTAACCACATTTAATTAATCTATGATTTTGCAATGCTTGGTTTTGTAAACGAAAGAAAAACAAATTACAAAACAACATATGAATTAAAAATAATACAAAAGGAAAAGAATCTACCGCAAAATTCATAGGAAGAATCGTCCCCATTGAGCAGTGGAACTGTAATAGTGTCAGCCGATATTTAATTAAAAAAAATACACATAAACAACTGTTCGCTGATAGCGGGAACTTACCTATTTTTAAGACATACATGGCTTTGCTAGTACATATCTGGGATTCCATAAAGTGTTTCGCTTTATCAATGCTCGACCTTGTCGGAAGAAAATTTCACACAAACTCAAATTGTTTATCTCATTCCAGAGTTAATTCAAATACTTCGTTAGCGTTGTTAATAATAACAAACAACAAAAATTTATTTTTAGCACTACTGAAATTAAAAAGGAAATGCTTCATATACGTGCAGTGTATATATTTTTTCTTCTTATATGTATATTATACGAGAGTTTTATATGAGAGTTTCAATTCAAATTTCAATGGATTTCTGTTGAAAAAATCAAATGGTCTACTGTTAATTTTCTCCATTTTTGTTTATTACACGACTGTTTTTTAATCTCATTTTTCGGGAGGTACAAGTTTTCTTCAGATAACAGTTTTAAAAAAAAAAAAACACTTTTTCCTCAGTAGAACTATTTCCAAGTTATTGATAGTAATCTCTCAAACTTGTTGATTATTTACAGAAATTTGCGGGACAGAAATTGAATTAAAATATTCAATAATAATAGATGGCTTAAATTAAATCAAAAATTAATAAAATTTTGTAGATAATAAAAATAAATGATTCAATTTAATTTCTTGAAATTTAATTTTT
The DNA here is from genome assembly GCA_963082835.1 of Leptogaster cylindrica. Taxonomy (NCBI): domain Eukaryota; kingdom Metazoa; phylum Arthropoda; class Insecta; order Diptera; family Asilidae; genus Leptogaster; species Leptogaster cylindrica. The sequence continues at coordinate 9,055,537 of OY720108.1, read as the reverse complement.
AGATATGGCTAAATTTTATTATTGACTGTTATAAAATATTATTCATTGGACATGTTTTTTATCAATTACTTAACATTTTCGATTGTTATCTTCTGAAGCTACTTGTAATTTTCTTATCAATTTTGCGTCAACATTTTCAATTAGCCAGCAGTTGAAGATTTGAAAGAAAGGAAAAAATAAATAAAAGTCATTGAAAGAAAGCAGTAAAAATGATCGAAAATATTGAAAATAGTTGGGAAATAAATACATCACACATCATAATCAGAATATTTAGGGTAAGATGGGGGAATTGGGTAGTAAAAATTTTAACTGTTTTTATTTATTATACTTGATAATATTTTTGCATTTTAAGGACAAGTATGAAAAGCCAAACTCTTTTGAACAAACCATAATTATTTCAGATTTGCAGCATTAAACGTTTAGAGGGGGCAATACTGTTGCTACCGCTGTTGCTGCTCTTGCAATTAGATTACTTTCCGGAAGACTTGGGCGCTGAGAGCGATGAACAAGGTGAAATATTTCACCAAGATTTGATAGTGTTGGAACGAAGATATCAAGGATTTTGAGACGAGGGTATGATGAGCGACTATTGTTTAACAGTAAAAAATCCTTTTTTTTCAACTGTTTTTTACCACAGCGACCAAACCAAACGAGTGATTAGAACAAATGAGATATTAAAATTTTTGCCTTAGTGTCGCCTTTCAGATTTTGTGAATTTCAGGCTTTTCAACCAACAACTTTTTTGTGTGGGAACTGAAATTAAATATTATGTCCCGCGACGGTGCATTTCTTCATACCACCACGAATACCTCGAAAATTATACCCTATACGGAAAAACGAGTATTATTTTTTGATTCAGGACAAAATTTTACTTTAGAAAAAGTATATCCCATTCAATATAACTATTAAAGATTTACCAAAATTTGTAAACTAGTGTAATTTTTATTGCGAAAAAGGATAAGTTTGTAATAATTTTTTTTACTAAATTGTTTATTTGATCATAAAGAATATATTTACTCAATATAACCTCCTTCTGATTGAATGACAGCCTCCAGTCTCGGTCCGAACCGCTGTCTGTTGTTTCGGAGAAACATTGAACATGTGATGATGTGCTTCAATCAGTGGGTTTGGTTTTTATATAGGCATATGGACTATGGATTATAGATTTTTTAAAGTACTGTTCATTACATATTCTGGAAATATAAACAGTAATTAAGAGTTTCTTTGAAAAGTCTTAGTATTAACTTTTTGGCATGATTTAAGTTTCGCGATCATAACGTATTTTTTTTTATTTATTTTATGAATTTGTACAGGCCAAGGTAGCTAAAGGCCAGTTTTGTAAATGGATTCCTAGGTAAAATCCCGAACTAAGATTCCTTATTGAACGATCGGCAGCGAATTCCTAGTTGTCAAATATTATGTTATGCAAATAAACACTAAACAGTTCCAATCAACCAAAACAAAATTCGAATTAACCATTATTTTTAATATTGTACTGCTAAAAAATAATATAGGGACCAAGCGAAATATCTGAATTAAAGACGTTTTCGAATTATCCAAGTTTCACTGTATTAGAAAATTTTTGCAATTTCCATATTTTCTAGAACAGTATTGTTCAACTTTTTAACATCCGCGGTTCAGTGACAAAAAAAAAATCATAAACCGGTAATATATCGGATTGAAGACCTCTGCCCTAGATGGTTGTAAAAATATTCAGAGAAGTTAAAAAAAAAAAAAAACGTTGAAACGGTTAAGAAAAAAAAGTTTTAAAAAAAAGTCAAATATCCTTAATTTTGCACGTTTTCCACCCTCACAACCCCTGGGTGTATTCCAATCAAGCTGCCGAGCTTCGGGTCACAACTACGGCCTAAATGTAGTTTATGTTCGAAAGAACTATATTTTTCGACCGGAAATTAAGGTAGATATTAATGACACGGCGCGGCGAGGCGTACCATGGACGGCGGTCGAACATTGCTTTTTTGGCTCTACGCATCTTGAAACGTTAAAGAAACTAGTAAGGAAGCAATTGGTCACACCAATTACACCATACCCTAATGTAGAAAAATATACTCATTCTATGTAAAAATCTATGTAACTAAAGCTAGTTGTCCGCGAGTGCTACAACCGCTTTCGCGTTATCGTCTGGACAGACAGCAGACAGACGGACAACCATAAAACGGTTTCTTTTCACTTCCCAAGCATGAATATATAATTCTTTTTTTCTATCAATAATATTTCTTGGCGTTGCAAACATTCACTCAAAACTACTATACCCTACGTCTAGGGTATAGAGCCAATTGGTCGGCAATAATTCCAAAGTTTAAAGTTACAATTATTTAAAAAGCTGCCAAAATTTCTATACTAAAAGTTGCACGAACATTTTGACACGATTTAACTCCTCCAAGAATTTGATTAATCCACCAGAAATAAACTTCGATGAGTTTTTGATTGTAAATCGCGTGGCTCTTTTTATCATCCGTAAGTCATTATGTGTTTTTTGCTTATAGATTACACATGTTTAAAACATTTGATAATAAATAAGGCACGCAGAAAACTAAATAAAGAATGTCGAGTGTAAATCATTTATAAACATTTTTCGAAAGAATCAACTGATATTTACCTTTAAAGAAGTCCACTAATTTGAAAATTGATTGGATTCCATATATGTTAACAAAACATTCAGAAAAAAATTGAATTTGTGTGAAATTGTGCGCTAAAAACAATCACACCACGCAACAGTTGTACACACAGTACAAGTAATATATGCGAGTATATTGCAATCATTCGATTTAACGTTCAAATGAACCTGATTTAAAAATATTTCAGGAATATTTTGTTGCACTTAAAAAAAAATACAAAAATTCACACAAAACTTTGACCGTTTTTTTGGTCGTCATAAAACTGCACCACTACATAAATATAACTACTTTTTTCTTACTATTATTATTTTCACATGAAATCAACACTAATTCACAACAGACACACTTGGAGATATGACACGCATGTTGGACATTGGAACGTTCCCCAATCGGCGATATCTTGTCCAATTTTTCGCTATTCGAATCACAACGATAGAACAGGTGTTACTAGTGAGAATTCTTTCACTGTGTTTTCAAAACCTGTGACCAAAAAAAGCTCTATTAACGAAAACCCAATAGTTAGCCGTTTTCTACACACAACCTCGATTCAGTATCATTTAATCGTGTATAGTTTAGCATAAAAAGCTTTGTTTTTTCGTTAAATTAAGAAATCGAAATGTACACAACTACTCGAAACACATCCTACCCGAATGCCGTTAAACTAGCCACTGATGGTTTCAGTCGTCGTTACTTTTGTTTGCAATCGTTTCTCTGGTAATGGTGGCTAGCTCAATCGCTCCGGGGAGGCCCCGTCCAAAGACGCGACGCCTCTATTGGCGACAAAGATTTCCTGAAGTAAATCGAAAACGGGCGCGTGCCTTTACCCTACTGAATGTAGTAGCCACAAGAAAAAATATTTATTTTTCTTAAACATTAATTTTGAGCTCACACTGATGTTTTTAGTGTGTAATTCATTTCCTAAACCATGCGGAAATTCATTTTAATTACGATTAATACAACTTTCGAACACCAACACAGTCACCAAACAAAACAGAGAAACGAAGATTTTAAACGATTTATGAACCAAAACAAATTACAGAAAACAGAAAATTTTTGAATAAGAATTAAAAAGAAAACACTATTCAACAGATTCACATTTAGCCCAAGCCGAAATACGTGTGTCCGAGCCCCAAGTGAATAAGTTGTGTGGACTGTCTATTTTTAGCTCTCTGTGCACTTGCACGCCGCGCACTTGTGTACAGATCTAATTGGTAGAAATCGTAGGAGAAGGCGTTTGGGAAACTATTGCGATTGCACGTATGCGATGATGATGATGCTTAACTGTACTAGGAACTCTTATCAAGCCACTTAAGCCTGGTTATCGAGAACCACGACATGACATGACAGCAAGATTACATCGTAATTTTCTGAGGAGAAAAATAATGAGATCAATGGAGAAGGAGTGTTGGTGTTGGTGATTTTTGATTTTTTAGAGAGAAATATTAAAAATATTTTGTTGCATGAGACAAGTTGCGAAGAACAACAAAGACATAATGTGAGAGTTGTGTCTAGTAAGTTTTCGCGAATGTTGGCGAGAATGAAACACGATTTTGACAACCTTGAAAAATTCACGTGTTGACTATTAAAGGGAAGTTTACCTTCAATTGGACTTTAATCTTGACATTTAAGAAAAGAAAGTTTTTATTAATTTCCAGATGTTCAATTAAAATTTAAGAAGCACACAACTCAGATTTTTACATTCTGTTAGAATTAAAAACATTGCATGAAATTTTCAACGAGAAAACAATTACAGATGTTCAAAATTTAAGTTGTGAATAAAAAGCACAAAAACTGTTTTCAAGTAAAAATTGCAGTTATTGCTTCAAATGAAATTGTATTATTTGAAGCAGCATAATTGAAATTCATTGCAATTCTTTTTCTTTCATTTGTTTGTAAACTTTTTATGCCACAAAATTATTTTCGATGGTTGCGCTTGATGCCAGAATTAAAACCAAGCCAGTGGTCGAGTGGAATTTAAAGGGCACTAGTTTATTGACCAGTTTTGTTCCTTTTTTTATCAAATCATGGTGACATTCCATGAGATGATTTTCTTCGATTTTATTTTTTAGGATTTATATTAAAAATATTCAATTTTGAAAAACTGTTGCATTTGATTTGGCTAATTGACGGCTAAAAATAAAATTTCCCAACATTTTCAAAGTTAATAAACTAACAAAACTGTTGTAAACACTAAATCGAATTACTATACTTTGCTTTAAACGTAAAACTTCAACTGAGGGGTCTATTAATTTGAACATGGAAGTAATGTGTGACAATCTCCACACTAGAACTTTATTTGACACTCAATATGTACTATATATGTAATATGTATGGGTTCGCCATACACATCACACCGTGCACAATTGCCATCAAATAGATTTTTTAGGCAAACGTAATTTTTATTTGTAACACTGGCTTATGAATGAAAATGTTATGATAAGTGTTGTGAACCTGATAAGCACTAACAAGTAACAATCACCACAATCGGTAAATATTGTATAATAAAAATCTACAGAAATCCAAAATAACTCTTACCTTCAACATTTCTAAAAGTATCTTCGATTTCAGAACCCTTGAAACTCCTCGTATGCTTCGTCAGATCCAGTGACTCACCTGAAATTTTAAAAAATGGGAATCACATTAGCACTTCGAGTCAAATCAAAACTCACATAGACTTTGAATCAGAAAACAATTTAATATGCTCTAGTACCAAGTGCGTAAACTCCGGCAAAGACAGAACCTTACGCATGATGCTATATGTTTATTGTATAATCAAGGACAAATTAATATAATTTTAAAAATTCCTTGATCATTCCGGTGCACAAAAAAGGTTGCCAGTTAGATGTGAGTATGCGACGAATTACTGTCCGATCGTCAAACTGTCTTGTATCCCTAAACTTTTCGAAAAAATCGTCTACTACTCCATTTTCTTTCACTGTAAACCTCTCTTTTCTCCTCACCAGTACGGCTTTTTGAAAAGCAAATCTGCTTCAACCAACCTTACGGGCTTTATGTCCAAAGCACGACGAAAGTGGATGAAGTTGACGTTGTTGCCATCAACTTCAGTAAAGCCTTCGATAAAATTTTCCATCAAGTTATGCTATAGACAGTGGAAGTGTGACGTCAAATTTGGACAAGTGATTGTTATATCGTATTTCATCGTATTCTTTCATTTCAGTGCTTAAAAAAAGTGATTCGCCGGGAATCTAAAAAAACCTACAAGTTTCACTTCTTCACACATCCTTGCCCCGTGGGCAAAACAATTCCGTATTTTTTATATTTTAAACACCAATGCAAAGTCGATAATTTATTCAAAATGTGAGATTCATGTGTATATCTAGCTTTGTTTTTACCCAAATGTCAAAAATATGACACTTTGTGACGTCACAGCGTCCACGGTGTATTTAAGCTACTTTCCCAAACCCTTCTATCGTGACATAAATCCTACTTTGAGAATCCGGCTTACAAGACCATTTTCGGCTCTGGGATATCCTCTGACTTCCGTTCTCCTTGTGGTATCCCCCAAGGCGGCGCCACCTTGGGCCTTTAATCTTATACTTTTACTTAACGATATCGAGTATGTATTGATTCACTCGAATGTGTCTATACTCTATATACGCCGCGCCGACACGACGGCGACGTCATGAAGATCTTCATAGCTTAAATACAATACTATAGCGCGGATGCGAAACGCGGTAATGGAAAAAACACACACACATAAAAACATTGTAGAGTCCTTACCCATAGGTTTATTATTTTCGTCAAAAAAGAGAAAGAAAAAAAACAGAAAACTACCCAACCGAGATTCGAACTGTGGAATTTTGCATTATATCATTGACACACTGCTTGGTTAACCAAGTGGAGACTTGGTTAAGAGCTAAACCAACTCAAATCAGGTGGTTTCGACTTGGTTCCCCATACAAGTGACTTGGTCAGAAACCAAGCAAAAGTGACTTGGTTAACGAGTTAACCAAGTACTTTCCAATAACTTTCCAACAATCCGTGTCAAACTTCACAGCAAGCCTTCCAATATCTTGCTGTCATTTGCGATGATTTTGACATAGTTATTCGTGTGTTCCGATCAAATTTTAATACATTCTAATATGATATCTTATTTATAAAAAAAAGGCAATACAGTCATCTTTTATGATTGTTTATTTCAAATATTCGTACGTTTCGAATTCTGTTTAATTCTTCACTTTCTTCTTACTTTTATTATTTGAATTTCACTGATGAAATCAAACAGAATTCGAAACGTATGAATTTTCGAAATAAATAATCGAAAAACAAGACTGTATGGCCTTTTTTTATAAATAAAATATCATATGAACAGCAGCCGACAGGAATTTATTAAATTTTAATATGTCTAAGAAAAGAGTTGAATGGACAAAATTAACCAAATTTCTTCTTTTGGAGATCTGGAGTGCAGCAATTGCAAAAGCAATTACGAGATGATGATGCAAAGTGCACAATAAATGAAACAGCATTTGATTATTGCTCAAATAATCTTTTGTTGCTATTTTCCCTTATCATAACTGCTATCGCTAACATTACTTCTTTCTGAATATCAATTTTTAGACAAAAAGGAACTCACAAAATATGTTTGCGAAATGTAAACAAATAGCAACTGTCAAAATAAACCAACTCTCCAATGTGTGTCACCTATTTTGGTTTCGTTCTTGGTTAACTCGGAGAGTTGGTTAACCAAGCTCTGTGTGTCAATGGTATTAAGAGCCCGTTGTGCTTCTAGAAAACAGAAACTAGTAAGGAAGCAATTGGTCACACCAATTACATGATACCCTAGATGTAGAAAAATATACTCATTCTTATATCAACATTTTTGTATAAAAACGACTCATGCTTATATGGCAACACTAAGCAGGAGTTGCCCAATTTTGCTCTTCTTCGAGCTTGACCTTACAATTTTAACAAAGTATTATTATACCAAATTTCAAAACTCTGACTAAAAGCGGTCTCGAGTTATCGTCTGGACAGACAGGACGACATGTGGACTGACAGACACATAAAACGAGTTCTTTTCATTCCCCAATCATGAATATATAATTCATTGTTTACTTTCCCGATTATTTATTGGCGTTATAAACGTTCGCTCAAAGTAATATATCCTACATCTAAGATTTAAAAATTAATTATTGTTCTGGAAAAAAATTTATTCAAATAGTATAATAATCAATTAAACAATTTGTATATGCAAATCATCGATAAAATAACAGTTTTTCAATATCAAATATGATTCCGGTGAGGAATTCCACATCTGAAAAACATATAAACAATTACAAAGTTGATTTCATATTGATGTATGTAGATTGTAGAAGTACTTTTCAGTATTTTCCAAGTAAGCCAACAAAACGCCATTGTGCTTCAAGTTTCCGAAAATAGCCAAACGACAATAGTCTGCTTTTTCTTGGTCGTCATCAATCACTTCATCAGCCATATTCCCTTCAGTCGTGGAGGAAGTACAATAATTACCACTTTGGCAACTTTGTCTTTTATAGATAGAAAAAAGCTCGACCCAGTTAACATCCCTAAACAACTCCTTCCTTCTGTTTGCATGAAATGTCCTGGCTTGACCATAAGAAAAAAGAACCAGTTATATCGGAAGTTATCGGAAGAGGTCAGGATAATTGCATAAATAGCTTGAAGAAACGATTCCATATGGTCGATTTGAACCGCATTCTGCAGTGGTCCTTTTGACTGGGAACTAGCAAATCTACAGCCAGGCAATCAATTTTCAAAACCATATAAATAAACCTTTCTTCAGTGTATATTTTAAGACTCGAGTGGAGATATAAACGCTAAAATCGTATCTGAAATATATGCTTCTTCCAACTCAGGCTCTGTGGCCGATTGAGAATCCGCAGTGAAAATAAACCGATTTAAACATAGGTGTTCATTCGAAGTGGATTTTCTAAAAATATCCATGCACGAAAATTTATGTAAAATTGTAAAAAGCAAATGAACTTTTTATACCCTAGATGTAGGGTATATTAGTTTTGAGCGAACGTTTGCAATGCCAGGAAATAACGGTGACAGAAAAAAAGAATTATATATTCAAAAGAAAACGTTTTATGGATGCCCATCTGACGAAACAATAACTTGAGAACCCTTGCATCAAGGGGATGAATTTTGGTACAATGATACTTTGATACAATATTACTGGTCACGTTAAGTTCGAAGATGAGCAAAATGGACCTCACTTTTTAGTGTTGCCATATAAGTTTGAATCATTTTTATACAAAAATATTGATTGTGTTGACTATGTACACATTTAGATATTAGCTTTTGTGGCGTCGTGTACTCGCGACTCGCGTCAGTGTTTTTGTAAATACTGTTCTGCCAATGTATGAAATTCACTTTACAAAATTTACTTTGCTTTTACTTATTTGATGGAGATGTGAAATTATTAAGTTATCATTTTATTTAGAATTATAAAAATTATTTTTTGTTTTAGTTTAGGTTTTTATTTTAGCATAAATATAAAACAATATATAATAGAATTTAACAGTGAACGGTTGTACTAAGGAAATTTTGGGAATTTGAAAAATAATAATATTTAAAAATATTATATTATTTCATTTGTGGATTATTAAATAATTAATTGGTGTTAATATTTATATTTATTTGTGTTTTTTTTTTATAACTTAACTTCAAATTTTCTTTGATTAAATATTGTTATAAATTCGTAATCCAATTAATTTTGTGCACGCGAATTTTTTTCCATAATCTTGAAATTTTAGAGATGCCAAAAAGAACTTGCAGCATTTGTCTGTCCACAATTATTTACATTTTTCAACTACTGAACTGAATTTCGACGGTTGCGCAGGTGCGCACTCATGTTTACTATTGTAATTGAACATTTTCATTGTCCATGCAATTCAAAGTAAAATTTCTCGTGGTAAATATTGGCCACAGTCCAAGAATGTTCGGACAGCAAAAAATTATAAGAATATTTTAGGCAGTTGGGGCGTAATGGCAGTTCCGCTGTGCAAACAAACCCTGATCACGTTAAGATGGCTGGTTAAAGTGCTTCAGTTCCTCGAAACACTCGATGGTTAATAACTACAAAAATAATGTGTGATTCTATTGAGAAAATCATCAAAACAAAAAAATCCACGGCGCCAAAAATTTTAGACGCAAACAACCGAATCCAGAATTAAATTTATTTCACCGTAAATTTAATACAAAAATATGCAAATGATTGTTTTGAGGTTGGATTCATCAAACTATTCCGAATGGAATTCAATGTGTACAATGTACATATTGGAAGAATTTTTAAATGTTAAAAGCCAATATAGTCTTCTGTTTTAATTATTTATTTAGATAATTATACGTTTCGAATCCATGGATAGAATCTTCGTCAGTAAATTTCTAAAAATAATAATAACAACAAAGATAATATCACAATTTTTTTAAAAACAATACGCTTATACAATTACAGTTATGAAAAAAACTTTAATAGATGTCTGTTTTCCTATCGTAAAAAGAGAAATTCGTTTTAAATTATTGAAAAGGCACGCAAAAAAAATTAAAATGTTTCGTATCTGTAAAATTTTAAGATCTTGTAAAAAGAGGCCGTGTAAAAACAGTTCCGTACAAATAATCAGTATGTGTAATACGTATTTATAGCAATATTTAATGAAAGAAAGTTAATATGTAAATATTCAGTAAACAGAATCAACGCTCATCTTCGAACGGCCTTACCATTCCAACAAATTCCAATCCTCTAGCTACAAGCGTTCTCGAGTTATCGTCTGGACAGATGGACAGACGGACAGCCAAACGGACATGCATAAAACATTTCTTTTCACTTCCCAATTCATGAATATATAGTTTTTTTTTTTTTTTTCTGTCACCATTTCCTGCCCAAGTTGCGAACGTTCGTGCCATTCTCTTCCTGCGTTGAGCCTTGCGTGAACCCTTGGGCTACGAAACAAGCTTTCCTTCGTTCCAGGCTGCCATCAGGTCCGAACTTGATGCGCAGGACTATTCTATTACCAATTACGATGTCGTTCTTCGGGCGACTGGTTATAATCCAAGTGTCGTATTTGATACGGATAGAATTTCATCTGAAATGGCTGATCGCCACTCCTCAGATTCCGCACTGCTCAGAGCTTTTTACCACTATTTACCACGCTTTTTGTTGACACTTCTGCAACTACGCCCAAATGATGTTAAAACATGGCGGACTCTCCTTGTATTATTCTTTACTCCGTGCGTACGTTCATATTCTTAAGAATACAGGAAGTTTTATCGATTTATTATTTAATTGTATTTAAAATGTTTCATCTCTCGGCTAATTCGTTAAAAAGAAAAAAACATTATTTTTTTTTTTGCATGAGAAATTACGTATCACCGATTTTACCCAAGTTAACGATCACCTGTATAAGCAAGATCTTTTATAATTATAATATTTTCAACCACGTAAATGTAATTCCAATAAATAATAAAAACGTTGAAATTCCGTTCTAAACGAAATCTCAATAACTTGGTTAAAACTACTGTCTCACTGTGATAGTTTACAGTAAAATTAGCCAAGAAAGGGATGAGGGATCGCACCGATCGATGCTTGCGATCACAATTTCCGACGGTGCAGTGCCCTGACAAGTGACGGCATATTTTCGTCCGTTTTTGAGGGTTGGACAAAAAATTTCAGCTGCGACGAAGCCTCGGCTGGTTTTACCAGAAGTCGAAGGTTTTTTCGAATGTACTATTTTTGGTTGAATCTGGCCGAAGTCGAATTAACAATACATTTTGAATTGTCAATTTTATGAAAATCAAGCATTTGCTTTACAGTAAAAGAAAGAAGCAAAAGCATCTAGTTCTAAGAAATGCAAGGTAAAAGTAAAATGTTTTGCTTTAAATAGTTGATACAGTAAACTCCCTCTAGTACAGGACCGGACCTTTGTCCGAACTAAAAAAAAACTTGAGCGAGCAGAAGTCAATGGAAAATCCCCTTCGGCAGGCCTACAGCCTGAGTTAGTTTTCAAAGTGTTTTGATTGCATTTTTTGGGGTATTTTTTTTCAAAATCGAGAAACTAGTTATTGATACATAAATTATTCATCATGAGCTTTCCAAGGACAAGACAAGGTTTCAAAAATTTCGAAATTCCACTCCCACCCCCACAACCCCTGAATCGGGGGTGTCACCCTAAGCTTCATAGAGAGTACTCTAATTTATGCAAATAAAGTTTGTTTCTAAACTCCATAAGGGCTGAGATATAAACTTTTCAAAATTTCAACTCCTCCCCCGGCCACCCCTTTGGACCGATTTTGCTCATTAACGAACTTAACCGAACATATAACATAATAAAATTTGGTTCAAATATCTTCAAAGATCAAAATTGCTTTTGAACGGGGGTTAGTTTCGTACTCCGGGAGACATGAAACAAAAAAATATGAAAGAATTTTTCGAAAGTCAGAACATGGTACCGATCTCAATAGGGAGATTTTTCTTCGAAATCTACGTAAAAATCAGCGTCAAATTTGAGTAATAATTTGACAGTGAAACATTTTGAAGATCATATATTTTTTAAGGAAAGTTTCATTTTGAACAGTGAAAAATTGTGGCCTCCAGCTTCGCCCGTCAAAAATAAAAAAGTTTTTAATTCCTAGATCCGCTCCTATTATAGCCATCGAATTGAAATTTGGGGTCAGCTATCGCAGGAAGAAGCTAACTTCTAGTCAAATTTGAACTTTACCCTTTAATCAGTTTGGCCTGCAGCACCCCGTCCATACACACATATACATATTACACACACATACTTAAAACAACACTTTCTCTGGCTCAGGGGCCCTACAGAGTCATGGCGAAAAAACACAATATTTCAAAATCGAATTTTTGCACGATTATAATACTTTCACTATAGACTATACATTAAATGTATAAGAGTGAAAGTAAAAAGTTAGAACTAACGAAAATATAAGGGCAAACGTGCCTAGTGTGGAGTTGCTGAATGGTCCCAAAATGCATTACGCGTTAGAGTATCATTGGAACTGCACCCCAAGCCTGTATAGACTTGTCATCATAGTTTATTTTTTAAACCGATAAAATATTGGTAATATTACAAACAAAACTCCTCAACCATCGCTGCGCGACCTATTCTCTAAAATAAAGATGATTTGATGGGAACTCATGACTCATGAGACAAGTAGGCAAACCGGTTGCATTGTGATGGAAAATATTGAGAATACGCGACCATACTACTTCAAGTCCATCCGATGCAAATTAAGCCACACAAATGCAGGATTTGAAACAGGCCCATACCTCCGGCCTCCCTAAATGTTACTATATATGTTACTAATAATGGCTGAGGAGGAGTGTGTTGTGTAGCCTTCAAGTGACATAATTCTGTGGAAATTGAAAATTGTCGTGGAATATTAAGGAAAATTGCATCGTGCTATGAAATCTATAGTTGGTTCTACATCGTATGGCGGCCTTCAAGAAAGCGACTTGCCCCGACAAAAAGGGATAACAACTGCTGCCGCGGATACTTTGCTGGTTTCAAGTGCACAACTCTTGCCAAAAATAGAACTTCCAAACACGTTTAATATCGTCTTTTTATTTTCTCTTTTTTTAATCATGGTCGTTTGTTAGGCGTTTCGTTCCAACATCGTGTCGTCGTCAATTTTTTATGTACTCTTCTTAGCTTGATAAAGATGAATGTTATAAAAAGAAGAAGAGAAAATAACATCACGAAAAATATTTATTTTTAAATTTTGGCAAAATAAATGTCGGCTATTCTTAGTGGCACCACACATTATAAATAAAAGTGAACAACAAAAACAGACAATCTTCTGTCGGTTTGCCCCATCCTCTGCCGTGATTGTTATTTGCGCATTCTTCTGTCAACGTCAACTAGATGAGCACTTCGGTTGCTAAAAAACCAATTGTTTCACAAAACAGAATAAGTACCGTTGAGAAATAGTCAGTGGCAGACATTATTACAATTGATGTCCTACACTCGTTGTCTACAAACTTTAAAAGGCTTAGATATTACTTTCAATTACAATTTAATAAAGACCGTTTATTATTATTAAATTTTCGTTCTGCATGTAATCAGTATACAATACACATAATACTATTTTTGAAAAATCAGATTCATTAATATTTAAATTCTTTTAGTTTAGTTATGTAATGAAACAGAAAACGAGTTTTGCTTTCTTATCAGTGGTTTGTGAAAGCCATTATTGCATTTTAACAAACTTTACCCGTCTTTTCAGGAAAAGAATTAATTAAATTATTCTTAGAGACAAAGAGTTAAACTTATGTAGTCTTAGTCACGGAAATGCTTCATACTTCTACATGCTTCTGTAGTCTAATAGCTTTAAATGTTCTTTTTATGAACACGAAAGGGTTTCTCGAAAGCTTAGTTGGATTCGAAAAAATGGGATATGGTGCAAGTGGAACGAATACGATTTCGAAGAAAAATCTACCTATGGTATGTAGTTTCCCTCATGGCGGAAATTTCGGAAAATTTTTACATAGTTTCTCCAATCATGACCCCTGAACACCAAAAATTACCTCCGTTCGAATGTTTATATTTTAAAAATCCAAATTTTTTAAAACCAAGTCTTGTGGGGTATCATTGAAAAGCTCGTGATGAGTACGCTATAAATCAATAACTAGTTTATCTATTTGAAATAAATTATCTCAATAAATTCAATCAAAAACACTTCGAAATCTACCTTAGCTTATAGGCCTGTCAAAAGGAATGTTTTAATTATGGTTTTCACTCATTCGTTATATTTTACGGGTGTACTGAATCTAAATTTCAACTTTCCGACCTTTACGAGAGCAGCATATGGCCGGAAATACAGAAAAACAAAAAAAAAAGCCAAACTTTAGTTTCTTTTAACGCGATTTTTCACTATTTCACAATTATTCTAGGGTACAAAAAAATCACATCGATTTGTGATATAGTTTTTTTAAAAGTAAAATTTTGTCCTGAATATAAAAATAATACTGGTTTTTCCGTATCGGGTCAAATTTTCAAGATATTTGAGATTATATGAAGAAAAGCACCGTGGCGGGACAAATACATATTTCAGTTCAGTTCACACATAAAAAAATTGTTGTTTGAAAAGCCTGAAATTTACAAAATTTAGCGACATTGTCATTATAATTGCCTTTATAAAGAAAATCAATAAAAATGATGATGGCAACACTAAGAAGGTGGTGCCTGATTTTATTCATCTTCGAACTTGACCTTACATTTTAAACGAAGAATTATTGTACCGAATTTCGCAACTCAATTGAATTGAAAAAGCTCAAAATGATCAATGACAAACACCAGAAGGCTTACAACACCGACACGCAATATGTATTTTAGGTCTAAAAATTGTTATGTCAATGATTTTTTTTGTTTTGAATTGCTTATCACTCGACGACTATTTTTATAAATTCAAAACATTATTAGTCGACCGTAACAAATCTGAACTTGTTTTCGGAAACGTGAAAAACCGAAATGCATACATTCCGTCATTTGGGAGCTCATTTCACCCACCACCCATCCAGCGAAATGGGGAGTATAGTGTTTAACATTGACTAGTGATTTAATTGAATGACATAAAACAGCACCAACGAACGTTCCCGTGATACATGACAGTAGGACAAAATTAGATCTCTGGAATCCTAAAAATAGACCCAAGCAGGCCGCCTGTGCCTGAAAAGTGATGTACTTACGTCATAAATAGATTCAAAGAAAGTTCACTCTTCCAAAAATATAACTTTTCTATAAGGAAATCAACTGCAGAAGCAGCAGCGTTCGCTTGCAGGTTTTTGTATGGTTGTACTTTACCAATCTACGAAATCGATGTTCATTTATGTTGAAGATCTATAAAGTATAAATAATTATGCTCCAACATATATCATATGCAACTGCAAATAGTGAGTCTAGCATTGTGAAAGGTATAATTTATATTAAGTTTTCACCATTAGAAATTTGGAAAATTGAAAAACTAGTAAGGAAGCAATTGGTCACGCCTATTACGTGATACCTTAGATGTAGAAAAATATACTCATTCTATGAAACAATCTAAACAAGTATTTTCTTATGTAGCGAAGACTAGTTGTCCGCGACTGCTTAATTTAATAAAGTACTCAGCAAGAGCTTTAATTTGATATTACACACAGCTCAAATTGGACAACCTCAAGGGAGATGGTTACCACCCCCACAACCCCCAAAACTGTACAAAATTTTTACCACAACATAAATATTCCCATTCACTCAGTCTAAATCAAAAAAACCCCCAAACACCAAAACCTTAAAAAGGACAATTTCCCTTTTCCCCTTTCCTATTCAATAACAAGTACCAAGCTGCTGCTGAATGAAGCATTTTTCATGCATACTATAGTATTATGATATGGTTTTGGAATATTTTGAATATGTATTTGGAAAATTGGAAAATTTATGTACCTACATAAGAAGCTTTATTTGGTAGCAAATTTTTTCTGGAAGATGTTCAAATTGTCGTGTTGCACAAACAATAATTGAAATAGGCCTAATAAGGCAGTTGTTGAGCTTTTGATATTACTCTTTTGTATATTTTCTACAAAATTAACATACCAACATACCATTACACAAATAGTAATGGTATTCTTCGGCTATGCCCCTCCCCCGACATGTTAGACTGGGTACAGGGCTACAGTCTGACCTGGGCTACAGGGTTGATATTTTCATCCGAACGAACTCTTCGTATCCTTGTTATTGGATCATGTAGAGTAAATTCTGTTTGAAATCTATGAATGGTACGACGAATAGCTCGTTCCGAAGGACGATTATTTCTACCATATTGTATGCACTTATGTGCTTTTGAGTTTACTTACAACATGATGATCTACAAACATCAAACAGAGTTGTTGTTCACTCTTACAACACATTTTTATACACAGCATTTCAAATAAGATTTTGATATCACAATTTTATCACTACGCAAATTTTAGATAAAAACTAGTTGAAAGTGACTAAATTAACTGAAATATTTGCGTAATTTTACTGATCAACATGTCGTGATTGCTTTTGTAGAAGTTTATATATCGTGGGCGTGGAAAAAAAAGAATGACGATTTTTTATTTATGCTATCATTGTACATATAAGTTTTCAAAAAAATAAAGTTGAACGTAATCAAAATGTTTTGGCTTCAGAAAACTCCACTGCATGTTTGTAGAATAATCATATTGGGTCATTCCACATCACTTCATCCAGGCCATGTCACCCACCACCTCCGATTTTGATGAAACTTTGTAATTTTTGTCTATATACATAGACATGAAGAAATACCAATTTTTTTTTTTTATCTCCATTAGTTTTTTTTTTATAGCCACTTTTAATGTGAGCAAATTCGACATTTTTGAAATTTCCGAGACCTTCTGGTAAACGTGTATAATTCATGAAAAAAATCATATCTTGGTCATTTTTGAGGATAGAGCTATGAAAAAATTTATTATTATAAAGTAGACTGTGGTGATTTCAGAAAAAAATAAGTAAATACTACATTTTCACTTGTTTAGCTTACAAAAATATTTTTAATAATATTTTAAGAGCTTTTTTTGCTCAAAAACATGTTTTACAAAAAAGTCTATATCTCTAAAAGGCACTGCAGGAATTTCGTTTAAACTGATCTACACAAAATTTGCTATCAGGTCGAGTAATAAAAGTTTTGCGTATTTGCCTGCTTTATATACTATAGCTGTCTGTTGTCTCTTGTCTGTCTGTTGTCTGTCCGC